>CM076583.1:871819100-872247290 GCA_034641835.2 Pinus albicaulis | reverse complement strand
CACTCACTTGTGTTGTGAGCAGAGCTCTTATGGAACTCACACCACTTTCCCATGTCCTTTCTTGCTTGCGATGTGGTTCTTTTTCAGGGCTTCGACAAAGTTGTCTTGATGCACCAGTGCATTAGATATGTCCTTGCTTGTTTGGGAACACATTTCCTTTGCTTTCTCAGAACATACCCAGATGTCAGATCGAGCGAGGAGATGTAAAGGAACTCCATTTTCTCCTAAATGTATCTATGAAAACAGCTGTAGTACTTGAGCACCAAATGTTTCTATGAAACTTTAATACCCAACTTTGTGCGCAAGGTATGGAACAAATTCGTCAGCTCGTGCACATCTTGATCCCTTTGTTGTCGCAGTGTGGTCCATTTTATGTACTTGTCGTCATAGCTCCCCACGAGATAGTATTGTTCCTTGACGGTGTCTAGGAAATAATTCCAAGTTGGTACGGCCAAGAACATAGAGGGTTATGTCTGGTCCTTGTTCTCACAGTAGGTTTCCCACTAGCCCTTAACATGGGGGGTAGCTTTGAGGAGTGCAAAAATAATCTTCTCCCGATTTGAATAGTCATGAATAGAGAAATATCCTTCTAATAGATTCAACCATATATCTACGACATCTGCATCTATTTGGCCCTCAAATATGGGAATGTCAAAATTTACTTTTACCTTAAAGGGAGTCGCACCTCCAAAGTGGCTGCTGGATGCAGATGCACCACTAGTGAGCAGTTGTTGAAGGATCTGGGCAAAGTTATCCATCATCGCATTCCTTTGTTTTTCGAGGGCCTCCTCGAGAAATATTTTGATAGGATCTCCTGCTCCCTCATCTTTCTTTTCATCCCCCATGGGCGTCCGTTGGGGTTTGCGAGGCTAATCTTGCAAAGGTTCCACCAGATCGAGCCTTAACTCCTTATACCCCGACCTCATTGGGGATATGAAAAGAAGGATCGAGAAAAAATGAAATGCTCTGATACCACTGATCCAGATTTATGAAAGAACACAATAGAATAAAAATATAACCATAAATAAAAATATGCAGCAGAAATAACACTTCATTTCATTAATATCAAAGAACTGAGATTTTCTTATAGACAAAATGGAAATAAACTAGCCTAGGCACTGGTAGCTATCTCTGAGGAGAGATGTGGCAGTTACAAGGCTCTGAACTGAGTTACAATGAGGCTCGAGGGCCTATTTATTATTTAGAAACAATGGAAAACCCTAAACATCCAAAACCCTAACCCTAGGAGATGAAGCGCCAAAACTATGGGGCCTGTTTGGGTAAATTGGTATTTCAACTTCCCAGGGACGTAACTTTGGCATACGATCTTTGTTTGACGTGAAACATACCACGTTAGAAATATCTATCCGAGGACTACAAATTTTGAGTGAGGAACATCGGTCCATAGACCCATGTTTCTCCCAGTATTCCCAAAAAACACCATTTAGGGCCTCAAAATGACTCCAGAAGTTCAGGACTCGAAAAACTGCTAAAAATAGTAAGTTGTGCTGAAATTGAAAAACTGAAAGAGATAATGGTGGGGACCCAAGTGGAATAGGTGGGTGACCACCAATATCCACCTGGATCAGGTTATGACTGTATGAGTTCTATTTCGATCAACATGAGAATCGTAATATTCTCATGACTGAGCTATTCCTGGATTTTCTGATGTAACAACTATATATCTCTCGGCCATATAGGTCAGGAGGTTAGTGGAGAACAATGTTGTGTTTCCTCTATAATTGTGTTAAAATTAATACAGATCATATTTTTACTTCTATTACATGTGTGATTCCATTTATTTTCAGTAAAATTTTCTTCTCTACCTAGGGAGGAAGGGCCCTCCTTCTTAGCAGGGGTTGCAGCAGTTACAGTAGCTATGTGTGTATGTAATTGTATTTCAGTTTATGTATCGTTTGAATGTTGTTGCTACTATTTAGCTGAGAATATATTTGTTTTGATTTATATACTTTATATGTTGTTACACATATGATTAATAGAGATACCAGCTGGGTACTTACTGTGTGGAGAGATAACAGATCAATTGAAGTGTGATTTCAATCTTGTGGATTATTTTATTTCTGCATGAGTGATTTATTTCTAGCATTTTACTTCAGCAACGATTTATTTTCTTTAAGACTACTTCTAGTTGGTGTATCGACACAGATAGTGTTGCTGTCATTGGAATAATAGACATCCTTAGATTGATAATTAAATGTGTTATGTTCAGTCATTTAAAAGTGATTTATATAGTCCAACGCCTGCATGAAGGAAGAAAGCACCAGAATGCCAGAAAATTACGAGTTAGCAGACATAGAAATAACTACAACAACAAGAAATATTTCAACAGAGGAAGTTCAAAGAAGCGGACCAACAACAAGAATTCACAGCAATAGATCAGTAACAACAATTCAGGTATACAGTAGAAGAATGAAGATGACAAAGATAACAACATAATTCGTCGAGCCCGACCTCGATACAATAATCCAAAGGATAGAATCGTTGATCCTCAAGTAAGACAATGCTTCGTTAATTGATACAGATTTAATAGACTCCTATCAATTCAAAACTATGAAGAGACAAGTGTATATGTAGAGTTATCCAAAAGAGGGAGGAGGTGAAGCAGCAAGGATGAATCCAGAATTCATATGTATTCAAAGGTTGACTATACTGAACCTTAGGAGCCTCTCGGTATTTGAAACGATGAGAGTGACAATGCAGTGTACAAAATTCCTCATGAGAAGAGTTCAGAACGGATCATTATTTCCAGGGAGAGAGATCCCTATCCATGCAGAGGACATCAATAGACTTACAGGATTATCAGCAGAGGGGAACAACATCTCAATGACATTCCAGAATGTGTCCAAAAGGGCCAAAAAGTCACGGGACTGTGACTATTACAAGAAGTATGAGACCAGAAGAGGAGGGAAGGGAGCAAAGATCAATCTCATTAACAATCTAGTGGTGAAAGTTTCCTGCTATCTCATAGCTAGTAAAACAATGGGGCATTACACTAAAGGAGAATGCAACCTCGACACCCTCTCAGTCGCAGAACACTGCATCTAGGGAACATAGCTAAACTAGTGCACCTTCCTGTTGAACGAACTATTTGAGGCCTGTGATGATAATTACATGCAAGCCACAAGATTCAACTATGGCTATCTCATCATGGCCTTTGCAAAGTGGAAATGGACTCACCCAGGGATTAGGTAGCTCACAGAAATCACTCACGACTAGCCAATGACATTAACATTTACGCCCTAGAGAGTATCGGGAGATCCCAGAACCAAGGAGATCAATGAGGAGGCTTTCTCATTCTAGTACAGGAAGACGGTCGATGTGGTGGGGGGCTAGCAAAGGGTTCCAAGCAACATATTGGACAGATGATATTCATAGATATGGTTCGTGGTAACCCACAAACAGACTAATATCCAACCTAGTTGTTTGGACGAAACCACATTTTGAATGCGGCCACTAAAGTTTCAATTAGAAGAAGAAGCCTTCCATACCAAAGCCTGTTTGTGGCCAGGAGCTGCGATGGAAGTCAGAAGCAGAATACCGCATTATTCATGCTACCAAAAGCACTCCCAAGGAAGTGACCAGAAGAAGTAACGAGGAGGATTTCCCAACAGAAACTACGAACTTTACTGGACCAGCTCGACACGAGGGTGAAGGACTTCAATCTAGTAATAAAAAATCTCTCAAGTGCCTCTACTATATTTCCTATTTTTTCTCACTTCGAGTCTTTGAATTTTGCATCCCCATCCACAACCACCCCCGTCATTACTGCCCTACCATCTACCATGTTCAATTTCCCTCCAGCAACCACAGTCACTCCAATCTGAAAAAATCAAGGCACCCAAGCCTTCGGTAGCTGTACCCAAACCAAATAAAGCACAAATCATGGTACCCAAGCAAGTAGTTGATCTCACAGGGGAAGATTAGACCCAACCTATGGATACTGGTGTATGAATTCAATAAGAGATAGAGGTTACCACCCAAGTAATCTATGCGCTACCTTTGTTTGATCCATCCTCAGTTCTAAACATTCAAACATCATCTCCACCTCATACTCACAACTCGTCACCACACACTTAATTCACTTCTAAAGGCCACTCCATCCACACTTCGTCCACCTCAATGACTATCTGAGACCCAATAAAACTAGGGCACAAGACAAATGGAGACACCAAGGAAAAAGTTAACTCAGGTACAACTGGAGTACCCGAGGTTGACCAACCCTCGGTGGGACAGGGCACCTTCCTAGAGCTATTAGTTCAAGGAGGGTCTTTCACTTATGATACAACACCCTCTTCACTAGAGTTGAAACCTTTCTAGCAAGCCAACCTAATATTGTAGTAGATTCTACCGTCCACTATTATGAATGTCTCTGAACCTCAACCACTGTAACAAAACCAACCAGCATCCCCACAATAATACTAAGAGAGATCAATCACCAATGGGAAACAACTCAGAGAACGAAAAATGACCCAAGAGATATCAAGCATTGAGAACATGCAAAGTTGGGGGGCTATCCAATTATACAAGGTCATCCAGTTGACAGCACAACAAGAAGAAGGACTGCAGAACAACCTCCAACAGAGTCTCAAGCAACAACAACAGCAGGTCATCACACATAATCAGGAGCACAATCAGCTTCGAATTGAAAAGGATACTCTACAGGAGCAGCTGGAAAAGGTGAAAAAAATCTTCAAGGACCTATGGCCGACTATCGTTGCATAGGATAACTGTAATATTCCTAATCTGGAATTTTCTACAACAATAAGAATACCCTAAGGTATTCCAAAGTTGGATATCAGCAAGTGAACAGCTCATATAATTTATTTAAACTCATAGCTTCAATAGAACAATCACAGCAACAAACTATGCCTTTTTACAATGTCACCAAGCGGGGAAAAGTGGTAGTTTTAGCCCCAAAAACGTTATTTTCTGAATATGGAATTATAACAGTGGAAAATAATGGTTTTTTCCCTTATAATAGACAATATAGGACATACATGAAAAATATTTTCAGAAACAAATGCCTTTAGCCTAGTGAAACAAGTCTCCCATGCTCAAAACAGCTAAAAATGGACAAAACCCCAAGACTGCAAAATGCCGGAGTTGATGCATAAGAGATTGCGCAGTATAATAGAGGTTAAACTCAGAAAATAGAGAAATATATCTGATATTCTTATTATATTTCTCCATGAGGCATAAAAACAAAGATCTAATCTCTTTTATATAGATCCAAGAAGACCCGGCAAGGGTTTCTTGACAGAAAATATATACAAGAGAAACCTGCTGCAAATCTATGGCTGAATAACACTGTATGGATAAATATCTACATAATATGGCTGAACATGAAAAGAAATGGATGTAGATTCTTCCTCTAGCTTTCCCAAAGAAAGGCTGATCCTCCTTTTGGGAAACTAGCTCTTCAAAATGGGGTTTTGACCCCTTCGATTGCACACCTTAAGAAATAATGTAGTTTTCTAAAGGGACTAAATTTTTACTGAAGGTAAGTTCTTTTCACAACACCTGATAGTGGAAAATTCAGATCAGAATTCTCCTCTTAGATTTCTCAAGAAAGATCTCCAAGAAAGAGTAGGGAATCCCCACCCGGGCAAACCCTTGCACTAAGCAGTCCAACAACTTAGATAAATAGACATGTATGTAGGAATTTTAAGTAGACCACATAAAAATATAATCTCCAATTTCCCCATATGCTTGCCATCTCCTTCATTATATAATTTGTAATATTCCAAATTAAGGAACAACTATAGATTGGGAATAATATAAGTTATTACCTATGTGGAGCTAATATAAATATATATGATAAATATGTCAAAACACTTGAACTTCAGTTAAATATGCAGCAACAACCTTATACAACGTTTTATGGGCAAGAAGGTGAGGAAAAGTGATGATTTTGGCCCTAAAATAAGTATATTCAGAGATATGCGTAACAATAAGAGAAATGGAGGGAGGTTATTTTAAATTAGGTCATGAGGGACCTATGCTCCAAATTTCAGCTTAAAAAAATAATTCTAGCTTGGTTAAACAGTTCCTCCTTCCCAAGCTAGGCTTAAAACCCCTGATTTCCCATGCCTTAAATGACGCAGAAAGTGTTGAATCTTATACAGCATGATTTTATGAATGGTTTAACTAAAATAATGATGGAACATCAGTATGAATAGTTTTGAATATGATTCAATGGCTTTCTATGAGAAAACACAGATTTATACTTGAAGAAAGGCCTCAAAACTTAGCAAAATGCTACAAGGAAATGCCCAATAAACCAGACATCATAATATTCAAGAAGCTGAAACAGTGTTTCATTATATTTTAGATCTATAACATATTTGAATAGAAAATCACAGATCAGAATGGGATCTATATACAAAAAGGGCTTTTTAGGACATTCCCCTTGGAGATCTCAGTAGAAGATGAATAACAATGAATAGATCCGAGATCTACACCATAGATCTGCAGTAATATTCAAAAATTTATGAAGAATATGATTCATAGTGGATCATATCTGAAATAGGACATGGATTGGTTGGCCAATCCACAGATCACCTCAGTGAAGGAAAGGAGCCTTTTCACCAGAGTTCTCTCCTCCAAACTGATGCAAAACCCACACTGCAACTCTGCCTGCAAAAGGCCACAGTTTCCTCAAGGGATTGCGCTGAAGAAGTGGAGCACACTTTGGCCTGATGCCAAGATAAGAATTTGAAGCCCAAAAACAGCGATTGCACTGTTTCCAGTGATTTAGATGACTTCCCCACTAAAAAGATACAATAGAACTTGTCGGATCTGAATAGATCTGATTCCACTTACTGCAGCTCACAAAACATCTCAACCCTCAACATGAGAAGCATTGTAATGTAAGGTGAAGCATAGCCAAAATGCTGGATAGTGGATCAATGCAGCACAATCTCCTCCAAGAGACCCTCAAGGAAGGAAGAGGAATTCCTAAATAGGAAATCCCTCTCTCTCTAGCTAAACAGCCAAGAGAGTTTGAGTTTCTCAAGTAATATCAAAATAGAAATATCCTCAACAACCTTTTCTTGTGGCCTTCCTCTTCATTTTATAACATTAGGGCTTAGAAAACCCTAAACCATCTCCAATGAGTTAACCCTTTTCACATGAAGGGTCTCCATCTAAAACTGCGCTGATCAATAAGGAGGTTCAATGCATCTAGACACCACTGTGATTTGGTCCTGTTGACCTAGTCAACCTTCTTCATTCCTTTTCACACCTAAGTGTATTTTATTGAAATGGCCTAGATTTGTCCATGTTCACATTGGGCATTGATTTATTTTTCTGATTAGGAGTATTAGAGTTCCTCCTTTATACTTTTATTCATGAGTTAAGCAAACTGAAATTAAAATGCAATATTCCCATTAGTTGCAAAAATTGGGAATATTACAGTCTCCCCCGGAAAAATGTTGCTTGCCCTCAAGCAACTCTTATTGCAGATGCAAACCATCTTTTCCCCTCCAAATGGCATCCACATAAGGAAGGCTTCCTCCATTTGCTGCAATAGGTCATGTATGTTTGGTTCCAAAGTTGTCTTCCACAAATGCACGAGATGACTTCCAACTGTAAGGTTAGATGTTCTCTTCTTATCATGAAGTACAAATGACAATTACATGATGTCCAACACCATCATAAACACATGAGAGATATAAAAAATAAGTAGCTTCTTCCATAAAGGAAAAGCTTCATCATGTAGAACATTCTTCCATCCATGTTTTATGAACTTGATTAAGCATTGTTATGCTTTCATTCTTAGCCCTGTTGGCCTTGTTGGATCCAAACTCCATCATTCCAACGTTATGCAAAAGAAGAAGCGAAGGAGCAACATGGGTGAACAAATATGTCAAACCATATTCCCCTAATAATATCCACCGGAGCAAGGCCCTTTGCTTCCATCCTCCATCTCCTCCATGTAAGATGGGAAAGCCAAGCTTTCCAAAAGATGATGTACATGCCTTTCTTTGCTGCAATTTATCTTTGATACATAAGGCATGAATCAGAAAATTATGAGCTATGGGGTGGTGACCATACTCATTTTAAAGCAACCAAAGCAACAAGAGGTCTTGCTACCTTCTTTCCCCCTCATGTGCATCATGAAACCAATCCATACTAATGGACATATGATATGTCACATTAGCCCAATACAAAGTATCATCATCAATGCACATCATGAGATCAAGATGCCAAATTTTACACAATGCAAAACACATAGACATAGGAGATGTCATGTGGTGGCCATACTCTCTCAAGTGAATAGAAATGGTACATGCCCTCTCTTACTGCAACATAACATTGAAATTCAAGGCATGATTTAGAAAATGATGAGCTATTGCATAGTAAGCATACTCACCCAGGAGCAGCCATAGCAATAAGGGATTTTGCAACCTTCTTGCCTTATCAATATGTGGATCATGGAGCAACAACAACACAGTGATGGACTTGTGAAATGTATCATCAACATAGTACAAGCAAGCTCCCTCATACCACATCATGTGGGAGTCATCCCTCCTCCCAAGCCAAATTTCATGCATAAAACATACCTCCAACAGAAATTCATGTGGATAAATGAGAAATATTTCAAACATGGGTAAATACATGGACATTAGATTTAACATGTGATGTCCAAACTCTCCTTTTAACAACCACATCAACCATGCTTCCTTTTCATATACTCTATTAATGATGCTTAAAGCATGAGATGAGAGAATGAGAAACTTTGGGTATTGATCATGCTTACCCCAAAGAAACTAGCGTTGCCATGCCTCCTTATTCATTTCATGACCATTCTTCAAGGCATAGATCAGAGAAATAGTTGCCTTTGGAGGGTGATAAGATTCTCCCAAGGGAAACCAGCATAACCAAGCTTGCTAGCCCATATATGTCTGCAAGTGATCATGTGATATATTGCTCATCCTCCTCATCCACTCACTCCAATATGGAAGATGAGTGATGTGCTACATAATCATGGCATCCTCCCTTTGTAGAATACCATCTCCTTTGAACCAATGAAAAATCTTGCATCTCATGAGATATTGAAATGCATCTTTGTTGAGATATCTGAGTGAGACCTCTCTCCCAACTATGGCCTTCCAAAACCAGTGAGGCTCTGAATCTACAGTAAGTAGAAGTCTCTCTTTGAGTTGTAGCATGCTCATTGAGAGAGTGTCATCTGGAGGGGAGAAAATGTTTCTCATCTCAAGATGTCTACTCTTCATCTTATTCTTCTCCATTGCCCCAAGGTTGAAGCTACCTCTAGAGTGCTGCAAGAGAGATGAAGCCTCTTTGTCATAGTCACTAAGTGACAACACTGTAGATCTGCAAAGTGGTGCATGTACTGTCTCAAAGCAAGTTTCATTACTGAACTCACAATCAACCATTGAACATAGGATAGTACTAATCCCCTTTCTTGAGACCCTACATCTCAACCCAAGAGGTTTAATGTAGCTCAACAATGATGCATAGAGATAGTTTCCAATATCCTCCTTCATTAGATCAAGGGTCCTCTGCACTGTGACATATCTTTGCTTCAAATCAACATTTTTATTTAATCCTTGGCTATGCATTAATCTTGAAACAATATGTGCTGAAATTTCATGCATACCTTGGATCAACTGATATGTGGGAACCTCTTGATAGAACACAAGAGTTCCTCCATCCAGATCAATGATTCCTCCAACTTCTAGCAAGAATTATGGTCTTCTTCCTTCAAGCATACCAGTGCTGGTATCTTCCTTTTCACCTTGAAACCCTTTAGGAGTTTCTTTGCATCTCTCTCCTTCATTGCTATACCTATCACCTTCTTCAAAGAAAGTGAGCATAGTAGATCTATGAGGATATCTAGGATTATCCGGTCTTCTAATTTGTTGATAGGAAGTGCTAGGGCTTCCTTCTTCTTCTTGAAACCTTATGCAGGTCTCACTGCATCTTGCTTCTTCTCGAAACCCTCTAGGAGTCTCGGTGCATCTTATTTCTCCCTTCTGATTTACCTCTTTGGAGAGGCTCTTCTTAGATTTGAACACTGATGAGAGTAAAATAATCCTCTCCATAATTCTGATATTTTTTTCTTCTCTTATCTTATCTAACACCATTGTAAAGTTCCCTTTTCAAGAATATCAAAATTCTATTCCAAAGACTGACTGCAGGGGAATTTACTGGATATGTCACCTTTGAAAAAAGGATGAGATCTAGAGGCTACCTGGCCATCTGTAGACTCTGTCTATAGAGCTTGAAATATTCCTCCTTTAGGGATTTATCACTTTGGCTTGAAGCCACAACTTGAGAGAAAGATCTTTCTCTGATACCATTGTAATATTCCAAATTAAGGAACAACTATAGATTGGGAATAATCTGAGTTATTACCAATGTGAAGCTACAAAAATATGTATGATACAGATTCAAAAACACTTAAAATTCAGTTAAATATGTAGCAACAACCTTATACAACGTTTTATGGGCAAGAAGGTGGGGAAAAGTGATGATTTTGGTCCTAAAATGGGTATATTCAGAGATCTACATAAAAATAAGAGAAATAGTGGGAGGTTATTTTAAATTAGGTAATTAGGGACCTATGCTCCAAATTTAATCTTAAAAAAATAATTCTATCTCGGTTAAACAATTCCTCCTTCCCAAACTAGGCTTAAAAACCCTGATTTCCCATGGCTTAAATGATGTAGAAAGTGCTGAAGCTTCTACAGCGTGATTTTCTGAAGGGTTTAACTGAAATAATGATGGAAAATTAGTATGGCAAGTTAAAAATATGATTCAATGGCTTTATATGAGAAAACACAGATTTATACATGAAGAAAGGCCTCAAAACTTAGCAAAATGCTACAAGGAAATGCTCAATAAACCAGACAGCGTAATATTCAGGAAGCTGAAGTAGTGTTTCATTATATTTTAGATCTATAACAGATATGAATATAAAATCACAGATCAGAATGGGATCTATATACAAAAAGGGCTTTTTAGTACATTCCCCTTAGGTATCTCAGCAGAAGATGAATAACAAAGAATAGAACTGAGATCTACACCATAGATTTGCAGTAATATTTAGAAATTTCTGAAGAATATGATACAAAGCATATCAGATCTAAAATAGGTCATGGATTGGTTGGCCAATCTACGAATCACCTCAGTGAAGGAAAAGAGCCCTTTCACCGGAGATCTCTCCTCCAAACTGATACAAAAACCACACTGCAACTCTGCCTACAAAAGGATGCAGTTTCCTCAAGGGACTGGGCTAAAGAAGTGGATCACACTTTGGCCTGATGACAAGATATGAATCTGAAGCCCCAAAATAGCTATTTCACTCTTGCAAGTGATTTAGATGACTTCCCCACTGAAAAGATACAATAGAACTCTTCAGATCTCAATAGATTTGATTCCACTTATTGTAGCTCACAAGACAACTCAACCCTCAACATGAGAAATGATGTAATGTAAGGTGAAGCTTGGCCAAAATTCTGGATAGTGGATCAATGTAGCACAATCTCCTCCAAGAGACCCTCAAGGAAGGAAGAGGAATTCCTAAACAGGAAATCCCTCTCTCTCTAGCTAAACAACCAAGAGAGTTTGAGTTTCTCAAGCAATCTCAAAATCGAAATATCCTCAACAACCTTTTCTTGTGGCCTTCCTCTTCATGTTATAACATTAGGGCTTAGAAAACCCTAAACCACCTCCAATGAGTTAACCCTTTTCACATGAAGGGTCTCCATCTAAAACTACGTTGATCAATAAGGAGGTTCAATGCATCTAGACACTGTTGTGATTTGGTCCTGTTGACCTAGTCAACCTTATTCATTCCTTTTCACACCTAAGTGTATTTTATTGAAATGGACTAGATTTTTCCATGTTCACATTGGGCATTGATTTATTTTGCTAATTAGGAGTTTTAGAGTTCCTCCTTTATACTTTTATTCATGAATTAAGAAAAATGAAATTAAAATGCAATATTCCCATTAGCTGGAAAAACTGTTAATATTACATAATTGATGAGCTTCCTCACTAAGGGTCCCACCCACTATGAGGTTGCTTCCATGCAAAGGCTCCTCCACAAAAACTATGTTGTCCATCAAGATGGTGCAATGTATCTAGACAACTTTGTTGACTTGGTCAACCTTGACTGATTATTCATGCCTTGTCCCTTTTCACACTCAAGGTGCCTTCATTTTATCTAGCTGGATTGATCTCTATTCATATTGAGTTGGCTTTATTTAGAATCCACTTCTTTGAGAATAACTCATTTTGACTTGGTAAAACTTGACCTTGTCCACATATTTTAGACCTGGTTCACACATGTCGATGCTTGAATTGGTTATTTTATGATACCTTTTCACATTAGGTAGGATTTTTATTCATACTTGAGAAAATTAGGAGCCTCCTTGCTCAATTATTCATGCATCTAGATTTCAAAAGAAAAATTAATATTCCTATTAGCTGAAGTTAAATTAGGAATATTACAGTCTCCCCCTCCCAAATGTTGCTTGTCCTCAAGCAACTGCAAAGGTGCTGCAAAATCTCCCCTCTTCCTCTTGTGGCCCTCTTATCCCATAGTCTCCTCCATTGCTTCAGAATTTCTACAAAAATTCCATCTCCCAGTGGCTCCTCCCAAGTGTGCAAGTTGGCCTTTGGTGAATAAATCCAATCACTCTCATCATGAAAGAATGGAAGGTTGTTATGGAAACCTTCTTGCTGATCCATGGCCTTCTCAAGATAGAAGTGATGACAATCATGGGAAATTTCATCATCAATGGAGGCCTCCCTCCTCCATGCTATCATCCAAATAAAATGAGTCACCTTTCAGCTTGGTAATTCATAGAAAAGCTCCTCCCAATTTCTCATGAGAGGCATGACCCAAGTGCTCCAACCAAACATATGGTCCACATCATAAAGAAACAAGTGGTATGAAATGGTGGCCATAAATTTTCTCATGCTCCCCTTGGAACATGTAGTGCAGAAAAAGTAGGGACTCTCTTCTCCCAAAGACACACCGAACAAATGTGTCTCTCCTCCAACCATGTTACCAACAAAAATAATAACATCTTCAGCATGTGGGATCATAATTAAGATCATGCTAGCTTACATATATAATAAGGGAGAAGGACAATGGTCCCTCATTTGCAACCAGCGCAGTTTTCATCCTAACTGCCATAGAATATGATATGGCAAGCGTTCTCCCCAACACTTTTTTTCTGCCCCACCCTTATTGCATGCTTGGAGAAGGTGTATGATGGTTGGTGATGATTAATCACACCCTGAGGAGTACATCATCTCTCCAAGATCTTCCAAAGAATGGCCAACATCACCATTGTTCATGGCCCAAAGTGGCTCATGAAGCCTGTCAGAAAAAGTGCCCCCTCTTGGAGCCAAGACCTGCACATGAGTGTTAAGAAAATGCAAGTATATAATAGATACATCATGAGGTTCAACAATAAAATGTTTATCATACACTTGTTTAAATTCAACAAGCTAGCTCATCGATGAGCTCCCTCTCACACTCAATGAATAAGGAGGTGATAATGATAACTCTTCCCAAGAGCCATGTTCCTCCTCAACAAAAAAATGATCCATGCACTTACTCATATGAGAGTGCATCTCCTCTTTGAAATTTTCCCACATGAAATGATGTGTTCTAATGAAATCAGTGGGGTTTGAAAGCAAGACCTCACAAGTTATGTTAAGTATTTTATTCTTGAGTTGGGAATCTTTAGTTAAGTAGATTTGATCCTGAACATAAATTATCTCATCAACTACATTATACTTTCGATCCTTTTCTTGCCCATAAATAACCTTACATGTGAATAGGTCCTTATAATATTCCATCAAGTGTTGGGACTCCCAATAAGGGTCTAGGCTTCCCAATATTGACAATGTTGTAGAAATAGGAAATGATGCATTTTTCATATGATGGCTCTCCTCCTTGACATGGTTGATGTAAAAGTCACATGTTGGAGTATTCCCAACTTTCTTTTGCTACCTTTTGTTGCATCTGATCTTGCTCAGGACAATATTGAAGTTTAGGAAAGTCATCGTCCCCTTGAAAGGTTCTCTTTCTCAAAAACTTCCCAAATTTTCTCCTCCATACAAAAATGAAATTATTTTTTCGTTATGTTTAGAAATCTTCATTATGTATTGGAGTATCCTTTCCTGCCACAAAGATATGGAGTAGCCTTTTGATACTATGCTCATATCAGCACAAATTTCTCAATCTATGCCCTCCAATGCAAATAGATGAATGGAAGAAAGAAAGGTTAATTTCAGAAATTTGCCTAGCCTTCCATCAATGATTTTCAGCATTGTAGTGGCTCCTTCCAAGGTTCCCTCTTTAAACAAATAGGTTTCTATTGCATATAGTTGAGATAACACTTTAGTTTCCCTCCAATCAGGAGGTCTTCCTACTGAAATGCCTCCTTGCAAAGAGGCATCAAAGCATAGAGTAGGATGTGAATGTAGGTGGATAGATTTGCCCCTACCTTTATTGCATGAGTGCTCTTGCCTTCTTTGTTCTTTAAAACTTTGAAATAGAGAAGGGTACATTCTCTCCATCTTGTGATGCCATTCCTCCTCTTTTCCTTTTCCTATCTTCAAGATCTCAACATTTGGCAATGAAGGTACATGTTGCTCATGTGTTATGCCAAGAGCTCTACGTGTGAGACCTTTTGGAACTCCTTGCAAGAGTGAAAGAGTTTATTTCTTTGGATCAAGTGCTCCATCCTCTTCTTAATGAGGTGCTTGAGGTGCCCTTGTTATGACTGTGTTATCTTCTCCTGCCTCCCCTTTCTCTTCTTCACTAGTTGAAGTTGCCTTACCTTCAACAAGAGACCTTAGATCTTGGTCCTCTTTTGAAGAAGGACTATTCATGTCTTCCTTTTGAGAAGGAATCCCTTCATCCAAAGGAGATCTTGCCCTTGGAAAAGTATCAAACAAGCTCACCTCCTCTCCACTATTTTTCAGAAATGGAGTTGGATTTAGAGACCCTCCCAACTCATGCAAAAGCTTTGTTTGATATGGTATGAGAGTTTCAATAGAAGATGCTTCACATGAAATCTCATCAAACCTCTCTACTAATATTTTAATGAAATTTTCATAAGTAGATGTATTTTAATTCTTTAAGGAAAATTATTCAAACAACCACCAAGCATAGGCCTTACCCTCAAAATGCAGTGCTACTACTTTTATGGCTTCAAATTCTGAAACTTGATGTTGTTGCACAAAGGTGTCTAGCTCCTTCACCCAAGCCTTAGCTAGACATAGAGGTGATCCATCAAAAGTGGATAGAAAGAATCTACCCTCACCCTACTTCTTTCTCCTTTTTCTCCTTTCCTTCATTTGGAAAAACCCTAGGAAATTCAAGTGATCTTTGAACTCCTCGGATTGATCTTCATATTCCTGCAAATAATCACCAAGAGTATCTCTCTTTGGCACATCTCCTTTATTCCTCTTCATGAAGAAATTTATGATAGAATGTGGTAGATCTTATGATATGGCTGAGTGCTCATATCCACAATATGAGGATTTAGAATCTTCTTCTTGTATAGATCTGCTGAGGGATTTTCAGATTTCTCCCTCCTCATTTCTTTGATGCCCTTGCTTCCACCCTGCAGATTTGGATAAAGAAGTTTTGATAACCTCATTTCTCTAGACAACAAGGGTTTGATTTAATTTCTTATTCAAATCTCCTCCTCCCCATGAGAAGACACCATGATGCTTGAAGCTCACAGGCTGAGCCAAGATTGTTGTTTTGATACCACTATAATATTCCAAATCTAGAATTTTCTACAAAAATAAGAATACCCTAAGGTATTCTAAAGTTATACAACAGAAATTTATCAAATCATATAATTTATTTAAACACATACCTTCAATATAACAATCACAACAACAAACTATGCCTTTTTACAATGTCACCAAGTGGGGAAAAGTGGCAATTTTAGCCCCAAAAACGTTATTTTCTGAATATGGAGTTATAACAGTGGAAAATAATGGTTTTTTCCCTTATAATAGACAATATATGACATACATGCAAAAGAGGTTAAAAAAAAAATTCCTTTAGCCTAGTTAAATAGGTCTCCCATGCTCAAAACAGCTAAAAATGGACAAAACCCCAAGACTACAAAATGTCGGAGCTGCTGCATAAGAGACTGCGTAGTCTAATAGAGGTTAAACTCAGAAAATAGAGAATGATATCCGATATTCTTATTATATTTCTCAATGAGGCATAAAAATAGAGATCTAATCTTTTTTATACAGATCCAAGAAGACCTAGCAAGGGTTTCTTGATAGAAAAGATATACAAGAGAAAGCTGTTGCAAATATGTGGTTGAATAACACTGTCTGGGTGAAGCTCTAAATAATATGTTTGAACATGCAAATAAATGGCTGTATATGATTCCTCTAGCTTTCCCAAATAAAGGCTGATCCTCTTCTTGGGAAACTAGCTCCTCAAAATGGGGTTTTGACCCATCCCACTACACACCTTAAGAAATAATGTAGTTTTCTAAAGGGACTGCATTTTTTCTGAATTTAAGTGCTTGGACCAACACTTGATAGTGGAAAATTGAGATCAGAAGTCTTCTCTTAGGTTTCTCAAGAAAGATCTCAAAGAAAGAGTAGGGAAACCCCACCCGGGCAAACCCTTGCACTAAGCAGTGCAACAACTTAGCTAAACAACCAAGTATGTAGGAAGTCTAAGAAGACAAAATAAAAATATAATCTCCAATATCCCCATATTCTTTCCATCTCCTTCATTATATAATTGATGAGCTTCCTCACCAAGGGTCCCACCCACTATGAGGTTGCCTCCATGCAAAGGCTCCTCCACAAAAACTACGTTGTCTATCAAGATGGTGCAATGTATCTAGACAAATTTTTTGACTTGGTCAACCTTGACTGATTCTTCATGCCCCGTCACTTTTCACACTCAAGGTGCCTTCATTTTATCTAGCTAGATTGATCTCTATTCATATTGAGCTAGCTTTATTTAGAATCCACTTCTTTGAGAATAACTCATGTTGACTTGGTCAAACTTGACCTTGTCCACATAGTTTAGACCTTGTTCACACATGTGGATTCTTGTATTGGTTATTTTATGATCCCCTTTCACATTAGGAAGGATTTTTATTCATACTTGAGAAAATTAGGAGCCTCCTTGCTCAATTATTCATGCATCTAGATTTCAAAAGCAAAATTGATATTCCTACTAGCTGAAGCTAAATTAGGAATATTACAGTCTCCCCCTCCCAAATGTTTCTTGTCCTCAAGCAACTACAATGGTGCTGCAAAATCTCCCCTCTTCCTCTTGTGGCCCTCTCATCCCATAGTCTCCTCCATTGCTTCAAAATTTCTACAAAATTTCCATCTCCCAATGGCTCCTCCCAAGTGTGAAAGTTGGCCTTTGGTGAATAAACCCAATGGCTGTCATAATGAAAGAATGGAAGGTTGTTATGGAAACCTTATTGCTTATCCATGGCCTTCTCAAGATAGAAGTGATGACAATCATGGGGAATTTCATCATCAATGGAGGCCTCCCTCCTCCTGCTATCATCCAAATAAAATGAATCACCTTCCAGCTTGGTAATTCATAGAAAAGCTCCTCCCAATTGCTCGTGAGAGGCATACCCCAAGTGCCCCAACCAAACATATGGTCCACATCATAAAGAAAAAAATGGTATGAAATGGTGGCCATACAGTTTCTCATGCTCCCCTTAGAACATGTAGTGCAGAAAAAGTAGGGACTCTCTTCCCCCAAAGAGACACCCAACAAATATGTCTCTCCTCCAACCATGTTCCCAACAAAAATAATAACATCTTCAACATGTGGGATCATAATTAAGATCATGCTAGCTTCCATATATAATAAGCGAGAAGGACAATGGTCCCTCATGTGAAACCATCGCAGTTTTCCTCCTAACTGCCATAGAATATGATATGACAAGAATTCTCCCCACCCTTCTTGCATGCTTGGAGAAGGTGTATAATGGTTGGTGTCGATGAATCACACCCTGATGAGTACATCATCTCTCCAAGATCTTCTAAAGAATAGCCAACATCACCATTTTTCATGGCCCAAAGTGGCTCATGAAGCCTGTCAGAAAAGGTGCCCCCTCTTGGAGCCAAGACCTGCACATGAGTGTTAAGAAAATGAAAGTATATAATAGATACATCATGAGGTTCAGCAATACAATGTTTATCATACACTTGTTTAAATTCAACAAGCTAGCTCATAGATGAGCTCCCTCTCACACTCAATGAATAAGGAGGTGATAATGGTAAATCTTCCCAAGAGCCATGTTCCTCCTCAACCAAAAAATGATCCATGCACTTACTCATATGAGAGTGCATCTCCTCTTTGAAATTTTCCCACATGAATCCATCTAAGATAGTATGATATGTTCTAATGAAATCAGTGGGGTTTGAAAGCAACACCTCATAAGTTGTGTTAAGTAGTTTATTCTTGAGTTGGGAATCTTTAGTTAAGTAGATCTGATCATGAACATAAATGATCTCATCAACTATATTATACTTCCAATCCTTTGCTTTCCCATCAAGAACCTTACATGTGAATAGGTCCTTAGAATATTCCATCAAGAGTTGGGACTCCCAATAAGGGTCTAGGCTTCCCAATATTGACGATGTTGTAGAAATAGGAAATGATTCATTTGTCATATGATGGCTCTCCTCCTTGACATGGTTGATGTCAAAGTCACATGTTGGAGTATTCCCAACTTTCTTTTGCTGCCTTTCTTGTAGTTGATCTTGCTCAAGACAAGATTGAATTTTAGGAAAGTCACCCTCCCCTTGAAAGGTTCTCTTTCTCAAAAACTTCCACAATTTTGCTCCTACATACAAAAATGAAATTATTTTTTTGTTATGTTCAAAAATCTTCATTATATATTGGAGTATCCTTTCCTACCCAAAGGCTATGGAGGAGCCTTTTGATACTATTCTCATATCAGCACAAATTTCTCAATCTATTCCCTCCAACGCAAATAGATGAATGGAAGAAAGCAAGGTTAATTTTAGAATTTTGCCTAGCCTTCCATCAATGATTTTCAGCACTGTAGTGGCTCCTTCCAAGGCTCCCTCTTTAAAAAAAATAGGTTGCTGCTGCATATAGTTTAGAGAACACTTTAGTTTCCCTCCAATCAGGAGGTCTTCCTACTGAAATGCCTCCTTGCAAAGAGGCATCAAGGCATAGAGTAGGATGTGAATGTAAGTGGACAAATTTTCCCCTACCTTTATTGCACGAATCCTCTTGCCTTCTTTGTTCTTGCAAACTTTGAAATAGAGAAGGGTATGTGCACTCCATCTTGTGATGCCATTGCTCCTCTTTTCCTTCTCCTATCTTCAAGATCTCAACATTTGGCAATGAAGGTACATGTTGCTCATGTGTTATGCCAAGAGCTCTATGTGTGAGACCTTTTGGAACTCCTTGAAAGAGTGCAAGAGTTTCTTTCTTTGGAGAAAGTGCTCTGTCCTCTTCTTCATGAGGTGCTTGAGGTGCCCTTTTTATGACTGCGTTATCTTCTCCTACCTCCACTTTCTCTTCTTCACTAGTTGAAGTTGCCTTACCTTCAACAAGAGACCTTAGATCTTGGTCCTCTTTTGAAGAAGGAATCTTCATGTCTTCCTTTTGAGAAGGAAGCCCTTCATCCAAAGGAGATATTGCCCTTGGAAAAGTATCAAACAAGCTCACCTCCTCTCCATTGGTTTTCAAAAATGGAGTTGGATTTACAGACCCTCCCAACTCATGCAAAATCTCTGTTTGATATGGTATGATAGTTTCAATAGAAGATGTTTCACATGAAATCTCATCAAACCTCTCCACTAATATTTTAATGAACTTTGCATAAGTAGATGTATTTTCATTCTTTAAGGAAAATCATTCAAACAACCACCAAGCATAGGCTTTACCCTCAAAATGCAGCACTGCTACTTTGATGGCTTCAAATTCTGAAACTTGACGTTGTTGCACAGAGGTGTCTAGCTCCTTCACCCAAGCCCTAGCTGAACATAGAGGTGATCCATCAAAAGTGGATAGAAAGAATCTACCCTCACCCTACTTCTTTCTCCTTGTGCTCCTTTCCTTCATTTGGAAAAACCCTTGGAAGTTCAAGTGATCTTTGAACTCCTCGGATTGATCTTCATATTCATGCAAATAATCACCAAGAATCTCTCTTTGGCACATCTCCTTTCTTCCTCTTCATGAAGAAATTGCTGATAGAACGTGATAGATCTGATGATATGGCTGAGTGCTCATATCCATAAGATGAGGATTTAGAATCTTCCTCTTGTATAGATCTGCTGAGGGATTTTCAAATTTCTCCCTCCTCATTTCTTTGATGCCCTTGCTTCCACCCTGCAGATTTGGAAAAAGAAGTTTTGAGAACCTCCTTTATCTAGAAAACAAGGATTTTATATGATGTATTCTTAAAATATCCTCCTCCCCATGAGAATACTCCATGATTCTTGAAGCTCACAGGCTGAGCCAAGATTTTTGCTTTGATACCACAGTAATATTCCAAATCTGGAATTTTCTACAACAATAAGACTACCCTAAGGTATTCCAAAGTTGGAGAGCAGAAAGTGATCAAATCATATAATGTAGTTAAGCACATAGCTTCAATAGAACAATCACAACAACAAACTATGCCTTTTTACAATGTCACCAAGCGGGGAAAAGTGGCAGTTTTAGCCCCAAAAACGTTATTTTATGAATATGGAGTTATAACAGTGGAAAATTATGGGTTTTTACCTTATAATAGACAATATAGGACATACATTAAAAAACAGTTTTAAAAAAAAATGCCTTTAGCCTAGTTAAACAAGTCTCCCATTCTCAAAACAACTAAAAATGGACAAAACCCCAAGACTGCAAAATGCCGGAGCTGCCGCATAAGAGACTGCACAGTATAATAGAGGTTAAACTAAGAAAATAGAGAAATATATCTGATATTCTTATTATATTTATCAATGAGGCATAAAAACATAGATCTAATCTCTTTTATACAGATCCAAGAAGACCCAGCAAGGTTTTCTTGATAGAAAAGATATACAATAATGTTGTATGGCTAAAGCTCTACATAAGATGGTTGAACATGCAAATAAATGGCTGTAGAGGCTTCCTCTAGCTTTCCCAAAGAAAGGTTGATCCTCCTCTTGGGAAACTAGCTCCTCAAAATGGGGTTTTGACCCCTCGCACTGCACACCTTAAGAAATAACATAGTTTTCTGAAGGGACTGCATTTTTGCTGAAGGTAAGTGCTTGTACCAACACCTGATAGTCGAAAATTCAGATTATAAGTCTCCTCTTAGATTTCTCAAGCAAGATCTCCAAAAAAGAGTACGGAATCCCCACCCAGGCAAACCCTTGCACTAAGCAATGCAGTAACTTAGCTAAACAACCAAGTATGCAGGAAGTCTAAGCAGACCATATAAAAATATAATCTCCAATATCCCCATATGCTTGCCATCTCCTTCATTATATAATTGATGAGCTTCCTCACCAAGGGTCCCACCCATTATGAGGTTGCTTCCATGCAAAGGCTTCTCCACAAAAACTGCGTTGTCCATCAAGATGGTGCAATGTATCTAGACAGCTTTGTTGACTTGGTCAACCTTGACTAATTATTCATGCCCTATCCCTTTTCACACTCAAGGTGCCTTCATTTTATCTAACTGGATTGATCACTATTCATATTGATTTGGCTTTATTTAGAATCCACTTCTTTGAGAATAACTCATGTTTATTTGGTCAAACTTGACCTTGTCCACATAGTTTAGACCTTGTTCACACATGTGGATGCTTGAATTGGTTGTTTTATGATCCCCTTTCACATTAGGAAGGATTTTTATTCATACTTGAGCAAATTAGGAGCCTCCTTGCTCAATTATTCATGCATATAGATTTTAAAAGAAAAATTAATATTCCTATTAGCTGAAGCTAAATTAGGAATATTAAAATATCAAAACTCCAGAGGACATATCGACCTGCTAAATGTTCAAAAGGTCCATTCGAGTGAAAATTGCATGCACAAATTTGAACAGAGCAAACCAGGAGCTCAAGGAGGTGCTAGCATATAGACCAACATTACCAGACCCTGCCACGATATATGCTGAGAAGGTCACAGAGAGACAGAGGTAGGTAAACGGCATGAGGGAAACCCTTGGGACCACATTCAAAGAGTCTTATAGCCTGCTAAAGCATTTACATGAATGCTCCAACTCACTAACAATGGAAACCCACCCAATCTCAACATAGATTCAGCAAATTTCCTTGGAAATCAAAGAAGCCACTAATCCGGTCAGTATAACCCAGTTGTACAACCAAGAAGAGGTGCTAAAACCAAAATCCAGAAAATCGAAGAACACTCAGTGGCCACAAAATAGGTCCTCAAAGAGCTAAGGCAATCGGAAAAAAAGAAGGTAGAGGAAATACAACAGATGGCGACTGAAGCCGAGATGAAGATACAGGAGGTATTCAGCAAGATGCTCCCTATGGAAAATAAAATAGAGGCTGAAAGAGTCACCATCCAGACAGAGCAGTTAATTAAAGAGTGGCAACAGGAAATCACTAATTTTGCAGAACTCAAGTCCTCAGCATTGAGAAAGCTTCTAGAGTTGGGGCCTTTGTTTGGACACGGCGAAGAAACAGAAAAAAAAAGGCCAGCCTTGGAAGCCAACAGACCACCGGAAGCCACAATAACAGGAAAATATTGACTCGAGACTAGTCAATAACGTTTGGTCGAGGCCTATTGGGGCCTTTGTTTTGGGAAATAATAGTTTTGAGCTGTAGAGGGTTGGAGGACAGGTGGCAGAACACAATCAAGGTAGATAGAGAGTTGTCATGATTGCGAAAATCCGGAAGATAGGTGGCGCGGCATTAGCAGAGAATACTGCAAATGGAAGATATGGGAGACAAGAAAAATCAGTAGAACTCCCAATAATAAAGAAGAAGCAGAAATCAGTGGAGCAGGAAAAAAGGAAGGAATGATAGTCACACTCGAGGAGGACAAATAGGCAATTAATTAGTGGAGGAGGAGCTAGTTAGTTAATGCGGTGAGAGGCTGATAGGAAGAGCAGAGTCTTAGGAGAGCTCTATGAGAAATATGTTGTACTAAATCAAACTGTAATAGACTCTGAGGAGTAGATGTATGATGTTATGTTATTGATAATGAAATCCAGTTGTTGTTGTGTGTAATGTTATGAGTTTATTGATGGTTATTTGCTTACGATGAATGTATGCTTAATTTAAATTTTATTTTAGCCTTCTGGACATGCTTTGATGAGTGATAGTTTCTCCACAGAGTTGAGATATGCTTGTTGCTTCCAAGTTTCCATAGTTGTTCTCTATGGTTGCATTTGTCTTCTACCTAATCTAGCTCCTAATCTTACTAAGGTCGCAGCATGCCTCAAGTGAGACGCACTACTCTCTGGATTAGGGTGAAAATGTCGGCGTTTGGCTATATTACTACAGAAACCATGTTTGCCTCAAACCTAAACCTGGGTCTTGCCCAGAGACCTCATTTTTCTCCAACGGGAACCCTCTCTGTTTTCGGCCGCACCCACTTGGGATTATTTCCGAGGTGCCATCAGGGAACAATATTATCCCATGGGGAGCTATGAGGACAAGTACATACAATGGACTACGTTGCACCAACAAAGGGATCAAGATGTGCATGCGCTGTCGAATCTGTTCCATACCCCACGCACAAAATTGGGTATCAAAGATTCGGAGAAACATTTGGTTCTGAAGTACCGAAGTTGTCTGCACATATACATTCAGGAGGAAATGGATTTCCTTGACATCTCCTTTCTTGGCGCAACGTATCGGTATGCTACCGAGATTGAGCAGAAGTTCAAATAGAAGAAGCAAGACTTTGGATCTGTGAAACAAAAGAAATGGAAAGGTGCCCCCAAACCACAAAACAAAGGACAAATCCAAGGCAGGGTGGCCCAGGATAACCCGCCAAATCCGCATGAAAAGAAAAACACTGCAAAAAAAAAGAAGGAGACAAGAAAGTGGTGTGACTTCCATAAGAGCTCCACTCACAACGTGATCTGAACTTATGCAAGAACGCAATAAAATATAGAAATACACATAAACATAGATATGCACAGGAAATAAGACTTCATTTCATTAATATCACATAACTGAAATATGCTTACGGACATAATGGAAATAAACCAGCTAGGGTGCTGGTAGCTTATCTCTGAGAAGAGATGTGGTGCATACGGGCCTTTAAACTATGTTACAATGAGGCTTGAAGGCATATTTATTATTGAAAAACAATGAAAATCCTAAAAATCCAAAAACTTAACCCTAGGAGATGAAGCGGCAAAGCTATGGGCCTCGTTTGGGTAAACTGGTATGTAACCTTGATGTTGTTATCACTCAGAAAAAATGAAGCATCATTTGACAAAGTCATTTAGGTTCACGTGTCAAAGCTAGGGTTTTAGGGTTCATTTTTCATTACTTGGTCAAGGAAATTTTTTAATTTTTCTTATCAAGCTTACCCTAAGGTCTAAACCCACTCTCTTTCAAATCCCCTCATGTCACATCACTCATAATTTTCTGACAGTTTTCATTTCCCAAGGTTTGAGCACCGAAATGGTCGTTTCAGCAAAGAAACCACAGTTTTGTAGCGAAATACACTGAGAAATTTCACTTCTCGCTATGAAAATGCTAATACTTCCGTAGCGAAAACACCCAGAAATACACTAAGAATGCTACGAAAGTGAGGTTTGCTGTCTGTCATGTCAAATTAGTTGTTAGGTGTCATAAAATCATTTGAAAGGGATAAGCTAGGTATCATTCGAGTGAGTTAGGGTAAAGGTCAAGGTACATGGTCAAGGCTGAAGTCATCATCACCCTTTTAAGCATGTATGAGTCATCATTGTGTTATGAGTGGGCATCAAACTTCAAAATATTTCCAAATTAAGTCATTTCTCATTCTTCATTCCTTATTTGTGTGATATTGAGCTTTGGAGAGCATTTCATTAAGCCAAAGTTGTGGTTGGTATTTTCAAAGGTTGCAGAGATCGTTGATCAAGAGAGGCAGAGAATTATCAAGCAAGGCAAAGAAGACACTAAAGAAATTATGGCTGCAAAAAGAAAGACAAATAAGGGTGGCAAATGTCTCATATATGAGCCATCAGATATGAATCTAATCAATGAAGACCCAATAGCTGTAGAAGTCTTCAAAAGGACAAGATGTTTATAGTTTTGTGAAAGACGACAAGGATGTCATGCACAGGTTTCCAAAGAATTTGCTCTACATTTCAGTGGAACATCTACTAAAGTGGGGATGTTGAATCTCACCATTACACCAGAGGTCATTGCAGTAGCAACAGGGATTCCAAGAGGACAAGAGAAATGGTTCAAAGGGTTCAAATTCAATATGGAGGAGTGTAAAGAGTTTATCAAGCTAGAAAACAATGAAATGGACCTTACAAATGCCATTCCAAGGAGTTGCGTGAAGGATAACTACTCAAAGTTGCTGCTTATCATCTAGAAATATTTCACTTGTGAAGGGAGATACCATAAAGTCCCATTTCAAGCTTCTCCTACACTTTGCTGGTAATATATCTCTTGATTTGCCTTTATATTTACACAGAAGTTTAGCAAAAATGGAAAATAAGGTCCAAGCAAAATCTGAAGGAAGTGAAACCTCATTGTTTCATCATGGTTTAATAAAATTTCTGGTTTTAGGTGAGCTCCAAAGACTAGGCAGAGATTGGTCTTCTTTCCTTTTTGTTAGTGGTTTTAAAATGGACGCCCTTACCCCTACAAGAACTCATAAACCTAGGGGTATCCCATCACCATTAGTGGCAGAAAAAAGTGAGCTAGTAAGAGTAGAGAAAAGTGAACTAGTCATGATGGAAACATAACAATTACAGAGTTTTGATACACCCACTATTCCACCGACAAAACAAAATTCAATAGTGATCAAACCTGCAAAACAAGAACAAGTTGTGAGTAAACAAGGAAGCAAAAGGATTAGAAGGAGTCAAACAGTAGCTTTAGAAGACAAAAAAGTGGCTAAAGGAAATTTAGAAGACATACTACATACCATTGATATTGAAGAGACTCCTATAGTTCAGGCTGAGAATATAGATGACGGTGGAAAAAAACTCAAGAAGGCTAA
The DNA here is from genome assembly GCA_034641835.2 of Pinus albicaulis. Lineage (NCBI taxonomy): Eukaryota > Viridiplantae > Streptophyta > Pinopsida > Pinales > Pinaceae > Pinus > Pinus albicaulis. The sequence goes on along the minus strand of CM076583.1, from coordinate 872,221,102 downwards.
ATCTGCAAAGAAACTAGAGTTTGAAGGTGAAGATGTAGGTTTTATGTTTCAGGCTAGGAAGCCCATTGCAAGGCATGCTAGAAAGATGTTGGAGAGTAGTAAAGAGGCTCATCCACCTACTAACACAATCCAGCCACCACAAGATATTATTGATCTTTCATCACCTACAGAGAAAGATCCAGTTAGCAAGCCAAAGAAAGGAAAAGAGAAAGTAATGGAAAAAACAGAGTTTGAACTCTTTGAAGAACAATTGAAGTTGGCTAGTCATTAAATAGTTGTCATGAATAACGAGGAAGGAAACATAATATTCAGAAGATTCAATTTGAAAAGATGAAAGAGGTTTGGGAAGAACACATTGACATTGTATCAAAGACCCTAGACAACACACAACAGTTAATCAAATGGACTATGCCATTGAGAAAAGAGATCAAACATGTCAGAAGAATGAACTTGCATTTGAAACCTACCAACACAAAGTTGAAGGATCAGGTTAAATATCTCCAGGAACAACTAGAACTAATCCATGAGGAGTTGGAGAAGAAAGGCCTAAAAATGATAGTTGTTCAGGAGCCAATAGCTCAACTCATCATCAATGAGGAAGAAACACCTCAAGACTCATAATTTGAACTAGCTTATGTTTTTAAAGGTGAATGGCATGTTTGAAACAAATTTTTTACACCTGGAAAGTATATTTTTGAAGCTAAACTTTTTTTTGGAAAAAAACACAGTTTTCAACAGTTTTGTAGCGTTTCCTAGGCTTGAAACCAGGAAAACACTACGAAACCACCTGTAACTTTCTTTTTGTATTAAAAACAACTTTGGGGAGCTTCCAGGAGGAGGAAATAACATGGAGGATGTGTCAAGGAATGATGAAGACAATACAAAAGGAAAGAGATAGAAATTTTGATGGCAAAGGGCATTTTTGTAATGCTATGAAAGTACGCTACGAAACTGTCATACTTTCGTAGCGTGTTGTTTCAAAGCTTTATGAGTAGGTTTTTGGGCAGTTTTGGACAGGTGGATACCTTCAAAGGGTCAAATCACTATGTCAGTAGTCATCCAAGACTTGAAGACTATGAAATGAAGACAACTCATCAGCCAAAAGATAAGGACCAGTTTTCCTTAAAAATAAGGTTTGTTTCCAGATTTGGAGGAGGCTAATTAAGATGTTATGTAGTGATGAGTCCCATCACACCCTATTCGAACATCTGAAGCAATAGTTGTCAAAGATATAACTGTTTTAGGAGATAAGGTAGTTGATGTAATAATGAACAGTTTGAGTCCTATTAGGAGAATGACTATTTTGTAGTGTAGCTATCATTTTCTCATTAAATCATATGTTTTCTTGTTATGCAAGGTGTCATTAGGAAAAAATTGATGAATATAGCCTAGAGGTAGATCATATCTCATGTAACAAGTCTATTTAAGAGCAGATATTCGAATTTTCTTGGGGTTGGAGATTTTTTGGCAGTACTGCAACTTTATGTAAATTGACTATTTTTCAGTAATACAGAGGGCTTTTACTTGACCAACCCGAGATTCTCATGTAGTTTTTAGTGTTTACTTGATCTTTACTTTCTATGTGTACCATTTGTAGTGGTTTTCATCTTTAATACTCAGAATTCATAGGTGTATGCTCTGACTTCCTTTACTGATGAATTGGCTGTGTTATTTCATTTTTCATGTGTGATTTACCTCTGCTAAAAACTCTTACCTGCCTCAGCTTCCATGTCAAGTGAACATACCAATGAAACACTGAACTTGTTGACTCCATAAGCCCAATGATTACAGACTTATACTCTTTTCAACCTACACACATCACAAGCTAGTTATTTTCCAAGTAGAGTTAGCCATCTAGATACATATTTATCAAATATCATTAACCCCTTTGAGAGAGCCCTCTCAGACTGAAGAGGCTAAGATTCATTTATAAGTTGGTTTGAAACAGTTACATGAAGTTGTCTGATTATCAACCTATCAAGTGTAATTTTGTGATAACAGATGTAGAAAGTGATAAGGATTAGTGAGCATTTCTAGAATAAAGTCCAAAAAGGAAGGAACACCAAAATTCGACCACAAAACTAGTGGCTCAAATCTACCAATAGAGAAGACGAACCACTGCTATGATAGCACTGTTAAACAAAAATTGGAAACCAATTAAATTGTATATTACTAAGAATGACCTATAAAGAATGATGTACACAACACATGTAAATACATAATGAAACCATTGGATTCTGTTTCCAATTTTCTTGAACTCCAATAACTAATCTCCATAACACACACTAACCCAAACTATAATATTGAGGATTAGGTGTCTAACAGTCACCAAGAAGAATTACAACTTATTAAATTGTTACACAAGCAAATACATTTCTGATCAAGAAAATTCTGATCAATTAGCTTAAAGGAACATAACAAGTACAATCAAACTATAATCATAAACTATGATAACCAACATCTATGTAACACATTTCTCGGCCTGTATATATAGTCACGTAACTTGTTGGTTATGTGACTACAATATAGAATCAAAATAAAAATGAAGAATAGAAGATCTTATACAATACATAGGACTTGAGTTTTTGAAGTTAGAGGATCTGTGCTCAATCAGGGTATCCAAGATTTTTGGATATCCTTGATTTGTGTCTTTATTCTAATTCGTATTTTGATAAAGGTGTCTCTTAGAACAAATCCCTTATGGTTTCCTACTCAACCACATCTTGTTGTACATAGAACCCTCACTACTAATTTCTATGTGGACTATGTATGCCACATGTGTTGCTTGTATGGTTTCCTCTTCTGCAGAACATGTGACCATCTCTATCAAGTTGGCCACCTTTTCCAATTCACATTTCATTCCTTGGTTGACCGCAACCATGTGAATCAACGACCCACTACTTTATGGTTGCTATAAAATTTTAAAAAAAATCTTTAATGACTTGTTAGAGATCATTTTTTTATCAAAAATTGCTAATCTATAAAGATAAAGAATGCATAAAACTAAAAATTTTACTTTATAATTCATTTGGACATATAATCTTGAAATATTTTGTTTTGGCAAAATATAAAACAATCCTACATCTCACAATTTGATTTGTAGGCAAATTTTGGATAAGTTTGATAATAAAAAAGATGGAATTTTGAAAACCAACAACAATGTAAGAAAACCATAAAAACCCACTTCTTGTAATGGTAAACAAAGAAAAGGTAATTGTGAAGTCATATAATATGGCCCACTTCATTAGTGTCGCAATCAGGGAAGCTTATACTCGATCTTTTCTTGAATGAAAAGATTTATTCAATGTTTCCTGAAGTAATCTTCAGCCAGTCAAGGCATACATCAAGCAAAATTGACTTCAACGAGAGTTCTTGATCTTTTGCTGAAACTTCAGTCAATAAAATACCACAAATATGAAAAAAATTATATCATAATTCTTCAGTATTTTCTCTCACAGTTCACGGATTATGAGCACTTTGGAAGGCTTTTTGGGTTGACTCTGAAAGAAATGATATCATACTGCTTCAACATTTTCTTGCATGGTTGAAAAGATCACGAGCACGTAATTTGAAGCTGTGTTGGGATTACTCGATATAAATCATAGGATTGATTTGTTTCTTTCTTCTCATTCGTATTTTGATAAAGGTGTATCTTAGAACAAATCTCTTATGGTTTCTTATTCAACCACATCTTATTGTACATGGAACCTTATTTTTGTGTTGACTATGTATGCCATATGTGTTGGTTGGGTGGTTTCCTCTTCTGGAGAACATGTGATCATCTCTATCAAGTTGGTCACCTTTTTCAATTCATATTTCATTCCTTGGCTGACTGCAACCATCTCAATCGAAGACCCACAACTTTATGATTGCTATAAAATAAAAAATTCTTATAGAGACTTGTTAGAGTTCATTTTTCTATCAAAAATTGCTAATCTATAAAGATAAAAAAATGCATAAAACTAACAATTTTACCTTATAATTTATTTTGACATATAATCTAAATAATTTGTTTTGACAAAATATGAAACAATCCTATTTCATATAGTAAAAGCATGTCACAATTTGATTTGTAGGCAAATTTTGGATAAGGTTGATGATAAAAAAGATGGAATTTTGAAACCCAACAAGGTAAGAAAACCATAAAAACCCACTTGAGTTTTTTCTTGTAATGGTAAACAAAGAAAAGGTAATTCTGAAGTCATATGATATGGCCCGCTTCATTAGTGTCCCAATCAGGGAAGCTTGTACCCGATCTTGTCTTGAATGAAAAGATTTCTTCAATATTTCCTGAAGTATTCAGTCAGTCAAGGCATACATCAAGTAAAACTGACTTCAACGAGAGTCCTTGTTCCTTTGCTGAAACTTCAGTCAATAAAATACCACAAGATAGATACATCACACCATTCGAATCCATTGAATATGTAAAAATGATATCATACTTCTTCAGTATTTTCTCACACAGTTAACGGATTATGAGCACGTTGGAAGCTTTTTTGGGTTGACTCTCAAAGAAATGATATCATACTGCTTCAACATTTTCTTGCACAGTTGAAAAGATTACGAGCACGTAATTTGAAGCTGTGTTGGGATTACTCTCATATAAATAATAGAATGACCAGTCTTATTTTCTGACCACACCACATTTATTCTATAGCGTAACAAATATATATCCAGATGCTCAGACAATTTCTTTCTTACCGGTGATTCAGTTATTGAAATGCCCCGCTGCATCATGATAATTGCCTCAATTGCTGAAACTGGTGCGTCATCTCTTCTTGGAACCGTCTTTCTTCCCTGTTTCAACTTTCTGCATTCTACATTCTCCTCTTCTTCATCATTATCGTGTTGACTGATAAGGAAAAGCCTTGGAAGTAAGGAAATTAGTTAAAGATAGATTTACACGTATTTGGCAGGAGTAAAAGCAAAGCCGGTCTCCTTATTGATTATTGGCTAAAAGCAACCAGTGATGACTGCTCCACTGCTGGTTTGACAATTGAGTTATGAAGTTTGGCAGAACTTTACATTAGAGATTTTTTTGACACAATACTTGATCACTATCTATCCAAAACCCATAAACAATTTCAACTTCTGATTTTGAACATAAATATAACTAATTTTAAATAAAATTTACCAAGAAAATACTAAAAAAACTATTGCATCTATTAATTAATTAACAACTTATTTTCAAAATACGTAAAATGTTTTTTTCAGGTAACAAATTAATTCCAAGTTTCATGTTATTATAAATTGACACTCAGAATTAGCCAAATAGAAAACATTGATTTAATGAAATCTGAAACTATCTTTATGATAATTAGTTGAATTAATAAATTCATTAAATTAGTCTAAATAGGTGAATGTTTTAAATTATATTTGTTTTTTTTTCTTGAATTATTAAAGAAATTTAGAACCAATCATTAGGGACTATATTGAAAGCACGGAAAAGTGGATTATATATTTATATTTATATTCATATAGATAGAAATTTTATAATTTTTTTTCTCAATTTATTTATATATATAATTGAAATATAAAAATGATTTTAATATTTTTTAAGACTAATGTCTAATTATTTCAAGAAGCTTGATTTAAATTAATTTTAAGATTTATAATTTTTAATTGAAAATTGTAACACACATCTCAACCAATTCACAATAAATTAATTTTTACTTGATGTAAAATTTAACTGTTTTAAAAAAATTGGTCTTCATTTCCACATGGCTTCAATGGCTTGGTGATCTTTGTTTCTAGACAAGGTACTTTCAAGATAACAAATTACGAAACTTCTTAGAAATTGCTGACACTCACACCACTCACAAAGAATGGGTGATTGATTTCGAATGGGTGATTGATTTATGGAATTGGTGATTGATTTCTGTTTGAGAGAGGGTACTCAAGAGAGGAGAATAAGATGGGGAGAATTACTGAAAAAGTACAGACGCCCACAAAGAGTTGGTGCGCATTGCAGTCAGAAGTATTCTCCTAAGAATTGGTGCAACGTGCAGTGCCAGTATTAAGGCTGAAAGGAAACTAGCACAGTGCTGGCGAGAGGATTCTAGTACATGGGTTTCGGCAAGCCTCATTTTGGTTCGGTGGGATCAATTCCAGGTGCTCAATGGATTAGTTTTTAGTAATTCATGAAAAAAAGAAAACTGTTGCAGCAAGAAATATGGTTTGAGTACGCCCTCTGCCTGTTTTGGAATTGACTTGCCAACAATAATGTTGAATCAGAATGTAAAGTCCACTACCAAGATAAGTAATTTTGGCTAAATTTCTTTATTATATAATATTTTTTTTTGTGAGATGAAAGATGTAAATAAGATTATATGTCATATAGTTTTTCTGCAAAAATATTATTAGAAAATAGAAAAGAATATAATGATATTTTCATATTTCTTTGAATGATTACATATACCCAAGAAAATGTTAATTTTGTTATTATTTTAAAAAGGTCTATCTAGCTCTTATGCCCAAAATAAGGGTTAGTTATGGTAATTACTTTAAAAAGAGATTTTATTGAATAGATTGAAAGAGGGTAACTCTTTAATATCAATATTTATATAATATTGTATAACAAGAAAATAGAATATGCATGTTTTATATTTTAAAAGAGATTTTCTTGAATAGATTCAAAGAGGGTAACTCTTTAATATCAATATTTATATAATATTGTATAACGAGAAAATAGAATATGCATGTTTTATATTTTAAAAGAGATTTTCTTGAATAGATTCAAAGAGGGTAACTCTTTAATATCAATATTTATATAATATTGTATAACAAGAAAATAGAATATGCATGTTCTATATTTTAAAAGAGGTTTTCTTGAATATATTAAAGAGGGTATCTCTTTAATATAAATATTTACATAATATGGTATAAGAAAGAAAATATAAGATGCATGATCTTTATTTTAAAAATGATTTTGTACTTATTTAGTTTAGGAAATGAGAACAAATCCAAGGTATTTCCTTGAATAGATTAAAGAGGGTAACTCTTGAAATATGTTCATGTGCGATGAAGAAGAAAAGAGAAGTTTTCTCAGATTTATATTCATTAACCATGTTGTAAATAGTAATGAATTAATAAATCCATGGATAGTTTCATAAATCCATGAATAGTTTACCATGATAGTGGTAGAGATTAATGAATTAATAAATCCATGGGTAGTTCACCATGGTGTTGATAGAGATTAATTATTTCATAAAACCATGGGTAGATTACCATGGTGTTTGTGAATATTAGTTAATTCATAATTCCATGAATAGATTACCATGTTGTTAGTAAAGAATGGTTATTTAATAAATCCACGGATACACGAACTACTCATTTATATTTCTTTAGATGAACAAAATGAGTTATTACTTTTTATCATGATTATGATGTTAATTCCTTTTGGAAGAAGATCATGCATAGGCATGCAACATAAGTAATAACTTTCATTGGAAAGAATATAAATATTTGTAGGTGGGAAAGATAGCATGTGGTGCTAAACTATATTGGAAATGATTGTTTAGTATAATCTTTGAAAAAGAATACATGTATTTATATTCTTAATTGCATAGTTTTACAAAAAGAAAACATATGTTTACATGCTCACTAGCATTGAGATTTCCTTTGGGAAGACTCGTGAAGGAAGCTATGTGCTTCGTTGGAGACTCTTTTGGAATCTATATGCCTTTGCATGCATGGGAGCAACATTTGATATGTTAGATTGCACTCCATGTACTAAAAGTAATAGCTCAAGGGTTAGCTATTTTGATTAAATTATGTCACGTCTATCAACATGTAAATTACCATCATAAAAAGAAAAAAATTACTTATCGTACTTAACGGTCAGCATATCGCAACACATGTCCATAACACAATTACTGGTACAACTATATACAATCAAGAGCACATAATTTTTTTTTTTAATGGGAATCCTCCCATTGATTCGATCATATAAATATTTAACTCGTGGGAGCTTATGGCGGGTCAAGTTGTGTATATTATAGGACTGTCATGTTTTATATATATATGTATTACATTATCCAACCCTTTATTGTTTCCGCATATAAATTGTACCTATGGTGATCGCGTTGTCCGTCATGTTTATTGATCTGCTAATTATTGATGAGTCTCGGAACGTGTTGGCCCACTTGGAAATTGAATCCGCCTTTCGAGAGATGGGCTGTTAATTGCGCTCCATTGTCCAGCGGTACTATTTACATGTGTCCTCCTACCCTCGGAATTCTTCACTTCCCTCCAAGGGAGGAAAGAGAAACTTCAGCGCTCATGCCAGAACTCAATGAACTCGGTGGTTTTTCTCTTCGACTGTTAGTCTGTGAGTGGAAAGGGTTTAGATTCGGCGTTCTCTGCCAATCTCCCACTGAGCTCCACAAATTTTTTTCTTGTCTGGGGTTTCACTTGGCGTTATTCTCAACTTGGCTCCGAGGAATTTCAAACTCCGTCAGGTTCTATAAATGTCTTAGGTTTGGTCTCTCGGCTGCGCTCATCCGCAGCTCTGTACTTAGACCCTAACTAGTTGTTTCAATCTCTGCTTGCTTTGTTCTACATGCTTGGATTTTGGCTCAAATTTCTTTCATTCTACTCTTACAGGGTCTATCCTGGCAGAGGACCACGTCTGATATGGGACCAGCCCCAGAGCATAACTTCCACGACAAGCCGCAGCTAATTCTGCAATGCTAAGGGTAAATACTCGTTTCCAACTTGCCTGTCATAAACTTCTAGCATGATTCAATTCTCTTTTCTTACCAGCCGGAGGACTAATCCGTATGGTCCATGATTTTCTTTTTACAGGTGGCTCCGACCACTATCTCATACAGGTAACCATTTTTCCTTATTTGTGAATTAAGTAAAGGGTTTGAGCTATCGCCCTCCAATGTTTACCATAAACCCTTACAAATTGCTAAGTTGATGAATGGTTGCCCCTCTTTGCAGGTACGAGGAGTTTCATTCCGTCAACTTTAACCCTTGGCCGGCGTTTACCTCAGCTGACTATTCTTCGCTCTATTGTAACAGGTATTTGTGTTTTTTCAAAGGGTTAAACCCTCTCCGAAATTGCTCTGTCACGGCTTGGCTTTCGCCTTCCAGCAATCTTTGTTTTCTTTTCGAAGTGGGCTTGCCATCGGTGTTGGGGTTTCTCAGAGTACCGAGAAGCTATACCCTGTAGGAGACGATTTTTATTGTTTTATGTAATAATTCTTTTTGTTGAGAGAAGGGGTTTTATCCCTGAACATTTTTATAGACACAAACTCTATGTATATTGTTTTCTGAGGATTCGGTGATAAACTCAGCCAATGGTTATGGCCTTAAAGACCCCAGCGACACTGTTTTACTTAGTTTACTTTTAATGATAAATGTTCATCTATTTGTCTATAACATGGTTTTCCGATACAATGTCTCGGTGCTGTAATTCGAATTCTTATATTCTGCCTACCCGCAAGCATGAATAGAGTTTTGTTGTGCGAGTTTATTTCTTTGTTGGTAATGCAATGTACAGGTCTTCGTTTTGCATGCACCTGAGACTATTTTTTTTCTCTTAATCTGTTTTCGTGCCGATATTTAGGAAAGGAAGATAATATGTAACTCTTTGCCCTTCGACAGTTCTCTGTCTGTAAGGGTTTATTTACTAGGGTTTGTAAATTACACATATAAATTGGTTACCCTCATTTCTACAGGGTATATGGCAGTTTTTCGTTTTTCTATTATACTGTTAACAACATCGTGGTCTTTATACTTGCTATTATTTTACTGTTATCCCATACTACAGTTAGACCCTGTGGGTAGAAAGAAATAGAGTCTTACTGATATTTCACTTACAGAATGATTTCTTTCATTAATAAGCATTGTAGCCCACAATTTATAGTAAATATATATTTTACTAGCAGTTTTTGTTTCTGTCTTGATATATAAACACTGTAGAAACGGAAAATAATAGAATATACATTTCACTAACAATTTTCTCCATTCTATTAGGAGATCAATAGGTAATTCTCTCTACATAACTGCTACCTAATGTTTATGCATCACATAACTTGTATATTTCATTTTTTGTTTATTAATTTACCAGGCTGTGTGTTCCACAACCCTCTTTATCGAGATACTTCCACACAAAGTTCATTTTCATTTAAATACTTAAATGCACAGTATACTTATTTGTATTCATAGAAGTTAAGTTGTTGTCCTCCCAACCATCAAGGGAGGAGATTACGTCCTCCACTTACCCCCTAGATCCAGAATCTGGACAGTGCCACGGGCAACAATGGAAATCTTTCTGCTGTGACCTCTAGATGGCCAATCTAGTCACAATCAGATAATCTGGTTCACAAGGGTTGCATAAGCTATTTTCAACTAGACCTCCTCCAGCTCTAGAAAATACTTCACCCTCCTTCCAAGAATTACAGAACCCCCTTTCCTCTCCTGGGATCTAATTTATCCTTAGAGGAGAGAGTAACTGTTTTTCGAATTGTTCCCAACCACCTCCTATTCTTGGAAACTTTTTACCAACAGCTTAAAAGATTTTCTTTTCATTAACTAGTCCTCCTACTTTAATCATTCTTAACGAAATAATTTGTTTTTTTTTATCTAACATAAAACTTCAAGTCTTTTTCGTTTTCTAGAAATTTAAAATAATAAAAGTCTTTAACTAGTTAATACTAGTTAACTCTAATGAGGTTGTTACATCCTCCCCCCTGGAAGTAACACCGTCCTCGGTGTCTCAGCCCAGCCCTGTGAAGAGCTCCGGGTAAGCTTCCCGCATAAAGTTCTCATCCTCCCAAGTAGCTTCATCTGGTCCGAAGTGCTTCCACTGCACTTTTACCTGGATGATTGCTCATTTGCGGAGCTCAATCTCTCTTCTGTCAAGTATGCGTTGCGGCTCGACCACAAACTCGCCGTCTAGTTCTGCCTGAAAAATCAAGTATTTTCAGGTCAACATACAACAATTATTCAGAACTTTAAGTTAGGATTCCTATTCTTTTTCCTACCTGAATACTTTGCCAATCAATCACATGTCTTTCATCATGTACATATCGCTTCGTTAAGGACACATGGAATACATTGTGTACTTGAATATGACTGGGTAGGGCTAGTCTATAAGCTACTGGTCCCAGCCTTTCCAGTATCTGGAAAGGTCCACAATACCAGGGAGCCAGTTTGGCACAGGAGTTCCATCTCATGGTACTCCTCTTGGGCTTAATTCTTACATATACGTGGTCGCCTACTGTGAATTCACGGTAGGACCTTTTCTTGTCTGCGTACATCTTCTGTCTATCCTGTGCAGCCTTCAGATTATGCCTTATTCTTTTGAATTCATCTTCCATGTCAGCCAAAATTTCAGGTCCCAACAATAATTTTGTTTCTGGACTGCTCCAGTTTATGGGGGTACGACATTGCCTCCCGTACAATGCCTCAAAGGGACTCATTTTTAAAGATTCCCGATACTCGTTGTTGTAGGAAAACTCCACCAGATGCAAGTAATCCTCCCACTTGGCCGGTTGCTGCATCACGTACATGCCCAACATGTCTTCTATAACTTGGTTTACCTGCTCCGTCTTCCCATCAGTCTGAGGATGATAGGCAGTACTAAAGTGTATCTGCGTTCCCAGACCGGAAAAAAAGGTTTTCCAGAATGCAGAAGTAAACTTAACATCCCGATCAAAAATTAAAGTCTTAGTTATGCCATGCAACCTAAATATTTCTTTCATAAATATATCTGCAATCTGTACCGTTTTGTAGGTAGATTGTATAGGTATGAAATGGGAAAATTTGCTTAATCTGTCTACGACCACCATGATGGAATCATTCTGCTTCCTTGTTCATGGTAGTCCTGTGATGAAGTCCAAGGAGATAACCTCCCACTTCCACTCAGGAATGCGTATGGGTTGCAGTAGTCCTGTAGGATGATGATGCTCCACTTTAACCTACTGACATTCCAAGCATTTTCTTAGATACTCTGCAATATTCTTTCACATACTTGGCCAATAATATACCTTTCTAATTGCAGTGAGAATTTTTTGATAGCCTGGATGGCTAGCATAATTGCTGCGGTGGAATTAATTCAGGATTAACTTCTTAATACATGTACGATTAGGCACATAGATTCTTCTGCGAAAGGTCAATACCTCATCTTCGTTCTTTCAAAATTCTGATGACTTGCCTTGCTTTTCATTATCCTCCATTTGCTATCACAAATATTGGTATTCTGGGTCTTTCTGTGCTTCTTCTTTTAACTGTTCTAACAATGGACTTACTGGCTGACTGTAATATAAGGCATAAATACTATGCAGTTTTCTGCTCAACGCATCTGCTACTCGGTTTTCCTTTCCCTTAACATGCTGGATTTCCATGTCAAATTCACTCAAAAAGGCATTCCATCTTGCCTGTCTAGAATTTAAATCTGCCTGCTTGAAATAATTAGTCAAGTTGCTATGGTCTATTTTAAGTATAAATATTTTACCCAGCAGATAATGCCTCCATACTCGGAGAGCATGCACCATTGTAGTGAGTTCCGAGTCATAGGCAGAATATTTCTGCTCATGTTCTTTCAGCTTCCTAGACTCGTAGGCTACCAATTTGCCCTCTTGAGTTAATATTGCACCAACTCCTTCTTTGCTGGCATCGGTGCAAACCTCATAGTCTTTTCCGGGGTCAACTACCTTCACTACTGGTGCTGTGGTTAGGAGTTGTTTCAGCTTTTCGAAGCTGTTCTGACATTCATTTGTCCATTTAAAAGGCTTGCCTTTCTTCTGCAAAGATGTAATGGGAAAATAAATCTTAGAAAAACCTTCTATAAACCTTCTTTAATATCCAGCTAGTCCCATAAATGATCTAATGTCTGCCACATTCTGAGGTACCCGCCATTCCATAATAGTTTTGATCTTCTCGGGGTCTACCTATATCCCTTTAGCTGATATAACATGTCCCAAGTATTGGATTTCTGATTTGAAGAAATCGCATTTACTAAACTTAGCATAAAGCTGATGTTTCCTCAGCATTTACAAAGTTATTCTTAAATGTTATTTATGTTCTTCCTCGCTCTTTTAATATACTAGTATGTCATCTATGAAAATAAGTACAAAATTATCCAAAAACTGATGAAAGATGCCATTCATGAACCTCATGAAGGTTGCTGGTGCGTTTGTCAAGCCAAAGGGAAAAACTACGAACTCATAATGTCCATAACATGTGAAGAACGTTGTTTTACAGATGTCCTCATCCTTGATCTGAATCTGATGATACCCGGCTCTTAGATATATCTTATAGAACACCTTAGCCCCTCTGACTTGATTGAATAAGTCATCAATTCTTGGTAAGGGGTATTTGTTCTTAACCGTCAGCTTATTCAGCTGCCTGTAATCCATGCACATGCGTAAAGTTCCATCTTTCTTCTTAACAAAAAGGAATGGTGCTCCCCAAGGAGACACACTTGGGCGGATATAGCCCTTGTCCATCAATTCCTGTAACTGCATCTTTAGCTCTGTTAATTCTGGAACACTCATTCTATAAGGCGCTCTTGACACTGAAGTGGCTCCTAGCAGCAATTCAATGGTGAAATCAATATCCCTCTTGGGTGGCAATCCAGGTATGTTTTCTGGAAACACATCCAAGAATTCCTGTACCACAGGAATATTCTCCATTATTGGAGCTTTTTCCTTGGAATATGCATACCCTACTTGGATGGCATACAACTGACATTCTTTCCAGATACACTTGCCCATTTGAGATGTTGTTATAGGACGTAGTTGTACTGGCCTTTTAATTCCTTGAATGTCTTTATGTGTACCATCTAGCATTCTGAGATGAATGACCTTTTCTTTGCAGTCCACTAGGGTCCAGTGTATTTCTAGCCAATCCATTCCCAATAACACGTCATAACATCCCAATCGTAAGATATTTAAGTCTACTTGTAACTGCTGCTCTGCTACTTCCAAAACACAGTTAGGAACTTTTGCAGTTACCTTACGCTTTGCCTTGGTAGCTAATTGAACTAACCAAGAGCTCTTAAATTTATTCTCTTTTAATTTGCATCATTCCACTATTTTAGGACTTACATAACTTAAACTTGCTCCAGGATCTACTAAAATGGAAACAGGTTTGGTTAGTATAGTACCTTCCAATTCAATCATCGTGGGCTGGAAATCATCCTGTCGGTCCTCCAAGGCTGCATTTATACGAGGTACATTTCGTGCCACGTCTCCCACCATAGATGCCTCTTGCAGATTTGCTACAGTCTCATTTTTATTCCGTTGGGGACAATTTTTATAGTAATGAGCCTCTCCACAGCCCCAGCACTATAGGGGAGGTTTTGAAATCTGCCCCTGCTTTGGCTTGCTAGATGCTTCTGTGGGCTTCTCCTCTACTAGCCACTTAGTTCTTTGATGAATTTTACCAAACTGCTTGCTGATGGAATTTCATGCTGAGCCTTTAAAATTACTTCTTTTACTACTTTTGAAAGTAGAATTATTTTTCTGATTCTTCCTTGGCTGCCAGCTTTGTCCTCCTTCCCCCTTGGCTTTACTTTGCTGATAGCACATTCGTGCCTTACGGATAGCCTCATCTATGGTCTGTGGGTTAAAAAATTCTATCCGCTCTCTCATATGAGCAGGTAAACTACTTAAGAACCTCTGAACCTTGGATTTTTCTTTGCGGAGATAAAGAAAATAACGTAACAAGGAGGTAAATTTTGTGACGTAATCGGCCATGGTCATCTAGCCCAATCGGAGATCATGGAACTCCTTAGCCTTGTCATCATAAAATTTTTCTGTCAGGTATTTATCCTTAAAATATTGCTGAAACAGTTCCCATGTGATATCTCGCTCGTCCACGTTGCGTACGTTTTTCACCTCCTCCCACCAGAGGGTGGCTTTTTCTCGTAACTAGTATATAGCGAATCTGGCTTTCAGATTTTTGTTGTATTCATATACCTGAAAATATTTATTTATATTGATCAGCCATGCTTCAGCCACCTCTTCCACCTCACCATCAAATGTTGGTGGCTTGATTTTTCGAAACTCCCCTTGCAGTTCTACTTTCTGCCTTTTAGGATCTTGCTGATCAGACTCATTACCCGACTCTGCCTCATTATAGTTCTTGTTTTTTCTCTTTTGGGAGAGGCTCTTTTCAGTTCTACCTGTGGTGTTGTTCCTAGTTGGCTGTTCCTCTTGTTCCGTTGACAATTCTTTCTCCGCACTGGGATGTCCATCTCCTGATTTTGTTTGTCAGATAAACTTTTTAAGATCTTTTCTTGATCTTGCAACAACCTCTCATTCTCCTTTCAGACCCTCATCATCTCTTCTTGTAGTTGCTGCACTGTATTTAGCAAGAAAGTAGTTTGTTGTTGTTGTTCTTCAAGTAATTGACTCGTCTTTTGATCCTGTTAAACAGTTAGTTGAACCCACATTTCTGGATTCATGGCTGTTGGAACTTCTGGTTGTGACTGCGACGCTTCAACTTCCCTCATTTCACGTGCTTCTTCTCAGTGCACTAGACACATGCACAAATTCACTATTAGTAGACCCTTAGGATCCCAGTGTAGCAACCAGCTCTGATACCACTTGTCACTTTTATCAACATGTAAATTACCATCATAATTTTTTTTTTACTTATCGTACTTTATCGGTCAGCATATCACAAAACATATCCACATCACAATTACTTGTACAACTTTATTCAATCAAGAGCACATAATTTTTAATGGGAATCCTCCCACTGATTCGATCATATAAATATTATCTCGTGAGAGCTTATGGCTGGTCAAGTTGTGTATTTTATAGAACTGTCACGTTATATATATATAATTGTATTACATTATCCAACCATATAGTATTCCCACATATAATTTTGTACCTATGGTGATTGCGCTTTCTATCATGTTTATTGATTTTCTAATTATTAATGAGCCTCGGAACGTGTTGCCCCACCTGGCAATTGAATCCACCCTCCGAGAGATGGGCTGTTAATTGCGCCCCATTGTCCAGCGGCACTTTTTACATGAGCCATCTTACCCTCAGGATTCTTCATTTCCCTCCAAGGGAGGAAAGAGAAACTTCAGCGCTCATGCCAGAACTCAGTGAACTCAGTGGGTTTTCTCTTCGTCTGTTAGTCTATGAGCGGAAAGGGTTTAGATTCGATGTTCTCTGCCAATCTCCCACTGAGATCCATGATTTTTTCGCTTGTCTTGGGTTTCAATTGGCGTTTTTCTCAACTTGACTCCGAGGATCTGCAAACTCTGCCGAGTTCTATATATGTTTCAGGTTTGGACCTTCGGCTACGTTCATCCACAGTTCGGTACTTAGACCTTAACTAGTTGTTTCGATTTCTGCTTGTTTTCTTCTACATGCTTGGATTTTGGCTTAAATTCCTTTCATTCTACTCTTACAGGGTTTTAACTTGGCAAAGGACCACGTAGGTTACGGGTCCAGTCCCAGAGCATATCTTCCACGGCACGCCGCAGCTATTTCCGCAATGCTAAGGGTAAGTACATGTTTCTAGCTTGCCCGTCATAAACTTATAGCATGATTCGATTCTCTTTTCTTACCAGCCAACAGACTAATCCATAAGGTCCATGGTTTTCACAGATGGCTCCGACCACTATCTCATACAGGTAACCATTCTTCCTTATTTGTGAATTAAGTAAAGGGTTTGAGCTATCGCCCTCAATTGTTACCGAAAACCCTTACAAATTGTTAAGTTGATGAATGGTTGCCCCTCTTTGCAGATACGAGGAGTTTCATTCCGTCGAATTTAACCCTTGGCCGGCGTCTACCTCGGCTGACTATTCTTCACTCTATTGTAACAATTATTTGTGTTTTCCAAAGGGTTAAACCCTCTCCGAAATTTCTCTGTCGCGGCTTGGTTTTCGCCTTCCAGCAATCTCTGTTTTCTTTTCGAAGTGGGCTTGCCACCGGTGTTGGGGTTTCTCAGAGTTCTGAGGAGATATACCCTGTAGGAGACTAGTTTTATTTATTTATGTAATAATTCCTTTTCTTGAGAGAAGGGGTTTTATCCCTGAACATTTTTATAGATGCAAACTCTATGTATGCTGTTTTCTGAGGATTCGTTGATAAACTCGGCCAATGGTTATGGCCTTAAAGACCCCAGCGACACTGTTTTACTTAGTTTACATTTAATGATAAATGTTCATCCATTTTTCTATAACATGGTTTGCCGATACAATGTCTCGGTGTTGTAATTCAAATTCTTATATTCTGCCTACCCGCAAGCATGAATAGAGTTTTGTTGTGTGAGTTTATTTCTTTGTTGGTAATGCAATGTACAGGTCTTCGTTTTGCATGCACCTGAGACTATTCCTGTTCTCTTAATCTGTTTTCGTGTCGATATTTAGGAAAGGAAGATAATATGTAATGCTTCGCCCTTCGACAGTTCTCTGTCTGTAAGGGTTTATTTACTAGGGTTTGTAAATTGCACATATAAATTGGTTACCCTCATTTCTACAGGGTATATGGCAGTTTTTCGTTTTTCTATTATATTGTTAACAACATCGTGGTCTCTATACTTTGTATTATTTTACTGTTATCCCGTACTATGGTTAGACCCTGTGGGTAGAAAGAAATAGAGTCTTACTGATATTTCACTTACAAAATGCTTTCTTTCATTAATAAGCATTGTAGCCCACAAGTTATAGTAAATATATATTTTACTAGTAGTTTTTGTTTTTGTCTTGATATATAAACATTGTAGAAACGGAAAATAACAGAATATACATTTCACTAACAATTTTCTCCATTCTATTAGGAGATCAATAGGTAATTGTCTCTACAGCACTGCTACGTATTGTTTATGCATCACATAACTTGTATATTTCCTTTTTTGTTTATTAATTTACCAGGTTGTGTGTTCCATAACCCTCTTTATCGAGAGACTTCCACACAATGTTCATTTTCAGTTAAATACTTAAATGCACAGTATACTTATCTGTATTCACAGAAGTTAAGCTGTTATCCTCCCAACCATCAAGGGAAGCGAAATTGTAATATAGCTTTCCCCTAGCTCAGGCTCAGAGCCAGTTGCCGAAGCAGTGGAAATCTTTCTGCATGACCTCTCGTGGCCAATCCAGTCAAATCAGAATTAATCGATTCATAAGGGTTGCGAAGCTATTTTCAGTGGACCTCCTCTAGCTCTGAAAATACTTCACCCTCCTTTCAAAAAATTCTGAGAACCCTAATCTCCTCTCACGAGATCAAATTTATCCTCGGAGGAGAAATGATTGTTTTCCAACTAGTCCCAACCACCTCCTATTCTTGGAATTTTTTTACCAACAACTTAAAAGAATTGCTGCACCTAAATTATGGAATCCCTACTTTAATCATTCTCAATGAGAAATAATTTTTTTTTTTTTATCTAACATAAAACTTCAAGTCTTTTTCCTTTTGAAATTTAAAATAATAAAAGTCTTTAACTAGTTAATACTAGTTAACTCTAATGAAGACTGTTAAATTATGTAAATTGCATGCACGAGTATCATAACTAAGTATCAGTTTATTTTAAATGTATGCTGGGGAGATGTAGCTATTGTCTTGCAGTGCTTATGCAACGGAAACATTAGTTAATGTGATGACTTATAACCAGCACATATGAGGTATGTGTTGTTAAAGGGAGAATGTCAAGGTAATTTACTTGCATGTCATGAATATACATGAGTAGATGGAGAAACTACTATAGTATAGATATGTGAAATGATTTATTATACTTTATGAATCTTGACATCAATGTATGTTGAAGGTAACATTAGCAGGGTATGATGGTGATATGTATAAAGGAAATATTATGCTTAACCTGGTGGTAGGTAAATGATTATGGTTCATGCAGATGAGTATGAACTACCGGATGATCCAGTGTACGATGGACCATTGTAGGTACATCCATGCCATCAAGATATGAAGATATGAAGACCAGAGGGTAAATGGTATCATATTTATTGTAATGGCTTTAAGCTAGATATTTGTATATTTCCTTGTAAGATTTATAAATGATGGTTAAGGGATGGTCTCCCTTATAAGCCATTGAGTGAGGGCTGATCACCCTCACGAGCATTTAATAATAAAATTAAACGTTTGCTGGTTTTCACCCTACGGGGTTTCCAGGGTATATTGGTGTTCAATGATGTGATTGATTATTGTGTCAAGATGATGATGTTGATTCCTTTCTTGTTATGATGTTCATAATGCCAAGTATGTGATGACTACATGAATAATGAAATGAGTGGAAGGTTACATCATACAGTATTATGTTAATGTATTGTAATGGAGGTTGTTAATGGTTAAGGAGCTTACTATTCTTATTCTAAAGTTACACTATGAACTGGTAAACATTCTATGTAATGATGAGTAAGGAATATTTAATGGTGAATTGGTTAGTTACCCATGAGTAACTTGTATAAAAAAAAAATTCTGCTTACATTTTCATGTGAAGTTAATGGTGTGTGTTACAAAAATATACTTTGAGGAAATAAATTTTGATTATCTATATATATAAGCGTTTTGATATTTTTCATAGTAATACTTAGTCATTTTGACTTTGTTTAGATTAATTTTATGGTTTTTAATTTTAATTGAAAATATATTTTTAAAAATAAAATTCAATTAATTTAATATATATATATAAGCATTTGACTTATGAGGATTTAAATCTTAAATCTTATGGGCACACATATTTAAATTTTGAATTTTATGATTTATATAAACTATCTTTATTTGAATTTTCCCTATAGACTTTAACTAATTTAATTAATCTTTTTTATATATAATTTACTAAAAATTTAATTAATAATATAAATTTTTAAAAAAATAATTTTATTGAAGAATGACCTCTTTAATAAGTGACAAAAAATCAACCAAGGAAACTATTAGAATAACTATAAACAATTTGAAATATATATATATATATATATATATATATATATATATATATATATATATTCTGTAAGATAATTTTAATATTAAAAAAATTAAAATAAAAAATTATTTAAAATATTTTGTAAATAGTATACCTCTTCAATGTTAATGAATAATCCTAATTAAAACAACTTGTATATTATATTAATTATATTATAGGATTATATATATATATTTTCTGTAACATAATTTTAATATTAAAAAAAATTAAGATAAAAAATTATTTAATATATTTTGTAAGTAGTATACCTCTTCCCTGTTAATGAATAATCCTAATTAAAACAACTTGTATATTATATTAATTATATTATGAGAAAGAATTTCAAACCTTTATCAATAATCCTAATTAAAACAACCTGTATATTATATTAATTATATTCTGGGAGAGAATTTCAAACCTTTATCAACTATGAAGAAAGAATCGCACTTACAAGAAAGAAGTTGTATTTTTTTCTTGGATGTGATTCATTTGAATATAAAAAAATTAAATTATATTAAAAAATAATACGGGAAGAGGGATATTAATGAGTTAAGAGGCATAATACATAGATAATAAAATTATTATATTATTTATTAATATTATATAATACAACTATCACATTATTTAATAAAATGTCAATAGAGAGTAAAATTTATTTTAGAAAACTAACAATAATATTCTTTTTAATTTAAAAACTTTTAATTTTATGTTTGATTCTAAATTATAGTTAAATTTAAGGATTTTCATTTAACAAAACTTAAATTTAAATTATGAAAACATTTAAATTAAATAATATTATATTATTGTAGTGTAAGTGTTATGTTTATAGGAATTTACAATATTAAAAGAAATAATTTTAAATAGGAGTGAGAATCTAGATATTTAATACATTATTGTTTATGATCAATTATTTTTCAAAAAAAAAAATTAACTTAGTTAATACGGAGAAATAATTGATTTTTTCAATTCCTAAAATAATATGATAAAACTTATTGTAATGATTTCAAACTTTATTATTAAATTTAAGCATATATATATATATATATATATATATATATATATATATATATATATGGAATAGTAAAAATATGAAATAGTAAAAAATATAAATATTCATTCATCCTTAAATTTAAGTATTTATCAATTATTTTTTTTATTATATTAATAATATTTATTTTAATAAACATCAAGAAACCAGGTTAAATCTATATGTAATAAACATTAATAAAAACTATTACTCAAAGTAGAAATTATAATTTTTTTAAGTATTTACAAATTATTTTTTCATTATATTAATAATATTTAATAAGCATCAAGAAACTAGGTTAAATTTATGTGTAATAAAAATTAAAAAAAAATTATTATTCAAAGAAGAAATTATAAATTATTTTAGTAGAAAAGTTAATAATTCAAATATCTTGTAATATATTTTAATTAAATTTAATATACAAATTTTCAATTAGAAAAACTAAAATAATTAAAAATCCAACATGATAAAATCTATATTCATAACTCAACTATTGTACAAAATATCATAAACCATCTTTAAACTAAATTTGGAAAATGAAAATTCTTATTTCATAACATTATGGCATTATTATTATGAGATTAAATAAAAAATCTCAAGTAAATATACATACATATATATATGGTAAGCTTAACAAGACTACATTTTCATTATGTCCAATATATCACTCCAATTACAATGAGGAATTAAGTGACTTCATATCAAGAAGTACTTTAATAAAACAAGCCATCTATCCAAAACTTCATAAACATCTAAACAACAATATTTATTTTAATCAATGTAATATATTTTAATGTTATAAAACTTAATTTTATATACTATTATATATAATTTTTACTATAGAAAATGAGACTAAAATCATTAATAAATTATTATATTTTTAAATTTTTATAATTATTTCTAATAATATAATATCGGTGGTAAATACATATTTTATATATTATAATAAATTATTTCTAAAAATCAAAATGTATTTCTTTTTAATAAAAAACAAGTATTTATAACTTAAATGCCTAAAATAAACTATCTTAAATTTATAAAATGTAACTTACTTATCATTAATCCAATCCAAGTTGGCCATGACCATGCCCTAAGTTGAAGTAGATGCCATGAAAAATGATAAATAATATGATCTATGATCTGATATATTCCCAGTCAAGGTACTTATATACCATTCTTCATGATGCCCCTCGCTCCCACTCAGGTGACCGATCTACACCATGGGCATCCCATGTCATAGATGGTGTTATCGGATCTGTCACTCATAGCCATCCACATACCTACCCACTTGTAGGTAATATGTATGGTAATCTTTACAATGGAGCTAATCCTCCTTATACTCATTCTGTTGGGTATCCCTAGATATCCAAGTTGTATAGCCTAAAGAACTCCAATGCCCGATCTCCTTTTCTTTTGTTTGAATGTGTTCAACGCTGGGACTCCGATTTGCGAGCGGCGGCGCACGTCGATCGGCCCTTGGAGGTTAAAGGTGCAGCATGTTGGCAGTGATCAACGAAGAGCAGGAGTATAAACCGTCCGAAGGTTAACACGAGCAGAACCCCCACAGTTGACTTGTCAATCGCATGTTGACTCGCGATCAACGATTGATATTTGGTGCGGGGCTTCACCCCGACAGTTGTGTACGGGCAGAAGGCAACCCCCCGCAACCACCGCCTTGTGGTGCCTCCGCCCACGTGCCACCAACGCGCCACCAACGTGCCATCACGTCCGCCACATTCAAATTTTCCATCAATTCGATTTTTTTTTCAAGCGGTGCGGCCCACGTATATGATTGCATAAATGTTTTTTTTTAAGCGGTGATATTTTGGTTGTTAATTGATGAATGACATTAATTTTTTTTTGATATTTTGTTTATATAATAGAACAAAATTGTAATTTTTTTGTAGTTGTTAACACATAGAACATAGTCGTTCTATTTTTAAAAATATGTATGCACATCAGTGCGTTGATTGTTAAAAAAAAAAAGACGGAGAGAAAGATATTAAAAAAAACATAGAGACAGAACTGTGTTTTTGCACAGCAGTGCAATTGTTTTTTTTTTAAGACAGAGCAGAATTAAATTATACACAGCAGTGTATGTTTGAGACAGTGAATGAAAAATTCACAGCAGAGTTTTTTTTAAGAGACAGAGAAGAGTTTTTTGTTGTTGTTTTGGAACTGTGCTTAGAAGCAGTCCAACAGTTGTAATCCCTCTGTGTAGAGGAAGAACTTGTAACAAATTTTTATGGAATAAATGTTTGTTTTATTGAGTTGAAACTCTGTTTTCTGAGAGTGATATTTATTTCTCTGTGTTGTGGAGGGGAAGTTTAATTTTTCCATTTGATTAATTCTGGAATTCTTCAATATTCCAACATGGTATCAGAGTAGTCCAGGCTATTTGAAGGTCAAATAAGCTGAAGGAAAGGAGTTCTTAGTTGCAGCAGCTTCTCCAGCAGTGTGAAGACTCAGACAAGAAGAATTCAAAGGTATTTCTCTATACAATTTTGTGTTACTGTTGCAGTACAGTTAGTTAATTTAAACACATAGTCAAGTGTTTTTGAATCATAGTTAAGAGTGCAGAATGGCTGGAGCCAGCACTGGTATGGGTATGGGAAATATCCATCTCCCACAATTTAATGGGAAAAATTATGACTACTGGTCAATAACTATGAGAGCATTATTTGTCTCCCAAGACTTATGGGAATTTGTTGAGGATGGTTTTGAAGAGCCAGCAGATGAACATGAGTTTAATATGTTAACTCAGGCAGAAAGAGAGATATTGAAGAGCAATAAGAAGAAATATGCCAAGGCTCTTTTCTTTTTGTATCAAGCAGTGCATGAGAGTGTGTTTCCAAGGATAGCAGCAGCTAAGAGATCCAAAGAAGCATGGGAAACTCTCAAGACAGCTTATCAGGGTATGGAGAAGGTGAAGACAACAAAACTTCAGTTGCTGAGGAGAGACTTTGAGACTCTCTGTATGAAAGAGTCAGACATTATTGACTCATTCTTCACTCATGTGATTGGAATGGTCACACAAATAAGATCTCATGGAGAGACTCTTGAGGACAAGAGGATTGTGGAAAAACTCTTGAGAAGTTTACCCTCAAGATTTGATGTAATTGTCACCACCATAGAGGAAACTAAGGATCTCACAAAGTTTTCATTGGATGAACTTCATGCATCACTGATGACTCATGAACAGAGATTGGGTAGGAATGAAAACTCATCTCTAGAACATGCTTTTAAGACCCAGATGTCTTTCGGAAGAGGAAGAGGGCAAGGCAAAGGAAACAAAAGAGGAAGAGGCAGAAGCCAAAACAGAGGTGGAAGGAACAACCCTTCACATTCACATGGAAGGTGCAACAGTGAAAGTCACAGCCACGGCCAAGACAACAACCAGCAGAATGCTCAAGGACAGAGGTATGATAAATCCAATGTCCAATGTTACAATTGTAAAAAATATGGTCATTATGCTAATGAATGTAGAACGAAGAAGCAAGATATGAGAAGTAGAACTAGTGCAAATTTCACTAGAGAAAATAGCAGCCAAAATAATTTGTTTTTAGCTTGTAATATGGCTGAAGAAAAGAATGAAGACTTATGGTTTCTAGACTCTGGTTGTAGTAACCATATGACAGGAAACTTAGAAATTTTTTCTATGTTAGATGAGAGTGTGCAGTCACAAGTCACACTAGGAATTGATAGCAAAGTTTCTGTTATGGGAAAAGGAGATGTGAATGTTTTAACAAGATTAGGTGCAAAGAAATCCATAGCAGATGTTTATTATGTTCCAGGAATGAAGTGTAACCTCTTAAGTATTGGACAACTTGTCCATAAGGGGTATAATGTTTTCTTTGATAATGATGTTTGTACCATCATGGATAAACCACCCAGCAAACAATGTATTGCTGAAGTGAAGATGACAAGGAACAAGATGTTCCCTCTTAGAATGAGAGCAGATTTGAAGAATGGTGAAGAGAAAGCAACAGTTGCACAAGAGACTTTCCAAAGCGAACCAAAAGATGATAATTGGTTATGGCACTTGAGATTTGGTCATCTCAACTTTGGAGGTCTTAATTTGTTGAACAGAAAAGGAATGGTAAGTGGTTTACCGTTGATAGAGAAACCGGACAGCCTTTGAGAAGGTTGTATTCTTGGGAAACAACACAGAGAAAGTTTTCCTTCCGGGAAAAGCATAAGGGCAAAAGCACCCTTAGAGATTGTCCACTCAGATGTATGTGGACCGATGCAAACTCCATCACTTGCGAACAACCACTATATCTTAACATTCATAGATGATTTTACAAGAAAAACTTGGGTTTACTTTTTGAAAAACAAAAGTGAAGTGTTTGAAAATTTTTGCAATTTCAAAGCACTTGTTGAGAACCAGAGTGGGCTGCATATCAAAGTCTTAAGGACTGATAGAGGAGGTGAGTATATATCTAAATATTTTCTACGTTTTTGTAGAGAAAATGGTATTCAAAAGTAGTTTACAACTAGATATACTCCGCAGCAAAATGGAGTAGCCGAAAGGAAGAATAGAACCATAATGGACATGGTGAGGAGTATGTTAAAGGCAAAGCATTTGCCTAATGATTATTGGGCTGAAGCTGTACATTGTGCAGCATACATTTTGAATAGGTGCCCTACAAAAGTAGTTATGAACAAAGTGCCGGAAGAGGCATGGAGTGGCACAAAGCAAGGTGTCACACACATGAAGGTTTTTGGATGTGTGGCTTATGCACACATTCCGGATCAGCTAAGGAAGAAGTTGGACAACAAGGGGGAGAAATGTATTTTCATTGGATACAATGAGGAATCCAAGGTTTACCGGTTATACAACCCATCCACCAAGAAGTTTATTGTGAGCAGAGATGTTCAGTTTATTGAAGAGGAAGCTTGGGATGGAAGCATAGAGAAAACAGTGAATGTTAAACATTGTTTATCTCATGATGAAAATGATGATGAGTTGGCTGAAATACATCCCCAAACAGCAACACCAACAAAAGAGCAGCAAAGCACACCCTTGAGGAGAAATGATAGTGCTTCTCCAAGCACACCACAAGGAGGAAATTCAAGTGCTTCTTCAAGTACTTGTACACCTACTGAAAGAGGTAAGAAATTCAAAAGTTTGAAAGAAATTTATGAACAAGATATAGCTAATGAAGGTATCAATTCTTTGTTTGCTTTATATTGTCATGTTGATGATCTTGTTCATTTCGAAGAAGCTATCAAGGATAGGAAATGGATAGAAGCTATGGATGAGGAAATAAATGCCATAGAGAGGAACAAAACTTGGGATTTGGTTGAACTCCCAAAAGGTAAAGATGTCATTGGTGTTAAATGGGTCTACAAGAACAAAAGTAATGTTGAAGGAAAAATAGAGAGACACAAGGCAAGACTTGTTGTCAGAGGTTATAAGCAGAAGCATGGGATAGATTATGAGGAAACTTTCGCACCGGTTGCCAGAATGGAAACCGTGAGAGCAGTGATGTCCATAGCAGCACAAAACAAATGGAAATTTTACCAAATGGACGTGAAGTCAACATTTCTGAATGGAGTGTTAATGGAAGAGGTTTACATTGAACAACCTCTCAGATATGAAAATAAAGGCCAAGAAAACAAAGTATGCAAGTTGAAGAAAGATCTTTATGGGCTGAAGCAAGCGCCAAGAGCGTGGTACAGTAGGATAGATTCCTATCTACTGAAAAATAGATTTGAAAAGTGTGAGGGAGAACCCACCCTCTACATCAAAGAAAAAGATGGAAAAATCTTGATTGTAGTCTTATATGTTGATGATGTTATTTTTATAGGTAATGATGATTACCTTATTGAACATTTTAAAACAGTCATGAAAGAAGAATTTGAAATGACTGACATGGGTTTGTTGAGATACTTCTTAGGAATAGAAGTAGAACAAGATGAAAATGGGATTTTTATCTCACAGGAAAAGTATGTTAATGAGGTGCTTGAAAGATTTAACATGCAGGAATGCAAAGCAGCGATCACTCCCACGGTGATGGGATTAAAACTCAGCAGAGAGGACAACAGCAAGGATTTTGATCCTAGTTTATACAAGAGCATAGTTGGTAGCCTTATGTATTTGACTGCAACTTTAAAATGAGACATAATACATCTTTATTCAGTTGGTTTCCAGGGATTCTTTGGAAAAGCCAAAGGATGCACATTGTGGCTTGACAAAAGAATTAAAGGGTATGTTAAAAAAATTTTCAAAAAGTTTTAGTGTTTTATACTGTAGAAATATTGGTTGATTGGATACAGTGACAGTGATTGGGCTGGAAGTGTTGATGATCAGAAGAGTACTTCCGGTTATGTTTTTCATATGGGTTCAGGAGCCATTTCATGGTCTTCTAAGAAACAACCCATTGTAGCATTGTCTATAGCAGAAGCATAATATGTGGAAGCTACAGTAGTAGCATGTCAAACAGTTTGGATGAGAAAAATGTTGAGAAGCTTATGTCAAGAACAGGTAAAAGGGACAGTGATTTTTTGTGATAATAGCTCAGCTATTGCATTGTCTAAAAATTCTGTTTTTCATAAAAGGACTAAACACATTGACACCAAGTTTCATTTCATATGTGAATTGGTTAACAATGGTGAAATAGTTTTGTATCATTGCAGAAAAGAGGATCAATTAGCAGATATCCTCACAAATCCACTTGCGCAGAAAAGCTTTGAACATTTCAGAAAGTGCTTGGGTATGCAGGAAAACCCAGCAGTTGAAATTAAGGGGGAGTGTTGGAATGTAATTTCAAACCGCCAGAAGAAATTAACAGGCAGCAAGATGATGAACATCGCACAGGTTCAAGACGGGAGCACGTCTGATGAGCGATCACTGCTTGACGTGAGATCAACGGTTAGCGGGAGTGAGAATAGCTCGACGGTTAACACGAGCAGAACCCCCGCAGTTGACTTGTCAATCGCATGTTGACTCGCGATCAACGGTTAAAATTGAGTGCGGGGCTTTACCCCTTGATTTGTGTGCGGGCGGAAAAGCGACCCACCGGCCACGGCAACAGCCAATTGCCTGCTCATACATGTGCCACAACATACCACCACGCATGCCATCACGTCATGTGTTCAGAATTTGTAACATCGGTCGGTTTTCAAGCGGTGCAGCCATAATTTATGATGCCATAAATGTTTTTTTAAGCGGTGATATTTTGGTTGTTAAGTCAATGAATGACATTAAATAAGGTAGAGATATTTTTTTTATAAATATAGAACAGAATTGTAAATTTTTATGCTGTTAATATATAGAACAGAGTCGTTCTATTTTTAAAAAATATGTATGCATAATGCCGTTGATTGTTAAAAAAGCTGAGAGAGAAAGATATTAAAAAAAAAAAAACACGAGGAGACGAACGTGTTTTGCAGCCGATGCAATTGTTTTTTAAAGACGAACGAGAATTAAATTATGCAATGAGTGTATGTTTGGGCAGAGTGAATGAAAATTCACGGCCATTCCTTTTAGAGACGGAAAGTGTTGACTTTTGTTTTGGAGCGTGTTCCATGATCCATGATTGTGTAACAAATTTTTATGGAATAAATATTTGTTTGTTAAAGTTAAGAGGCTTTATTTTAAAGGTGATATTTATTTTCTCTGTGTTGAAGAGAGAGTTTAATTTCTCCATTATTAATTCTGGAATTTTCAATATTCCAACACTTTTTGGGACCATAGAACACCGCAGCATCGATGTGCTTTTTAAAAAAGCTGCAAAACCCATGTGTCTCATTTTCTGGTATCAATCTCACGATCAAAACCCATGTGACTCGTTTTTAATTTTTTTTTGAGATCAATCTGCTTTTAAAAAT
Source organism: Pinus albicaulis (assembly GCA_034641835.2). NCBI lineage: Eukaryota > Viridiplantae > Streptophyta > Pinopsida > Pinales > Pinaceae > Pinus > Pinus albicaulis. The sequence continues at coordinate 872,192,337 of CM076583.1, read as the reverse complement.
TTAAGAAAACCATCCAACACCATTTGCCTTTTGTCCTTTTTATAATGGTAAAACACAGTAAAGATTATTCTATAGTCTCATTGAATGGCTCGTCTCATTGTCCCAATCAGGGAAGCTTGTCCCTATATTTTCTTCTATTAGAAAGTCTCTTCCTGTTTCTTGAAGCAATCTTCAGCAGATCATGGTACATATACTAAACAACACAGACAAGATCATGGCACATGTATTAAATGACACCAACAATAGTCCTTGATTCTTTGCTGAAATTTTAGTTCATAAAACAGCAGAACCAGGTATATACATTACACAAAAATTCAGAGAAAATGAAAAAAAAAACAAATCATACAGATTAAGTCTTTTCCTTATGCGATAACAACCACATTTGAAGCTTTGTTGGGGTTTTCCTTATGCCATAACAACCACATTTGAAGATTTCTTGGGGTCCCTCCATTAGAGAAGCTTATGCTGCATCATCTCTTCTTTGAAGCCAAGACTCCTTCCATGTTTCTGCAGGTAACCTTGCACAAGATTTCGACTCCATCATTACCCTCTCCAATCTTTCCACCCTACCAGTGCTTGCTCTAATGAAATATCAATTGGGGCTCCCACTCTGTGCAACCCCAAGCATCATCTGTCTTCTCCTTTTCTTCGACACCATCAACATGCTAAAACTGGGAAATGAGAGCTTGGGACCCAAAACTTCCATTTAGGTGGGCAGAAAAACAAACGAAGAAGCAGCATGTTTAGACTATGTTAAAACAAACCAATCTAGATCCTTTCTCCAGTATGAAATTATTTACAGTCTACTGATGATATACAAGAAGAAAATGCAGAAGAAGAAGAAGAATCAGAAGCCTCATGTCTCTATCTTTCAACAACAATTGAAGACGATTTATGGATTGATTTTCTTTGTTTCTTCAACTTGGTCTCTTCTTCAGCTTCTGTCCCTGCTTTCAATGATTCCTTTGGACTATCAATGGATTCTGTCTTCGTTTTCTGGCTTCGGCCTTTTTCCATTCACTCATAATCATATCCAGGGATGAAGTTTTCTGTGAAAAAGTATCTTGGTTTTGAATCCCATTCCCTTTATTTGAAGTTACTATTTGTGGGTATCCATTGTTTTTCTCTGCAACACTACCCACATTAGCAGACTCAATCCTAAGGATCCCAAACCCAACTGGAAAACCCCATTTCAGAGCCAAATCCCATGGCCTCACTCCACTACAATCTCTGACATCCTTTTCTGCACCATTCTTTAATAGCAATTCCACCATATCCACCTTCACGTTCTGTGCTGCATAGTGCAGTGGAGTTCTCCCCTTGCAATCCTTAGAATTCACAGAGGCTCCCCTCTTTATTAAAATGCTTGCAAACTGAGTCCTACCTCCTGCACAGGCGTAGTGCAACGAAGTCCTCCCAAGGTTATCCTTGACATCTATGAGCTGCCTGGATGTGTTCAGCAGCAGAGCTTTCAAGGCCTCCTCATGCCCTAAAACAGTGGCCCAATGAAGAGGAGTTCGACCTATTGAATCAGAGGACTGTATTGGGTTTCCTCTTGCTAGGAGCTTTTTTATCATGCCCACATCATTTGATCTCACTGCCCAGTGCAATTCTGTCCATGAAAACTCCATATCTCTGAACAGAATGAACACCAGAACTGCAAAATTCAATATCTCAAGAAAAAGTGACTGCTGAATACAATAATAGAATTGTCAAACCCTTATTTCAGCACCACCTAATCATAATTAGGCCCTTCCTTTGAACAAGTGTAGTTGCATTTAGCCAGTGATTAAATAGGTATAGTCAGAGACACGTGCATATATATAATAGACAAAGCGCAACGTTGGTCAGAGCACTGTTGTCACCCAACAGCAACCCGTGGGCTCGTGGAGAATCAAATGGTTGGAAATATGGGAAGGATACAAAATCGTGTTATCGGTTATCTAAATATGTAAAATGCAGTGGTGGCAAGTTGCAAACCTCCAAGTAATATTGACAACGAGAATAGTGGTTAATAGATAGGGTTGGTTGCTGACGTGGATACTGAGTCCAGGTACGACACTTCAAAACCGAGCGCTCACACAATGATATGGAAAAACTTATCCGCACCTTCAAAACTAATCATTTAGGTCTGAAGTTTGGTCAGAGTGTCCACCAATTTAGTTAAGATGTTGATTGGTTTGAGTGTCGACAAATTTAGTTTAGATATTGTAAAGAAAATAAAAACAATAGAATGATTAAAAAAATAAAGGGGGTTTAAAGCATATTTCATTTAATATTTAAATGAAAGAAAATTATATATATATATATATATATATATATATATATATATAATTTTATTGTTTATTTATTGTTTCAATAATATTTTATGTGACGATAATGATACATAAAGTTAAATAAATAGACAATTTATATAAATAGATAATATTTAGAAAATCTCATATTCCTTGAATTTTTCATTATTCCTTTTTCTAATGTTACTTTTTCGTTTTTTCTTCAATGTTGTCACAAAGTACAACGGGAAAGTGAATAATGAAGAAGTCTTAAAATTAGGAGATTTTTTAAATTGTATCTATTTTATGTGAATTGTCTATGTATTTGAATTTATGTATTATTGTGAGCACATGAAATAGTATTGAAACAATGAATGAGTGTACGTCAAACTCTATTAGAATGATAGCATGAGGTATTGATTTCTTAGCATAAAAATATTTGGATAACACCATAACAAACACTTTATATCATATTTTGGTTTTACTCTCCAAAGTTATGATCCCTGAACCTCACACCCATAAAAGAGGGAAAGTGTGATCAAGGACTTTTCACCAAAAATTTCTTAAAGCTAACATTGAAAACATTGATTTCAATGGTGGTAACAATCCCATATACCTTGTTTAGTGTAGCCTCTATTGATGGATTCAAGTTGAAGCATGGTCCAAAAAAGAGGAACCCCAAATATAAATATGAAGAGATTAACTTAACCCTTTCATAACTATAAATACAAATCATATTGTTGGCCTCCATTTTAGGATGTTAAAGGAGTTAAGATAGAACATCGTCCAAAGAAGGGGATGCCCAAAATATACATATGAAGAGACTACCACAACTATCTCACTTGTATAAGTAATGATCACATATATTTCCTCCCTTTTATCAATGTTAAAATGATGACCTGTGTTTCCCCTAGAATACCTTGAAGCTAGTAAATGTTACAAGTCATCTCTAGAGGCCCCTTACCAAGTAGGACATAAATATGGTATCATCTTAAAAAGAGAATAAAAATGAAGACTCCAAAGAGTAAGCATCCCTCTATTACACTTAATAACTTTGATATGATTTTAGCTAGCTCATAAGAATGTAGAGCTTAAAAAGTGTAGGAAAAAGTGGGCAACTTTGCTTAAATCTTATAGTACTTTGGAACTCCTCTATCTCACTAGTTCTGATACATACCTCAATGCCAATAATGATCTCATAAAGTTTCGTCACAAGTGATATCACTAAGAGTGAAACACTCAAACCCTTAAAATTTTGAGTTAACATGGTTGCAAGTCTATATAAAATGCTTTATGAAAGTCCAAAAAACAACAATATTCTTTATGCTTGTTTTCCTTCACCTCCTTGATGATGGAAGTCAAAGTAAAGATATGACAATTCTTACAAAGGCTCCTCTTGAATTCCATGTATTCATTGGCCTTTGGTGTCTTTTTATATACTCCTTTGGAGATGTAAGTTTCTAAGTTGTGACAAAGATCTTAGTTAACATATAATGGAACATAATAATGCAATGATTATTAAGATCATTATAATCTCCATTTATGCATATGAGATGAAATGTCCGAAATGATATAAAATTATGAATCACCATATAATTTAACAATATATGATATGGAATATTGAAACTTTGTATCTATATTTAAGAAATACAACTTTGAACTTCACCACATTGACTTCGTTGGATTAAAATTTAAAAATGACACATAATTAAACAATAAGAAAAAGAATGATAGTGAACTAATTGCTTAAATAATGTTCATCCAACATGAAAAAAAGTAACCAAGTGAGTAGAAAAATTTGGGATACAACTCAGAAATGTTGTCCCAAACTAATGAAGGAATGTTTAAGTTGGAATCAATGGTTCAAAGCATGTGGAAATGTTCTACGAGTAGGAAAATACCACATACTTTGAAGAGGCAGGGGAAATGGAATTAGAGAAGATGGATAAACAATCACTAGTGAATCTTGGGAAAACTAGGAACAGCAAAAAATCATAGACAAGGAGGTGGAATTAATCTCAAAAACTTACTTCAATCCTAGAAAAAACTTCATTGGCATTTTAATGGTAATTCCATCTCTGATTCATCCTATTGAGTGTAAAAATTATCAAAGATAAAATCAAATTTATTGAGAGAAACATTAAAAAAACCAGCAATAATTCACAAAACATAAACACAATGTTTTATCCTAGAAAACCAAATAAGAGGAAAAACTACCTCATAAATTTCTGTTAATGTCCTTGGCCAAAACCCAACCAAGCTGACCAAGTGATCCTTCACCACTCACCTCCCCTAGCCCATTACAATTAGGTTTTTCCAAACCTCTTAAGGCTTCATTACATGCATTCAATGACCAAAAAACCATGGGAAACCAAAACCATGTGCCCAAAACCACCACTATAGATACAATAAATTTGACTCTTTCACTAAGTCATGTTTTTCCTAATAAACCCCTCTTAAAACTTCACTTTGGCTTTCCCTTCGCAAAATCTAGCCAAACCATCGAGGTGAATGAACCTACTCACTTCTAGACCCTACCCCCCTCAATTTTTATTTCCAGAGTATAACGCGTCATGCCCCCTATCACCTAGAACTAAATCCATGCTTTACTGGTAATTTACCAAGGGTACACATGCCTTACCAAGTATTACATCCATATGCCCATTTATATGTAGTAAACTTTAAACTTTAGTATTGCTATTATTTATTTCTATTTTAACTTCCATCCTCTCACTATGAATTAAAATATTCTCTCGTCATCTTATTTCTCTAACTTCAATGTGTAGCAACATGCCTGCAGATCAAAACCTACTCACGCTTCTCTGCAACTTCCACTTCTTTCTTTCCTTTTCAAACCTTCATCTTAATCACTTTATCCATGAAAATTTTATAATTTGCAATAGAGAAACCACTTCCCATCATTGGTTTTGGTTCTTAATCTCTGACATCAACTAGGAAAAATAAAATCTCAAAAACAAAGGTGTCCTCCTGAAGCCAAAACTTGGCTCTGATATATCCATCAATTTAGGTAGCCAATCCATAAATAAACCTTCGAATCTAACACCATGTTAAAATTATTGGAGAAAAAATTAAAATTACTAAGATAAACACTAAAACAACCAATAATAAAAACATAAAACATAAACACAATGTTTTACCCTAGAGAACCCCAATTTGGAAAAATCATAGCCAATATAATGTTATAAGTGTCATTGGGAAAAACCTGGCCAAGTCGGCCAAGTGAGCCTTCATTGCTTACCTCCCTTATGTAACACTACCTCCCACCCCCTTTAAAAACTCAGACTAGATAAAAGGTGTTACTATCATTGATCTGACCTAGTCTCGTCATGGAAATGGGGTCACAAATTTCCTCAATCCTAAACTTACTTGAAACTAAAATATAATACCACCAATGTGATTATATCATTGAGATATTTTTGGAAATAGAAATTTTTCCTCAATCTGTGTTATCACCAAAAATTGACCTAACCATTTCTAACTAGTTGAATCTAATTACACCATGTGAGACAAATTTTATGTTATGAAACTAGCTGCAAGGATAGAAGAAAAGAGAGATCAATGCCTTAGAAATGAGCCATTTCGAGGGGGAAACCTCCTTTACATTACATAAATGAACAATTCTTGGATGGTTCAAATGATAAAACCTCCTTTCTATATATAGGATTCCATGGGGTCACAATATAATCCTAGCCGACCTAAGAAATATAATCTAAGGGCCAACAATAGAAATAGTGGAGTTTTATGGGGTACAACAATAACAATATGGGGACTACAAGGGTACAATAATAAAAATAAGGGGGCTACACTACAACAATAAGGGACTACACTAGTAATATAGGGACCTAACATGCCCCTTTCCTTCAAAAAAGTGTTGCCCTCAACGCTTGAGTAGCTTTGGATGCTTTTGTATAAAGTTCTCATCCTCCCATGTGGAATCTTCAGTGGGTAAGTTCTTCCACTTAATGAGATACTCTAAAATTGATCAATTCATAGCTGTCGAGTTCTTGTTTTTGTGACTACTTCAGGTTCCAATATAATTTTTCCTTCCTCATCAAGTTCTGGCAATATTGGTTGAACTCGAAGTTTCTCACCTATAACCTTATTTAAGCATGAAACATGGAAAAATCAGTGTACTCGAGAAGAAGTAGGAAGCTCCAATTTGTATACCATAGTACCAATCTTTTGCAACACCTTGTAAGGACCATAGTACTTTGGCGATAATTTATTTTCCTTCTTAGCTTGCTTGAGTGGCATTTTTTATATGGTTATAGCCCTAAAAATACTCAGTCTCAAAACTTCTCTCACTGCGATGTTGATATGCCTGTTATTTCATTCAATTTTGTGCCAAATTTAGGTTATCATTTAAGAGTCGGAGAACTTGTTGATGCTCGATGTGATCTTCCAATGCTTGAACCTTAGAGATTTCTCTTAAATTTTATGTGATTGACGATGGATGATATCCATAAAGTGCCATAAATGGGGTGATTTTTGCTACAGTATGGAAGGAAGTGCTATACCACCATTCATCCAGAGGTAACCACTTGACCCATTCTGTTTGTTTATCAGATACAAAACAACGAAGATATCCTTCCAAAAATTTGTTCACTATCTCAGTTTGGCCATAGGATTGAGGATGATAAGATGATCTATGGGCTAGCTGATTAACCAAACAAGAAAATAATTTCATCCAAAAATTTTCAGTGAAAATGGGATCTTTGTGTCTTACAATAATATTTGGGTTTCCTTGTGGATTTTGAATTTTTTCCATAAATGCAGTAGCAACTGTACTTGCTTTAAATCGATGAGATAATGCACAAAAGTGTGCATAATTAGTAAGTATATTCAACTACCACTAACATGACACTCTTCCTTCGGTATCAGAAACACGTGATAAAATCCATTGAAACATCCTCCAATGTTGACCTAACAAAAGGTTGTAGCATCTGGTCTTAATTGTTCAACTTTATTTTGTTCGAAACCAAACATTCTCGCCCACAAACTTCAGAATATCACATTTACGTCATCCCAAAAATTATTTTTCTCATCCCGAGGTAGAAATTTGCTTTAATAAATGATTAATTATCCACCAAGACTATCTCCGTCACATACTATTTTTGAACTTTACACACAACACACACCCTTCTACTCGTATCAACCCGATCATCACACATGTGAAATAAAATCAAGCGATAACACATCAAATCAATATGCTGGTTACTTACCAAAGATGTATGGGGGAAAGTTATAGCTGAAAACCCTCTGCAGCTATTGTGTATATTATAATGGAGAAACTGGCACGAACTCGTACAATACCTCACAAGTACCAAGACTTTCATGAAGTTACTCACAATTCAGCGAGCCAAATATGTTATCAAGAAGTTCAAAACTCACCGCTTCAATTGCCTTGCTCTATCAGACAAACAATGCTATGTATGGCTTATTTATATAGACAAACCACTGTACTTAAATCACAAGTAATTCATGGGCGATTTTCATTCGTGTAAGGTAAATAGCAACAAGATAGTCACAAATCGATAGCTAGCTTCCACCTTTTCATTTTACCTTTTCATCGTCTCCACCGAACTTATCATACAATCGTATGAACGATGTGTTCTTGAGTTAAACAATGAGTTACTAATTAATGAATTAATAATATTACTTAATTTTCCACCATAACTAATTGATTAGCTAATTGAACTAATTTTCAACTAGTTCAACTAAAATAAACAGAACACAACTCACTATCCGTTCATTAACTCCACTAAACTGCCATCGAAGTCCCAATCGAACAACCACATGATATCAAACCCTTGGGAACCATGATTCTTCTACGTATGCATGAGCTACTCAGTAGCTCAATCGGGCAACCAAGAGAGTAAATTAATAAGTCCAAATAGTTATTAAGGGTAAATAATATCGGACTTCCATATTTTTAGAGACAAGTACCGAAACAGTTTCTAATTCTTCTTAATTTAAAAATAGAGTCTCACTATTTTTTACCAACATGACACATACCAAGAATTCAAACCGGAACTTCAATTACGTTCCGTATATGTTCAAAACAGACAGTTTAAAAATAGATTTTTGCGCCGACCGCCTGGGCCTACTTATGAAGGCGACTTCATTTCAATAAGCCTCCATCATTCACGCATTTTCAATACCTTCCGCAAGATATGATTATCCGTAACCTCATCTCGTCTTGTGGGAATTTGAACTTGCTCTCAGAGCGCTTTTCGTCAGATAAAGTTGCATCCCGATCCTCTCGTAACATATGAAAGCATCATGATTCGCCGAACACAATCTCCGATATGATGGTACCGATGTCGATGTTCGACCTATCATGAAATAATGGATTAACAGAAAGCCTAATGCACCGTGTTATCACAAGAGATCATCAGGCTCCAAATGCACCGAACAAACCTAACAGGATCTTCTCATTCAAACAGCTTCCGCATGCGCCCAAACTAGTCGCTATGTATTTTATCACGAACCGAGTGCCACGGACCGCTCGCCGTACTGTGAAATCGCTGTCGACCTAATGTCGAAAACTTCCGTAGCGTTTCTTCTCGTCCGTGACTTCTCGCTCATTCGTGTCATGGAAGCGAAAGCTACTGCCTATCCTCTCGTCATATTTACAGGACCATGCCTGTAAAGTTTCTTCGATATAGAGCAACATATGCTTGCTCGCTCAAAAGAGTCAGTAGGCTTAACCATAGTTGTTAAAGTCAAGCACCGTACACATATAATAATGGTACGATGTATACATAAGCGACCCCACCAATCACCACGATGAGTAGTGGTATCCACTACTCACTAAGTAGCATCTTCTCCAACCACTGTGAAGAGTATACAATAAAGCTGTACCGTACGTTGAACTTTCAGACCCTCCCATACGCTCGAGAAACAAATAAATTCTCCGTCACAACACTAAATTTCCAATCCCCAGAAATAATGAAGATGCCCAAGTCTCATTCAACTTTCGGCAAGATCCTCTCAGCATGAAAGTATCAATCGCTATCGCTACCAAATCGTATTCATATATAGTACGATGATCAACAAGCCCCTCCACCAACTGCACAAAGCTTGATCCGCTCACTCTTGGAGAATCCGCCTGAAGTAGTCAAGCCATTCATAGTACCGTTACCCAGGTGCTGTTTTTGCACTGGTGATAAAGGTTTCCTTCTTGAGTTTTATTACGTTACCTATCACGTATCTCAAACCCTGTGTCAGTTTATACACCTCTTCTCACAATTTACGAGAACGTGCTTTCACATCCATCCGATGAATAAAGCACCATCTTCACAATGCCTGAGAGCAAGGATTTTCTTCCGTATGGGAAGAGCACTGCGATAGCAAAGTTCTCAGTCAATCCCAACTGTGAAAAGCCAGCTAAAGCATACCCGTTTTTACACTATTACCTCGTCAAATGGCCGTTCACCTTAGATCCACGCGAATTCCACCACCGATTTCTCTCAACCGGTCTTGGGACACCCTCTATGTACTGTTTCGACGATCGTAACCATATTTTCGTATCATGGGCATCAACCCATGCGGGTTCCTCCACAGCTTCTTCAAAAGAGAATGGTTCACACAACACATTGACTCACAAAAGCTATGTATCCAGCAGTAACGATCTGCAGATCGCTTTCATCAGGTTGTATAGGTCTTACAACCTTTCCTCAGATTCTTTATGCCGTCAGCTACCAGAAAAGGTGACACCTTCGATGTTAAGGCCGTCGTGTTTTTCCACCGAATCCTCTTAGGTCGATCCACATCCCAAGCTCCTCCCGGAACTAGCTGTCCCCTTACTTCTGTGACAAGTAGCCTTCTCGTTGTCATCATATGGCTTTTCTTCCGAAATTTATATCCTTGTTTGTCACCAGCTTGCGATTGGTCGACAAATACACCGTAGTCGTATAAAATGGTACCGATAAATATTCCAACTCGTAGCGATCCATTTTTTCTCGCATCCCAGACAAGAGAACCAAAATCCGCAAATGGGAAACATTGGACGCTTCTTTCTGTATCAGCTTCTCCTAGTATCATGCGAAATTGCAGGACAACGTTTCATACATACATCAAATACCGTATGCCTGCACCTCTGTGGCCAAGTGAAGGTATTTCACCAACATCGCTGCAGCAAGACTCATTATCGTTCGTTCTTCCGCTCACCTACCCAAGTGACAGGGTTGTGCGCGGCGAGCCTTTCCGAACTTTTCTACTACCGCAGAACTCGGAATTCCAGCGAGATGAATTCATCACTATTATCACTCCTTTTTAGAGCAATCACCCTTCTTCCCCGACTTTCCCACCGGAAGAGCTGAACTGCTGCATTGCTGAATGTATCGCTCTTTCTTCTCGCATGAAGAAGAGATCCAACACTGTAGAGAAATCATCAACAAAGATCACATAATGGCAAGCCATTGCCGAAGCAATTGAGAAAGGACCACACGTCATAGAACTCTTCATGACTGCCGTGGCGCGACTATCCTTTCCCCCCGTGAAAGGTGGCTTGCTACTCTCAGCACACCCTTGCAATGATCCTGGACGCGAAGAGTGCCTTCAGGAAGCCTACAGAACTCATCACACCGTTCCATGGTGAAGGTGGCCCAACCGTGCTGGCCGCCCTCTTCATCATCCCGCTCACTCACTTTCTCCCGCCTACGCGTGTTGCGAGCTACTCACCTCCGCAAATCGATAAAGTTTCGAGTTTGAACCCTTATCTTCCGCTCCCATCTCAACGTGCGCAGTCGCTCTTCCTCCGACCGAAGACCACACTGCTCTCTATCCTCCAACATCGCTACGTACTGTTCTTTCAATCCGTGCACATGCATGCGATATCCCGCACAAAGGGCGTTTACCGTACCCTTCCTAGAAGAGGTCGATACCGCCGCATCAGACTACCATCATCGCCCATCTCGATGTGCACACCTGGACCTTTGTCCTTCCGTATCCGAGAACAAACTCGATCCTCCCCGTCATATGAAATGACGCACTGCCTGTCCAAGAACCATACTTATCCCAACACACGGAAAACCAAGCACAGCACCGCGTAGTGCGTCAAGCCGAACCGTGAAGCCAAATTCCTCCATCCGCATTCTTCCCGTCATTGCTCTTCTTCTTTTCTTGGACAATTTCTTAGGTATATCGTCCGTGACTGCGGTGTCGAAAACTCACTTTTTGCCATATCCTCGCTCGTCTTTCGCACTGCATCGAGAGATTTTTCACCGTCTCTTCTTTGCTTTTGGCCACCAAAGCCAATTTTCTTCATCACTTCGATGAAGATCCATCTTGTAGTCTCCTTATTCCCCCCCCGCATGAGATCCACCCAAAGGCGCTTCTCCCATCCCGCAAATGCCTTCCCCACTATCGTACACTATCTTTATATGAGTGCCAGTTTCCTTCGAAGACCAATGAGAGCCGTCGATCATGTCCGTTTTCTATTAGGGGCCACCCCACACTTCTCAAATATCTCCGCACCGAGTGAACTGCGAGGTATTTGGCATACCTGGCTGCCCTCTCCATCTTTCACATGTTCTCGAGAGCTTATTCTTGAGCGCCATCTTCCTTGGTCGTTTCCGCTTCCGGGGAATAGACTCGCTGGCGTTTTCCACATTAAATATGGAGTAGCCTTTCCCATGTGGCCGGATACAATATGATCCTCGACGCTCCAACAGATCCTTCGACACTTCGCTCATCTTCTTCTTTGCCATGCATCGAATTCAAATGAGATCGTTGGTTTTTGGACATCCGTATTCACGAACTCCTTTCGTACTATTATCTTTAACACCGCTCCATGCGATCCTTCCATGCAACATAATTCGAACCGCCTCAAGAGCATATTCGAGTCGCAACCGTTGAAAGACATTTTCAACATCGGTACTAAGAAAACAAAATCGTCAAAGAAATTTTCGACCCTAATTTTCAGCTCAACTGGCTTAGATTGTGAGAACAAATTATTTCTAGCATAGAGATCGATCGCAAGGGGTATTTATTCGTACCGTCTTAAGAAAGATGAATCTCGAGGTTACCGTTCGTACGTACCGTTTACGTAAATGTTTGTAATCGTGATGATTAATACAACTTCAATAGTTCCGATACTGAAGGTAGAACTTGATGAATAATGATTAATTATTCACCGAGACTATCTCTGTCACATGCTATCGAACTTCATACACAACACATAACTTTTCCACTTTCGTATCAACCTTTCCGTATCATCACACATGAAATAAAACTGCTGATAACACATCAAATCATCATACACATTAACACAGATGTATGGGGGTATATTATAGTTGAAAACCCATGTTTCATTGTAGTAGGCATATAATGGAGAAACTGCTAACAACTCAAGATAATACCTACAAGTACTCAAAAGATTTTCCTCATGAATTTATCATAATCTAGCTATTTTGAACATGTTATCGTTCAAAACTCACCGCCAATTGCCTTGCTCTATTGCATGTTTCAATGCTATGATGGCCTATTTATATAGATAAACCATCATTCAACCTCGTAACTTCGAAGGGCTTATTCTCTGTCCGTGTGTTGCAAATATAAACAAGATAGTCACAACCGATAGAGAAGCTCCACCTTTACTCACTCCTTTTCATCGTGTCTCCATCAACTTATCATACATCGTAGTGAATCGATGTGTTCTTGAGTTGAATAATGAGTTATTAATTAATGAATTAAATAATATTTAATTCACCTACACTCATAACTAATTGATTAGCTAATTAAACTAACTTCAACTAGTTCAACTAAAATAAACAACACAATCTACCATTCGTCTCATTAACTCAATTAAAATTCGCCATCAAGTCCTAATCAAGTCAACCATGTATGATGCCATCAAACCTTTGGGAACCACGTGATTCCCTCTGCTGCATTCATGGAGCCACTTCGTAGCTCGAATCGAAGTGCTCCAAGAGAGTAAATCGTTATTTAGGAGTCTGGGTATTATTATTATATGGTAAATAATATTTTGACTTTCCATATTTTTAGGATGAGGCAGGCATTAAAACAGTTTTCACCTTCTGCATCGAAAATAGAGTCTCACTCATTTTTAACACAACATGACACATATCAATAATTCCCAATCGAATCAACCATGTCTATATGTTTAAAACAGATTTTGCGCTGCATCCGGTCAGCTCCACTTAGTGAAGGCGTACTATTTCACCAAGCTCCATCATCTTGTCGCATTCTCACATGTGGTGTTTAAACTTCGTTGTCCTCCAATGGGAGAGGTGTAATCTCAAAAGAATATTTCCTGTTTTATTTGGGACCATACCTAGGCAATTGTATCACATATGAATCATTTTCCAACTAAATGTATCGTATGTACTAGGATCTTTGTCAGTAAATTTTGAATGAGTGTCCACACTTTCGCTATTCTTCCAGTATTTTGCTTCGTTATCCAATATTGTTGACAATAGGAATGGCACAAAGCAATGCTTCCACTTTCATCTCGTTGAGAGTGGAATTTCAATGACATTTAGCTTCTTTTTGTGCGATCAAAGTCATAACCTTGAACATTTTTGTGACACAATTTTTGTTGCTCTTTCTAAAGAGAGTTTTGTTCCAAAAAGAGTTTAATACTATCATGATCATTTTACCATGAAGTGTCTTCCATTAGTAAGGTCACCATTTTCGAGGGATGTAGTATTTCCAACATTTCCTTCTGTTAGCTATAAACGAGCAGAACAAATGATGAAGCAACCCTGGGAGCTCTCTTCATGAACAAATTTTATGACCGTAAAAGTACAGTTTTAACATTCTCAAGGCCTCCTCGCTCTGCCCCAATATTCACTACCGTGCCTTTTTCCTTCGTAACTTCGTTGATTCCCAAGGAAGAACATCAACAGAAACACTTTTTTCCTTCTTTCCCCTTCTCCCAACACCAACCCTATTTTTTAACCCTTCATATTCCATGAAACCTCATTTCCACGTTGTTTCTTCTTTGTTAACATCCTCAGTAAGCGTTTTAAGACCTCTTTGGTTTTATCAAAATTTAAATTTTTCAAAATCATTAAAATGCATTGTGAAGCCAGACTTAAGCCCTCGTCATGCCTCATTTCACGCTCGCTACCGTAACCGCGCAACTTCTCCAGGAACTTATCATGTTCCCAGTTCTTTCAGCTCTCGTCGGGACATATCTCCACACACCCTGTTGTCCCACAATGCAAGCAAACAAGTCATTAAGAATAATATTTTAAAATCCTTGTCTATATTAAAAATCGCTAAAGTGATGAGCCTATAAAATTTTCTCCGCTTGCCCACTTAGAATGTTTCAAGATCGCTTATCCTGACGTGAAGATCGGATTGCCAGCAGTAGTTCATCAGCTCAGCGGTCCCCGCTAACCACCACCATTCCAAAACTGCGGTATTTATCGCACTACCTTTTCGGGCAGGGCGTTTTTTCTCCGGACGACAAATGTATTCTGTATAGATCGTAAGTTTGTTGTCCTTCGTGACATCAGCCATAAAACACTGCCCATCGCGGCATTAAATTTTGACGTGACCCCATGCTGATATTGATGTGCCGTCTGATTAGGGCCGCCCATCCACCCGCTATCGGCCACCGAGATGTTCAATACGAATTCAGGCTACGACGGCGTCATTCAAGCATCTCCACCGTCGCATCTAATCAGAGATCGACGACTTCATAATTCATCACCTTTGATTCTCCGTTTTGACTTCGCCCACCCCAACCGTTGATCTCTCGCGCGATCGATGGCTTCCGATTCAAATTCTTCTCCGCCTTCTCCTTGAATTCCTTCCGATCGATCTTCGACTGTTGGATGATGCTGTCCAATGGCCACGCCCCTCCACATAACTTTGAAGTAGCTAGCCCATACACGCAGATTTTAGCACAATTTTTGTATTTATGTTATTCAGAGGTTATTTTACCAGAAGAAGAAAATTTAAAGGCGCGTAGGCAGATCCTCCTCGCCTTCGATTCATTCATAATAAGCCTTTCGTGTGGTTTGAAATTACGTTCATCGTTGTTTCATAACATTGATGTTATATCACCGTACAACCTTGCACAATTAAAAAACAATTTACAATCAAAATATACGAAGAGTATGAGGTCAAGACTGAAACACACCAGCAACAATAGAGATACATCTTGGGGACAGAAGTAAAGTGATTATCAAAGCCTAACTTCGAATAAAACATGTTGAAGGAAAAACTACATGTATATATCATATGTAGCGTCCTCCATCGCCACATCAGTAGACAAATTGATTCCTCCTGCCCACCATAGTGCCACTATGTTTCGAAGTATTCGGGCACGAGGTTGGAGTTATTTCATCCAAATCGTATATTTTCCATTTTGGGCACACACAAAGAATTTTGAAAAAACAAACTAATGACAAAACATCCCAGAGTTACCCAACATGACACAAAGTCTCGTAAGTCAATGGTGGCAAGCTCCCAAATGAGTTTAAATCTTAAATGTAGAACATTAATACAAATTGTAAACACTTGTAAACCTTTCATTGAGCTTCCGAAGGCCAAGAAGCCATTTAAGTCAGATAACTAGTTTTGAGATCTTTTATCACATCTCACCCTCATTTCCATATACTCGAAGGAAGAGACAGTGGGGTCACAGTTGGTTGATCACCAGTTGTAATATTGGAACTCTTTGAAATAATACATAGTCTCGTTGAAGTTGAAGAACAAATTGAAGTCTTGAAGCTCGATGATGTTGTTGTGCTGCCAGGATTGAGAAGGCTCTATCATTGGATCCATGACCTTGGTCGTTGGGTGGCCATTATGAACCCATTAATGTCTTTTTCTCTGCTTACTATGTTCTGATAACTTGTATTTTAAGTAATAGGTTGAAAGTTTTAGGCTAAGAAATGACTTTGTGTTTCAATTCTTAATTCGTTCATCCTTATCATGGTGTTTTCTTTCCATCAAGTTACTTAGAGTCTTTAATTGTGATTAGTCTTCCTGGTGCTCGTTTATTTCCTTAATGGTCTAAATATTTGCTCAAAGATGATTTATGGTTTTCTCTCTGCTGTCCGTCACACTTAAACCAAGTATTGTAGTCCTTCCCTTTTCAGTTTCTTGTTTGCTGAATCAAGGAGATCCGTTCGATTTTGCCTCTGTCCTTGCTGGAATGGGGGCTTGCCTTGAAGGCTTTTATAGTTGTAATCATAGATGTGTTAGTGTTCCTCTTCTATGACCACAATATCATGAATCTTTTTTATGTTTTCTAAGTCATTTGAAATAAAATCCCTATGAAATAGGTGTTCTTTAATCCTAGATTTTATTTGGTGTTGTTTTGGAATCATTGCTGTTTAAAGGTGATTTTGTAGAATTCATGGTTAGCCCCATCTACCGTAAAGCTCTTTATTGTTCAAACTCTGTGGTTTCTAATTCCTTTGTTGATACCAAATTTTCTTTCCAAATCATTGATGTCCATCTCATTCCAAACCAGGTTGATCCTATGCAGAAATTCTAGATTTCCTCCGATATCCCATATCCATCGATGAGTATGTTATGGGTTTTTTGACTCTACTTCCCCAATGAACGCATGTTTCTCCATTCGTATATCTTTTCCATCTTTCATTTTCTGCTATGCTGAACTCAACCAACCAAACAATCAAACACCGCATTTAATAACTAGCCCAAAATCCATAAGGATAAGTACACAAGATAAAATTGCAAACAAAATTCTGAGAGATCCTCTCTAGAACAGAGGACTAGATCTTGGAACCTAAATATTGGTTCGATGTTGCTCGTTCCTTGATTTTCCAAACTATCAAAACACGAGACGAACAACATAATGGCGATCATGGTGGGACCACCGGTTCATAGTTTCTAGAAAGCTCTTATAGACTCCGTTTTAGTCTTCAAATAACCATAGAAACTGTAAAACCCAAAAATATTTCAGCTAGTCGCATAATAAACATGGTGTAGGAACTACAAACATTTTACCCTTTACAAAGATAAAATATTTCCAATTGGTGACTCAATCGGCTCAAAAGAGGTTTATTACTCACTAGTCCTTATGTTTTCAGAAATGAACAGCAAACTCAATCATGTCATAGTGGGACATAAAGTTCAAAATTTTCCACCACAGACTTATATCCAAAAGACCTAATTTACCCCACTAATAGAAGACTATAACAACATACAAATGTACAGCCCAAGTCCCATGGGGTGAGAGCTGTTGTGGAATATCACATATCAGAAATTAAAATGAGGACTTTTCCAGTTGTTATCCTTTCCCAGCCTCAAAATTCAATGATAAACTCGAGGCTTAAGAAATTTTTTTTCTAGAATTGGTAGTTGAAAGGTATGAAATCGTAAATTGAAATTTTAAAACTCACAAGAACAATCTTATCAACAGTAGACCCTACAAATACTAAAAGTTCCTCCTCAAAACAAAGAGAAATTTTACTCTTTGATTTAAGGTGGAAAAGGATGATGGTGCTCATGAACTACCCAGAAATGCAAAGGAACCAAACTGTCTGCATGTAGACAATCAATCAAATTATGGAGGAAGCCCAAAGAAGAAGATGATCCACATATTGGTCTCGTTGATCCTGCATGCTAGTAGTGTGTTGAAGTTCAAATTGGCTCAAATTTCAAGAATGGATCTTGAAAGAGCCAAAGACATAAAATGTTGTCACCTTTCTATGACAGCCTTGATTTAAAGTTTAAAATTCAATATGGCTATGGTTACTGACTGTAGCCAGCTTATTCTTTTTGTTACCATCAATCGCTACATTGGCACTTTTGTATCATATGAATGTAAACATTCCAAGTTAGGGGTTAGGTTAGATAGGAATGTCAATAAAAGCTCTAATTTTTATTAAGAAGACTATTGCTTTTCTTTTCAATAAAAAGAAAAATACAAAACAAAGAAAATAAAGAGAAAAGAGGACAGAAACAAGAAAGGTATAGCCCCATACCAAAAAAGAGAAATAAATTTGAAAGTGCAAGTTTAAATGCTACCTTAATAAAACACACTTAGTTAGTCAAACAACTTAATCTGACTAATTAGTTTTAAATTTTTCTCATTGATAGGATAGTGAATTACTTCCACAAACCTATTAATCTGGCTTATCAAGAGATAGTTTAGATAGAATGAAGGTTCAAACATGTTCAAAATCTGAACCTAAGTTTCCAAAGAGGAGATGACTCAACATGTTTTATTTTGAGTCAAAAAAGAAGTAAATATGGTTCTAATTAGCTTCAAAATCCAAACCAAAGAACAAATAAAAAGCTCAAATGTTCAAAATGAATGAGAGGTGACGGCGTAGCGCCTTAATTTTCAGATCTTGCTTCATTTTTGTTTTAAATTTGGTGCAAAGGTCGTTCATGTGCAGTTTGTTTACGCCATAGATCATAGCAAGTCAAATAGCTTAATCTTGACTTCCGATGTTTTTGAAATTTCTCAAGTAGAATTTATAGACAAAATCATGATGTTTAATCCCCAACAAGAAGAATATATAGAGAAGCATATGAACTCAACCTGCTTAATCTCGAGTTCATGGAGAACATGAGCATACTCAGATTATTTATGCTTTCAAAAGAATAAAATGGGAAGAGTTTAAGCATCCAAGTGCAATTTCAATGAAAAAAATGTTGACCGTAGGATTGGCAGAAGCTCGTATCGATAAAGATCCATTATTTTTGGTTACACATAGCCAGAGAAAGTCATGTCAAGAAAGGAAGGGTAGGCTCAATGATGAGGCAATCGATCGCCCCAGAGAATTCAAGTCTGAAAGTTCTGATGCTTCTAAGAAGGCATTATCCCCAAGTGAAAGCATCAGTAACAAATATAAAATTTGTTATACCACTGTCAAGCAAACTCTGAAATGAAGAACAAATTTTAGACTAAAAAGTGTTATTTTTGAAGAATCTTGAAGGCTTCCGCTCGTCTCTAATCTTTTCACTATCGTGCCTTTTTTCTCCTTCGTAAATCCTCTCACGATTCCCAAGGGTTAATACTGCTACAAACACCTTTTTTTCCTTTTTCTTCTTCCCAATACCAACTCATTTTTAACCCTTCATCTCCATGAAACCTCTACTTTTTTTTCCTTTCTTCGTTTAACATCTCCTTGTGGTATGTTTTTAAGACCTAATTTCTGCCTTACTGCACTTAAATTTTGAAAACTATTAAAATGCACATTTTTATGTGTATTTGGGATCTTTCAGTTTCCTTGGGCTAAGTCTTTAGTCCCTCCTCCCATACGCCATGGCGCTCAACTATGCAACCTTTCAGTACTCCTTATCGTATTGCCCTTAGCCCTCTTTTCAGCTCCCCGGTCGTATTATCCCTCCATACACCCCAAGGTCCCGTACGAGCGGTCGCTCGTAACAATATTTAAAACTCGGTCTATATTAAAAATCAATGCTTTATTATTTTACAAAATTTCCACCTACCCACCTTAAATCGTTCGCACCGTCGATTTGATCCTCGACACGGACGACGGCGGGAGTCCACTGCACCTGCTGTCCCCGCCAACCACTCACCATTCCAAACCCGCGCGGCACCATCGTACCGCCCTTGCGAGGGCGGGCGCTCGATCGCGTTAACGATTCCACACGGCCGCGACCCATGTCCTACGTGACCGTTTACAAAACCACCCTCCATCGTGCATTAAAGCTTGGACGCACCGGCGTGATATTGATGCGTGTCGTCCCCATCCGAGGCTGCTCATCCGACATTTGTCGCTCACCTGGAGATGCTCCAAATTAACCAGTTATGGCACTTGGCCATTCACATCTTCACCGTCGATTCGATCTTCAGATCGATGTCCCACCATCACCCCCGATTCCTCCTTGAATTTTCACTCGTTTAACCGTCGATCGCGCGCGATCGTATTCGCTCCGATTCAAATTCCTTTCTCCACCTTCCTTGAATTCCTCCGCATCGATCTCTCGATCATTGATGATGCTTGTCCAATAGCCACTTCCTTCATATACCCTTTTGAAACAATTAGCTCCCACACACGCAGTGATTTTATAATAATTGCTTGTATTTTGCATGGTTCGCAGGTTATTTCTACGATGGTTGAAGAAAATTTAAAGTAAGAGGGTGACGATCCTCCCGTCTTCGATTCATCAAATGTGCCTTCGGTAGGTTTGAAATTCACGTTTCATCGGTGTTTTCCATGAGGAATCGATGCCATATCACCCTTCGACACTTCGCACAATTAAAAACACCATAAATCAAAACACATTGATAATATTGTCACATTTGAAACACACCACAACAGAATATTGGAGACAGATTCGTGGGGATTACCATCAAGAAAGATTAATAAAAGCCTAACTTCGAATTAAAACACAAAGTAAAGGAAAATTCACATATGTTCAGCGATGTAAATGCTTCCACCACCACATCCGAGGCAATTAATTTTCTCACCACCATAGTGCCAATGCCTTAAAGACCAAATGTAGGCTGGAGCTATTGATCCAAACGCTATTTGCTCCTCAACAAGTAGCCTAATAAAGGAATTAAAAATAAATAATGACAAAATATTTAGAAAGGCTCAACATGACATATAGCCTCGCAGGTCGCAAAATCCTTCTGCTTAAATATTAATGTAGAACATTAATACGTATAAACACTTGTAAACTTTCATGCTCTCAAAGGCCAAGAATCCATTTAAGTTCAGGGTTAATTAGTTTTTTGAGATCTTTTATCAGATCTCACCTCTCATTATCCCATATATACTTCCTCGAAGAAGATGAGTGAGGGTTTGTCATATCGATCACTAGTTGTATTATTGAACTCTTTTGAAATAACATATAGTCTGCTAGTTGAAGAAAATTGAAGTCTTGAAGCCTTGATGATGTTGTTGCATGCTTGTGATTGAGAAGGTTCCATTGGGTTGATCCATGACCTTTGGTCACAGAAGTGAGTTTGAACTGCTGCATCGTTTTTCTTCTGCTTTTCATTATGTTCCATAACTTCACTACAAAGAGGTCGAAAGTTTTAGGCTGAAGAAATGACCTCGAAAGCACCTTGACCAACATCCTCTGAATGTTTTTGTGTTTTCTTTCCCATTGCCATTTAGGTCTTTAATCTTCAGGTCTGTCGTTATTTCCTTAATGGTTCAAATAGTTGGTTTCAAAGATGATTTATGGTTTTCTCGCTTGTCCTGGCCACACTTAAAACCCACATGTCTCCTTGAAGTTTCTTGTTTACGTTGAATCAAGGAGGTATATCTCATCCAGTTTCTTTATCCTGCATAATGAAGCTTGTTTTGAAGGTTTTTATGTTGTGGAATTGTTAGTATATTAGGTGTTCCTCTCTATGACCGCAATTATTAGTGAATATTTTATGTTTTCTAAGTCATTTGAATAAAATCTTTGAGGAAATAGGGTGTTCCCAGTATTAGATTCATTTTCTGCAGTTGTTTTGGGAATCATTGCTTGCTTAAAGGTGTGATTTGTAGAATTCATGGTTAGCCTTGTCTAATCGTAAATCTTTATTGTTCAAACTTCAGAGCCCCAATTCCCTTATTTGAGAATTAAATTTCTCTTTCTGAATCATTGATGTCCATCTCATTCCAAAACCAGCGATCCTGTGGACAAGTTAGATTCACTGATATCCCATATCCATTTGTTTATATGTTAAGGACTCTTCTTTGACCCATTGCCTGAATGAACCGTACGTTCTTCCATCTCCGTATATATATCTTTCCTAGATCTTTTCATTTTTGCTATGTCAACCCAACCAACTAAACAAACAAACACCGCACTTAATAACTAGTTTGAAAACTTATACAAAGGTTAACACAACATAAGCCTTTGCAAACAAAAATTTGAGAGATCCCTCTCGAGAATGAGGACTAGATCTTGAACTCAAAGATGGTTCATAAGGTTTTGTCTTTGATTTCACAACTATCAAAACACTAGACTAACACTTTTCTCATAAATAGATTTTTGTAAATATTTTCTTTAATTTACCTAATTCTAAAGAAATGGCCTTTCTTTTCGTATTAAACAACACTAGTTCCATTTCCTCGAGGTATCACCATGTCAGTGCTTGTGAAGTCTAGTGTATCTAAGTCCTGCCTAGGTAATACTTCTCTTTAATATGTTTCAGTCTTTAGCGGTTTTGGGTAGAGTCCCATGAAATGTATTCTTCAATAATGTTGTTAGAGATGTAAGCTTTATTCTCCTACAATTCTCTAACAAACTTGCACAATCTTCGTTAACCCTGAGAAATCTTCAATTTTATGTGTTGTGGGAATTTCCATCTTTATTGGCTTTAATTTTGTTAGGCTCACTTAACACCCTCCTCGAGGTAAAAATATGACCAGATATTCTTACCTTGTACTTCAAAGAAACATTTGGAGGTTTTTGCATATAGTTGTTTCTTCTCCAATAGTCGGAGTCATTGTAGATTAGTACATCATCAAAAATACTTGAAGGCACCGAAGCGGTTTAAAATTGAATTCATCAATCCTTGAAATGTATATGTGCACCGTATGCTAAAAGGCATGAATTTAAATTCATAATGATCTTCATGAGTTCTAAATGTTAAGCTTTTCATACGATTTTCCAGCTTCTTCACTTTAATTTGATGATATCCCTAATGAAGATCCAACTTGTAAATACACCTTCCATGTAATTCATCCAATAATTCATCAATCAATACAGAATGGAATATTTGTCAGTGAGCTTATTGAGCCTACTATACTTACACACACCATGATCCATCCTTCTTTGCATCAATACCATCGAGTAGAAAACAACTTTGATTAGGGTTGAATTATACCAAATTTCAATGCTTTCTACAATCATGTGTTCAATTTCGCTTTGGACATAAGGATATTTGTAAGGCTTGATGTTTCTGATAGAACATCATGGAATCAAATGAATAGCATATTGTCAGAATATGAATAGGTGGTTCTTTGGGAGTTTCAACACCTTGGAATAGATTAGTTCAAGAATTTTTGGAGATCTCTTACAAATATACATATTGATGTTGAACTTTTGTTATATAATTGTGAAATTATGCCTCCTTTTTCTTCAAACTTTTTCATGACATTAGAGCTTATTATAGCTTCCATACCCTTCAATATACCCCATAATTCAATCCCTTTCCTTCCGAAACATTTCTGGAGAGAATTTCTTTGAAAATTTGGCACTGTCCTCAAATATTCTAACCATTGTACTCCTAGTACAAGATCAACACCTCCTATTGAATGGTGCCATTGATGATTCAATACATATTCTTATGGTTAGCTTGATATTATGGTATTTTCAGATAAATTCGCATGGTCCCTCCATTTGCAACCATCTCGAGACTCGAGCTTGGTATAAGAAGCAATTAAATTACTTGGCAACTCACAATGAATAAAACTCATGGGTACCACGGAATATACTTCAACACCATATTCTTTTCTATTTATATTTTCATTCCGAGAGTTTGAGGAGTGTAATTTTTTCCAATGCATTAGGATATATTTTGACCTACTTCTTATTTTTTAGGGGATGGCTCTTGTGTATATCCTCTTCATTTGAATTTTTCTGTTCATTTTTCTTCCTCCTTCACAATATATGTAAAAATAATTTCTTCGCACACTTATGACCTTTTTAGTATTTAAGCATTTAACTATAGCAGTTCTTGCTCTTTTTTCTTCTAATCATGTGGTGCTTTCTATTATCAGAAGTTGTGTGGAAGTCTAGGATAGAACACTTCATATTTATAGATGCTAGTGGTAGCATTTCTGTCATCATAAACTTACTTTTCAATTTTTCTTGCCAAACTCGAATTCCTTCTTCTAATGAACTGTGGCCCTAAAGCAGAAACTCATACCGATGTTATCCTTTAAAGTCCTCATGAAGAACATCAATCCTATGTCTTGGAATATCATTTTACCATATTTAGCTTCTCTTTGAAGTTCCTCGATGTGCTTCACCATGGAACCCTTTTGTTTGAGATTTATCAATTAGCTAAAGAAGGCAGAAGTCGTCTTTGTATACTCATAATGTGCTATCATTTTCCGTAAAATCGACTCAAGTGAATTTTTTTATGAGAAAAGCCAATACCTTGCTAAAATACTTTGTTATAAATGTAGTTAAAATTAGTAATTTTTTCGTGTTTTGCATTAATATGAGACCAAAATACTTTCTTCCATATGTAGTATATCCATGTTGCTGTGATCCTTGCTAAAGTCTTCATCCATCTTTGAATAAGGTGGGTCTTCAATCCAACATTAGAGTTTATGAAATCAACTATTAACATTTATTTTGTTTCACCATGAGCTCTCAGCATCTACTCTTTTCACCACTACGTAATCATTTCTGTATTTCCCACTTTGTCAAACATTATTTCAAACCTTCCATGTCTACTTATCATCTTTCATGTCTTTCCATGTTAGTTTGTCCATCTTAGCTTACATGCCTTTTCTTCATACCATCCATATTAGCTTCCATGCCTTTTCAAACTATCCATCTTGCTTCTAATGCTTAAAACTTCTCCATTTCATTTTTTGTTGTTTTTTAAGTAGAGAAAAATTTATGCACTTTGCTCTTTTAGTTTTGATATATCGTTGCACTTCTTCCTCTTCATGATTCATAGCAGAGCCTTCTGTGGCTTAATGGGTGTTGAATTATTTTGGGAATTTTATAACCCATCATGGATATCTACTTTCCAATATGCGCTTGAATAACTTCAAACTAATTTTTCCAAATGAAGACTTATGCACCTAGAAAAACACACATTTTTCTTTCTTTCTATAGTTCTATATTGAAATCCGAATGTATCTCTGCACTGATTCTAACATTTAAGCTTTCAGCTGTAACAGCCCTCTGAAATTTCTTTCCAAATGCCACAGTGATAACTCGATCGGATTCTTTCAAGATGTTACTCCTAATCTCCCACAATGGCTCAATTATGGAGTAGTTTACCGTAGGAATCAGTAAGGATAAAATACATGTCATCGTTTCTCCTCCGCATCCAGAATTGACACAATAACAAATTACAACTCATGTGATTTTTGACCGCTGCTGGCATCTCAATCAGATGTCGTAGAGAGAGAGCAGTGATTATTTTCCCCAAGGTCACTCTTGAGATGAAATTCTAGATTTCGTAAAACCCTAACTTTCCATAGATTCGTTATCTTCGAAATATTGTGAACCAAGATCTGAAATTTGTACACGAACTTCTCAAGATTTATTTGAGCAGGTTTTTTTAGCATTTGAAACTTTAGAGAAGAAAAAATTATCAGAATATTCCACAATGACCTGTTTGAATCAACAACCCTAGAATCCAAATTTATACCAAATGTTATGAAACGAGCTCCAAAAATAGAAGAAAAGAGTATAAATGCCTTATAAATGGCCACGAGGGGAAACCTTTATACATTAAATAAATGTACAATTTTGATGATCAAATGAAAACCCCTTCTATATATAGGAGTCCATGGGGTCACAATATAACTTAGCTTCTAATTTTAACAATAATAATCTAAGTGGCCAATAATAGCAACAGCTGATTTTATGGGGCATGCGATAACAATATGTGACCATGGTGGCACAATAATAAAAATAAAGGAGCTATATTTCATGATGTGTATGACTACAATAGTAATATAGGACCTAACATTTTACCATAGTAAAATTTCTTTCACTATACAAAATAATTTAATAAACCATATTTTATTAAGTTTTTTTCACAAAACAAGAAACCCCAAGGAGGAATAATTAAATAACTCATTATTTATTTGATTTTCCTTCAGGAACAATTAATTAAAACAAATTTAACTAATATTCCTTGTCAAATTTGACCCAATTATGAGAAATAATTAGATAAATCATTATTTTTCTTTATTTTTCTCAAGAACAATTACAAACTGTCATTAGGTTATTATTCCTTGTTAAATTTGACTAACTACCTAGGAATAATTAAACAAATCATTAATTGTTTATTATTCCTTAACCACAATCTGAAATGATAAATAAATCATTTATTTGTTTATTATTTTCTTAAATAAAGGTGTTAAAACTAATTTAAATATATTTCTCCAACAAAAATAATAAATATTTTATTAGATCTAAATTTTGGTTAATAATATTTTAATATTTTCCTTCATTTTCATGATAACTCAATATGTTGTTATAGTTGAGGTTTCTTTTTCCATTCATTTCATTGATCATTCTCATTGCTGTTACCATTTCTTTTTCATTTGATTTACCTGAGTTCACCACATTTCAAAGCTCTAATATCAACGAGAGAGAAAGACCCATGAAGTTGCCACTGAGGAAAACCAAGAACCCATCCCATTTTAGGACCTGTAACTAGATACGTGTTCTCCACTAGTGTTATATAACATTAACTATTCTTTAAAATTGCCTTGTCTATTGGTCATTCAAGTTTATTTGCATTACTTTCCTTATTTCTTTATGTTGTTTGGATGTTTTTCTACAAAGATTTGGATTTTGCAGATTTTTGTTTTAATCCCCTGACAATTTACTTAAAGGATTGAGAAACCATTTCACTATGTTAGGCTATAATTCACACAGCTAAGTAAGGTATTTTTGGCACACTTGTTTAACATTTACACCACTGAATTTTACCTATGTATTTAAAAGTTATCATTATCAAATCCCCGACTACTAAACACTTGTAAGTCACAGAGAAGTTACTATATGACACCTCTGGCACCTACTTGGGAACTAGGTGGTTCCCACATGGGAAACAACCTACTTGACATGCCCTCCTTTGTTAAAATTTAATAAGTGTTTCATATATCTCATCCATCAACCTCTCAAATACAACACCATATTTCTTTAAAGGCCCAGGGAGACACACAAATTTCGACATTAATAGAAGGATATCTTTCTCCCATGACAACTCATTCAAACCTCCTTTATCTTCGATGCAATACATAGTCCTTCGAAGGTCCCAAGGTTCCGATGTATAAGATTCCATCATGTTGGGATGTCTTTCCTCGACTTGCCCTCCGATCATGCCTGCAGAAAACAATCAAGGTTTGAGACCCAAAGTTATCGAGACAATTAAGTCCTACCATGCTGAGAAGTATTTCACTATTATCCATCCTACCCTTCATCCATTTTCCAACGTTCTTTCACCCATGGCCATTAAATCAACTCGAGACCCCACAGGTCTTAAGGAACGTACTACATCATAACAGCTATGTGTCTACTCCGCGGCCACCTTATCACTTTGCCTGTTGTTTGCCCAACAAGGCTACACAGAACTGCCACATGGAATTTCACTCCGCATGCCACATCACCCCCAGGAATAGGCCCATTAGACAGTGTAAGAGTACCGAGATTGGAAGATTTTACAAAGGCCGTGTTTTCACGTTTTGTTGCCAAATACGGTCACGCGAAGCAGCCTTGAGGGCTTTGGGGAGCGTCAAGCCCTCGTCTTGTTGGGGGAAGGATGGAACAAGCTTTAATACTTAGAGCTTCGTAACATGGTTTTCGGCATATGGTATTGGAAAGAGAAATAATACAAGGAGCTATTTCTTAGTTATTCAAGGATATCTTGTATCTTTTTTTTCATAGTAATAATTGGGATGTAAGATTTTTATGAGCTGTATTCGGGCATGAAAATGCAAGGTTTTATGTCGAGTGAGCACTAAAAGCCCACTGGATGCCAGGTACCATAGTGGTTGAGAAGATCCGAAGTAATAAAAGAAGACTTGAAGAAAATATTTAAAGGCTTATTTATATGTTTTACGTTATCCTGTTATTTTTTTGTTATCTATGCCAAGTTAAGGGTTCTTCTTAGAGATACGATCGCGAATCTTCAGGATTATACTTTACAAGCGATAATGTACGTTAAAATAAGAATCGCATAGTTCTGGGGTTAGTTCATTATGGTGTTTACTGAACAAATAAGTTGTGTATTTAAAATATTTGTTCTGAAGAAGCTCGATAAGTGTTAAAGAGAAGATAAGCCCTAAAGCACACCCATAGATCATATGGATGAAAGAACCCGGCTCTAATCTCATATTGCCTCAAGGGGAGACTTTACCTATGCACCGTATCGCGTCGTAAAGGCGTTATTATGGGATTTTTTGTTCACGAGTCATAATCGGTCCGGGTTTTAGCCTTCGTTTTGTCAAATAAATATTATTTTAAAATTTTTTGTGACAACGATGAGAGTCAATAATGTATAAAGGAAAAACTTATCATAGCTACAACACAAATTGTTGGGAATTAAACCAGCTTCAACTATCGAGACTGAAAAGAAACAACCTAAAGAGCTATGTCGTAATAAGGTAGATGGTTTCAAAGAATATCGTGCAATTCAACGAGAAGTTGCTACTAAAATTTGTGAAGTTGAGAAGAAGAAAGTCGTGATAGTTCTACCAAGAATGCATTGAGCAATGATTGTGGGTGTTCAATTTTTTCTTCAAAATTGAAAGTTATAGTATTGGGTTACAAACCATGATGTTGCATAGATCTCATCTTTCTCGTATCTTCGTGCTTGCGAAATCTGCCTTTAAAATCGTCTTCGTATTATAGAGCATTGTTTCGACGACCCCAAACAACTAAATTCTTACGTAGGTTTGACCGATTTCCAATCAGCAAAAGGAATATTTTAAGGAATATTCTCTCCGTAATGAATCCCAAGCACAAGTGGCTCATTACAGTTCGTTTATGTATAATGTTATATTTGAGGGTTAAATGAAGGGTGGGGCAGACATAGGTCCAAATTTTCGAGGCTGCCTATCACGTGTCCCTTTAGAAGGCAGACAAATTTTTATGGCGGCTCACACGGCTCGACCGTACCCTTCGGTAGAGAATCAACCCGTTATTAAATTTTAAAGCATGCCATGAGTCTTAACCATAATAGGACAAATTTATTTAAATTTTACAAAGGTAGCATTTTGGGGTTGGGACCACCGCAGGTCTTGATATAGAAATACATGTCATCGCAACCTAACCACAACATCAAAATTAACTAATGGCTTATCACATCAAGAACTCCCGATATTCACCACTATCATATGCGGTAGCAGAAGAATTTTCTTCCGTATGGCAGCTCAAACTCACTAAGTATCGGTTTAAAGGTTATAACCTACTAACATAAGTGAGTTCCGTCGGAATTTAATTTTTGAGTACGTGTTTGTGTGTTTTCATGTGGCCACCCCTACCCTTAACATTAAATTGCTGGGGGCCGCACTAGTGAAAGACAGACAGGCCGTATTTCTGTGTGTAGTGGTTTCACTAAATCCAAGATATGGAGTTTCACAATTAGTGGAGTTTTTCCAGAGTTATTTCGCAAAATGAGCGTATGCCTGCACCGCCATTTCAAGAAGGAAGAGTCATTAGCAACTACATTTCAGAGCCATTAAAGGCAGAAATAGCTATTTGAGGTTTAAAACAAAAGTATTTTCATAAAAAAATTGAGCATAATGAAATATGGATGCCATCGAGCGGACTGCGATGTAGCTCTAGAGGGGTGAACCGTTTACTGCCTACTGTGTATCACAGGAGCTATTCTTTGTTTTAGACTACTATTCAATGCTATTTTTCTATTTCATGCTTATAATTCACTAAAATCACTTAAAATTCATGTTAAAATTTCCAATCCTAAGAAAACTATGGGAGATGGGTTATTGTGCAAATGTTTTATGACCTCAAGACGACAGATAACAAACTATACCCTTTTAGATCAAAATTGCATTAGAGCCAAGTTTACTTTCCTCTCAAGTTGTTTTTTAAAATATTTGTTTAACCAAGCAAGTATTAGATGGCCGATTAGGCTCAAGCCTAAGGAGAGGAAGACAGGCTGGTAGCGAGAGGTTCGAAAGCAGGCCAAAAAAAAAGTAGAGAAAGACATACACCTACTCACCTATTTCTCAATTCTTTCATGGTGTTGTAAGCAACAATAAGCATGCTTCGCAGGAAGAATAAATCTATGAAGAAGTTGATTCTAAAGAGGTATAGAAAGAGCAAGCTTAGAAAGTACTTTCTGACACATCGAGATGGTTAGGTCTCTTTACCAAGAAAGGAATGAGAAACTGGAAGGGGAGAAGGATCCAACATCACAAGGAAGGGATACACCGATTGTAAGTGTCACAATGATGAAGATAAGTCAAAGAAGTGGTAATGGAGGAAATGGAGGTAGGAAAGTCAGCCATTCTCACCCTTGTCATCATCATCTTGTACTTTATCTGCAGACATCGCCCACACACAAGTCAGTAAAAGAACACTAGAAAAGTCCTTTTTAAATCGATGTTAAGTTTGAATTTCCAACAAGTTTAATGGTCAACAGATCGCAAAAAGCTTAATAATTGATTAGCAACAGATATTCATTTGAGAATCCGGCATCCTCTGAAGATGATGATACTAAATCCAATTAGCTTCATTGAGACTGGCGAAACTACTTGTTTATGGGGAAGCCAAGACAAAGGATGATAAAGATCAATAAGCATGGTAATATTATTCTATCATGGATTGATTTCATTACTACAATAAAAAAATAGTTTTATCCATCATTCCATATGAAGCCACAACGAACTGCAGTAAAACTTTAGTAATCAAGGGACAAAATGTGCAAAGCACACACCCAAGAATTTAGGAGAAGATCTCTCTTTAGCTAGGGGGTAGACGGCAAGAGACAAGATAATTTTTCAGCAATAGGAGGCTTATAAATATCACTAAATATACTATCCTTACAAGCTTAACCCTACGTCTAGATGGCAGGAATTGTAGAAAAACATCTACGTTTACGGAAAAATATTTAAGAGGGTAGTTAAAACCTGAGGAAAACAAAGAGAAGACCTCAAAAGGTAAAAAGAAAAAATAATGCATTTGTTAAGAAATAGGAGAAAATCTACTTAAAATTGTTCAAAAGAACAACAACATGAAAACAATCAAGGAAATTACAATCAAAAGAAGCCCAAGCATACAACAATAAGGAAAAAGAGAAAACCTACTTACAACTCAACATGATTTAGGAGAGGATTCGGTGATGAATCTAAAATTACGCCCATGGGATTGAAGAGCACAGCGGGGAAAGAATTGAAACCAAACCTAGCACTATAAATCAAAGTGTCACACATGTCTAAATGAAGAAGAGAGAATCGAATTAAGTCGCATGTGGAGGGCTTATCCAAACATACTAAGATTGAAACATTGTTTGATATGTTATGCGGTCAGCGATAGCAAATTGATATCCCATTGTTAACAGAAACTTTCAATCTTGGAGACCATACCCCATCCAAAACCATATCCACTTGGTTGGATTTGTATGATGCAAATTTATAGGTTTCTTGAAGAAGTGTATATTGGCGGTTTACAATAATTGTATGTTTGTTTTGCCATAGCTGAATTAGATATGGGTTCGCTTTGCAAACATGTATTGTGTTAGATTCTTTACTTATATGACAGAAAGTGATCTTCCATCACTACGAGAACAAATACTATTTATTTAAAGATGGCATGAGTACATTGTTAGAGTTAAAGCATCTCAAGAATACAAACATTAAGAAAAGGACAAAGAAAGAGGTCAAAATAATCAAGTAAGAATTTTTTTCAATGATTAATCTCAAATGATGTTAATCAGACTGTTTAGCATTAGATCCTCAAACAAAATTAGATTTATATGATGTAATACAGTAATACTGGCGAGATTTTTCAAAGCCAACATTTATTGCTCAAAATGGGAGATCTGGGCGAGGTTTAGTTGCAAGAAGATTGTCCTATCTCCAAACATCACATGTACCACTTGTTGATAATGAGAATTTAAGGAAGCCAATGAGGAAAATCACAAGATGTTGGACAAAGTTAACCATAAGGTTACACTTCATCAATATGGGTTCACCCATAGTCTTGATTCCAAAGAAATATGGGACTTGGGTACATGTAGAGACTTTCTTAACTTGAACAAAATAATAATAGTAAAGAATTAAGGCTCACTCCACAAGATGATGATTTGCCGATCCAGCTTGAAAGAAGAAATTTTTTTCACTAAGCTAGATTTAATGGCGGATATCATCAAGGTTAATTGCGTAGCGATATATGAAGATCGCATTCAAAACCAAACAAGGACTCTTCGGTAGTCGTTGCCATTTGGTTTCAGGTAATCACCAGCATTTTACCATCCTCCAATGGCTAATTCAAGCCGCTATTTTGTCATTACAGGCATCACAAGAGCGAGAAGTTTGAGGCGGAAAACGGGTTACCATTACGATGCACCACACTTCCTCAATAAAGCATCGGAAGATGTATATCATTCGGTTGTTTGCATTTCATCGCTTTCTTCCAACGCTTCAAATCGTCATTATTCCACAATGTTTTTTAAGTACGTCTTCTCTAATGAATACAACGTCGGTTTTACCTATACCAAATCGCTACAATTATGACGCTTATAAGGTTTTTCAAACAAACGTTGTAATTAATATTATAAAGCAAACGTCATAAGAATGATTTAAAATGTTACGGACCGGTTGCAGTATTTTCGACATTTTGTGCCAGTCACAAGATTGACACAAATGTAAACAACATCGTGATTACGTTTTTTTAGTTAAATGTCGAAGACCCATTTAACATGTTGGCACTATCACATTTTTTCGATGTTTCATGCTAAACGCTAAGAATGATGAAAATGTAAGGCGTCGCTCGGACGGAATTGAAAATATTTAAAAATACTGCTTCCGGCGTTCAAAGCATTGGTCTTCCGACATTTTGATAAAAATATTTAAAAAATAGATAAATATATCCTCGACCTCCTATTTTTGGATGTTGATTCTTTTTACGGATGATGTAAGTATGGTTATAACATTTGTGCTGTCATTTGGATTTGAAGGTGATGGACCTAATTCTTTTCGGTTAGTAGCTCTAATATCTTGGCCTAATAATGTTCTTAAGAGTGCTTCAAGCTCTTTCAAATCACCATCTTTATCAACATAAAAATATAAAATGCTCAAGACACAAAACATAATTGCGTAGATAATAGAAGAAGGAGGAACGAATCATTGATTTAAATGAAATCCTCTTTCAAGTTTTTTCCTCCCTCTATGAATTACATAAATGGACTTGCTTAACTTTGATACCTTGCTTGCTTTACTTTGAAAACAAGACCCTATCCCTGATATGATCCTATCGTCCTTGGCTTTTTTGCACTTGGTTTCCCTTGGGTTCTTTGGAGGTCTGGTGCATTGCACACTGTAGATATATAACCTAGTAAAAATCGTATGCAAACCATTCCATTCAAATTTTAAACATGCAAACTCTTCACAAACCTACCACACAATCACAACTATAATAGTTGGGAATACTATATCTAGTAAAACAAGTGCACAATAAAATTTCCACTGTTGTATTGTAATTGACATAGCCCTTCAATCCATAAAACAAAAATTGTATGACTAGTGTATATGTTGAACACATTGGATTCATCATGTCAAAACTATGGATTGAAAAATACTCCAACTCTTGAGATTTTTTGAAAATAAAAAGAACTAGT
This sequence comes from Pinus albicaulis, assembly GCA_034641835.2. Taxonomy (NCBI): domain Eukaryota; kingdom Viridiplantae; phylum Streptophyta; class Pinopsida; order Pinales; family Pinaceae; genus Pinus; species Pinus albicaulis. The sequence goes on along the minus strand of CM076583.1, from coordinate 872,158,599 downwards.
CTTATTGTATGCTTCAATTTCTAGGCACATTCTATTCTTACCTTTGAAACTATGCATATGTGTGTATGCGCCTTTCATTTTATCCTAGATGAACATGTGTAGGTTTGTATACATGTCTTATTTATGCCTCGGGGGGTATGTTACCTTTGAACCTACATCATGCTCTATATTATCTCTTTGAATTCCATGCATATGTCAAATTCTTGTTACAAACTACCTCAAGATTTGTGTTTTTGTCAGGGGGTCATTATAGTTTCTTAGGATGGATGCAGTCTATATATTCTTGGGTGTGACTAGAACTTAACTATGAAAAAATAAATGAGGTAATCCTTTCCCATAGCAAAGAAGAAAATCTCATTAAAATATTCCATCTATCACTACTTGAGATCTCCCACCATCCATTCCCTTTGACAAACATCTTGTAGGCCCTATATTTAATCATGATTTATTCTATTCAATTAAGGGGAATCCTATTGTCCACATGGGTACAACCAACACTTTCATGCAATGGGAGTAAGATGGAGATTTATTTTTGTTTGGGTTTAAGTCTAACACACAAGCACAAAATCTTAAAAACAACAAGACTATTCACAATAAGCCAAAAACACATTATGAACATTAATGTTTGCATAATGGGTGCAACACATCTATATTATGATAAGAGAAGAGCATACAAATGATAATTCTTACAGTAAAAAATGATAGATTTAAGAAAATATAGATCTGTAAAATATGATCAACAAATTCATTTTCTTTCAAGTAATTATTTTTCTCATACATCTAATGATAAAGTTGTAAAGTTGTGTGATTTATAAGAATATTTTCTTTCAATGTAATATATTACTCAATATGAGAAACTATGTCACCGAAGAATTGATAAATACTAGAGTTACAACCATTTTGTGGGGTTTTTATGTGGTAGAAGATGATGCATCTCCCCTCGTTATATTGATCATGACTCCAAAAGAAGCTCCTACATCTATAATATAACAATGCAATTTTCATCAAAACCAATAATGGCATGTAAAATAATAAACACGTGAAAACATATATTACATCATAAAAATATTTTTAAAAAATTAAATATACCTTCGACCTCATATTTTTGGATGTTGATTATTTTTATGTAGTTCATGACATAAAAATATTTAAAAATGAAACAATCGGAAGAGCGACCACGAAAGTATGAAAAGTTGCTCATTTTACCTTGAACGATCATGGTAAAATGACCATTATGGTGGCATGTTTGGGATAATGGTCATATTCGGAAATTAGATATATTATAGCTCAATAACATCTAACAAATGAGACATTGTAATGAGACATTTCATAAACAAATGAAGAAATATACTCTCTGATCTCATTCTTATTTGTGTTTGCATGTCCACACTTGTGTGTGAAAAACTCGTAGGTGATACTACGTTACTTACAACATACAATCTCACATAATGGCAGAGAACTAATCCCTAATACCTTTAGCTCCAACTCAAGAGAATAATTGGGAAATGTGCCTTATCAATGAAAATAGATCATGGGCTTCCCCCACATCCATCAATGCTAAAGATACTATTGAAATTAATGTGCGAACTCAAGGATCAATCAAAAAATTTTCCAACCTGATGTATCAATTATAGTTCTTACAAAGAAATCTTTGGGTAAATTTCAACGTGATGTTATTTATATATATACTTTTTATTAATGGATTAATCGTTTCCTCAAAGTATGTGCTCTCCAGCATATCAATACTGGTTCCCTTTGAATTTACCCATGCATCACTAGGTTGAAAAAATTGGTAATTTGGGAAGTAAATTAATGTATTTGTATGTAAAAAATTTATCTCTTGCTCAATGTTATTTATGAATTTGATTTGAAACACTGTGCACATTGAAGACATGTGCAAAATATATTAAATACTGCATCAATTTGATGCTTTACTCAAAACCACTGTTTGACATGCCCTTGATTTATGAGGAACTTTCCAAAGGGAACCGTCACCTTGTTAAGTCCTGCTATCCACATCCAAGTTTCGTGTGTTTGCTTGTTTACAACTTATCAACAGACAAAGAAAGAATTTTTCCCACATCAGAGAAAGTGCAATCTCCAGGATCATGGTATAAAATTCTAACACAATCTACTCTAATGTATATATATTATATGCTACAAAAGGCCTACAGTTGGGCAAAAGGGGATCTCATAATTTGGTCATTGCCAGAAATATAATGGGGTAAACCACCGCATCAGATATATCCAATCATGATACAAATGTGAAATAGACGATGAAAAATGCATGCATTCCTTAATTAGAAGTCAATATAAGAGCAGAGAACCTAGATTTCACTTAGTATGATGAAAATCCATTTCAACACCAGTGCTCAAGCACCCTCCATCTTCTGTGTGCTTTCTGCCTGAATCTAGCATCATATACCGATGCTGAGAACTGCTCAAAAATTTCGAGTTCCTCTTTTAATCATGAGTTCAATCCTCTGATTTGACTTCCAAGGCTTAACGTTTCAGTCCCCTTGTGCATAATTGAACTAGATATGGTGTTTATGGTATCAACCTGAAGCTATATGCAGATGGAACTCTGCCTAGTGTTGACCTTCTTGTAGAAGTGCAGGATTTAACACTCAAATTTGACAAGGTGGATTCTGTGTTAAGTATACATCCCCTAGTGGTTATACTGACTCTTGGATCACATTCTTTCCAAAGGGCTTTCTGGGTGATAACAGATGATCTTTTTTCCAGAACTCTAAAACTCCCTAAAAGTGAGGTTTGATACCAACTGACATGAGCATAATAGGTTAGCAATGTAATTACTCATACAAAAAAGGAAGAAAAAAAGTACCAAAAGATATTTCCAAATTATACATGTTGTATCTTCTATATTTTATTAGAGGGAATGGTTGAGGTGCAAGATATCAGTCTTCTATTGCTCCCTTTCTTTTAAGCCTTTTGGCATAGACTTTAGGAGGAGACTCCTAATCAAAATCTAGGTTAAACTTGCTGGAGGGGCCTATGTAATACTAATCACATTTCCTTCAGGAAGCCTTTGATTTGTTGGATCAAATGAATGAGAAAGGGATCAGCCCGAATTTCCATACCTGCACAATGCTTGTCATATCTCTTTGTGATGAAGGCAGAACAAAGGAAGTATTTGATATTCTTGATGAAATAAAGAAAAATGGTTCCATGCCAAACATCCATACCTACATACCATTGATCAGTGGGTTGTGCAAAGAAATCAAACTAGAAGAGGCATGTGAACTGTTCGACAATATATTGAAAATAGACTTAGTTACTACTGTGGTGACTTAAAATGCTCTTATTAATTGGCACTGTCAAGAAAATAAAATGAATTATGCTTTTGAGATTCTCAATAGAATGGAAAAGAGTGGCTGCAAACCTAATGTTCATACCTATAATGAACTGATAAATGGACTATGTAAAGTACAGAAGGTGGGGAAAGCAATGTTGCTTTTAAACACTATGTTACAAGGAAGTTTGATCCCAAATAGTGTGACAAATAATACTCTGTTTGATGGACTTAGTAAAGAGGGTCTGATAGATATTGCCTTAAGTATTTTTGACTCGATGAAGAAAAAAAAATTTAAGCCTGATGAATTTACTTATACTGTACTCATCAATGGAGTTTACAAACAAGTAAAGCTACAACCAGCTTGTGAGTTGTTCAATGAGATTCTCGAGAAGGGAATTGCTCCTGGTACAGTAGTTTACACAGCTTTAGTAGATGGGTATTTCAAGTGTGGAAAAATTGACGTTGCCCTTGCATTGATGAACCAGATGGTTGAAAATGGTTGTGAACCAAATCTATACACTTATAATGCACTAATTAATGGACTATGAAAATAAAACAGGGCGCTTGAGGCAGATAATGTATTTGGTAAGATGTTGGGGGAAGGGTTATCTCCCTCCTTGGTGACTTATACCATGCTTGTTGATGGACTATGTAGATTCGGTGCCATTGATCTTGCATATAAAGTATTAGACAAAATGGTAAAGCAAGGTTGTTCTCCAAATGTATACACTTACAATGCACTGATCTATGGACTTTGCAGGGAAGGCAAACTGGAAGAGGCTGAAATGTTCATTGATAAAATGAACGAGAAATGCTTACAGCCTAACCAAGTAACATACACATCATTGATTGATGGCAAAGTCAAATCAGGTAGGGTGGATCATGCTTTTGATCTATTAAGTAAGATGATAAATGAAGGATGCCAACCTAATTATCAAACTTATTGTGAGCTTATGAATGGCATAGTTCAAAAGAACAAGATACAAAAAGAACACTTGATTCCTGATGAGGATGCAGTAGGTAGTTTAGATCCTGATAACTTGGATGAAATTCATGACTTGGATTGAATGCCACATGAAATAAACAGTGTTCTTGCATTTAAGCTTCTTGACAAAATGATGGAGAAGAATTGTCAACCTACTGTAGATACTTATAGTGGCTTAATTGCAGGATTATGCAAATAAGGAAAACTCCCTGAGGTAGACAAGATGATAAAAAATATGTTAGAGAGAGGCTTCTGTCACAATGAAGAAATTTATACAGCTATTATTAATGGGCACTATAAACAGGGAAACTGTGTCCATTTTCTGGAGCTTTTGGATAGAATGGTTGAAAATGGTTATGAACCACAACTATATTTGTGCAATTATGTGATTCCTGGACTTTGTAAAGAAGGCAAGGTGCAAGAAGTGGAAAGGTTGTTTGACAATGCATTACAAAGTGGACATAACCCTGACGAAGGGATGTGGACAATGCTAATTGATGGCCTTCTCAAGGATAAGTTCCTTGGCAAGTTATGAATACAAATGATCAGTTGTATGTCCTTGTTCTTTTTTGCAAAGAGTGAACTGTAAGTGAGCTTCTTTGTGACTGATTTTCTTGCAGAGAGGGGTAATGTTCATGGGATTAATTTAATTTCCTCCCATATAAGGAGGATTCTTTGTAATAAATCCAGCAAAGAAGGCACCACTCCTAAGCCTAATTTGCATGTGACAGGGACAATGCCTTTAAGGCTAACTGTTGCCTTGTTTTTGTGCCTAGAGTGGTATTGTTTGGAAAATACATAATGTAAAATAGGTGTTTGTAAACACTGGGTGCTGTTGACAGAGACAACAGTATTAACCAGCATTCAAATACAATATTACTAGTTGTTATAACATGAAGATATCCATATTTTGATTCACAACAAGTTATGTATGGATGACATGAAATCAGGTTTGATTGTGAAGATTGCGCAACAGAATATCTTTTCACCTAAGTTTTGGACCAACACAAAGGAAAGGAATGAATATTAACAGATACTAGCATTGCAGGGTTGTTTTCTAGTATATGGGTGCTGTTGTTTATGTCAAATTCTGAACCTAGCACCTGGAAATTAATTCCTAGTAGATTTATAACTGATATACTGAACAAAAGAACAACACTAGGTTCAAAATTGCACACATTGATAACCCGACCAAAACTACCAATTGGAGACACGGATGGATGAATTCTGGGGAGCTGGGATTAGAAGCAGCTTTTCATGAATCATGGAATGCATATGTAAATTCTTTGAATGCTCGTCAAATTTGATTAATTGAAAAAGAGAACAAGCTTCTTTGGAGTTCCTCTCCTTTTGGTGAATATGTCCCCAAGCTTGGATACATCACAGTGATTACAGTTCGAGTCCCTATAGAGTTAAAGTGGTGGAGGAAAATTCTTTGGAAATCTAAGTGCCCAACCAAAGCAAAACTTTTTATGTCGTGTCGAAGGAAAGATATCAACCTTGGATGTGCTTCAAAGAAGGTAAGTGATTGGGCCAGGTTGATGCCCCTTGTACAAAAATAGTGAGGAAATGATCATTCACGTTTTCCAATAATGCCCTTTCATCAAACGAATCTGGGCAGTATCCCGAGCGACTATAGGCCAACTAGGATAGTGGGAAGGATCAGCTATCGAAGAAACTTGGAGAAGGTGTCTTGCATTATAAAAACCAAATAAACCTAAAGGGAATTGCATTATCATTGGATAAACACAGAAACTTAACGAAAAGCACTACATATTTAGGGAAATCCATTACAGCAATAAATCTTTCAGTGGGACTATTGAATGAATACATGGATTACCTTGACCGGGGCATTTAACGACATGTTATTTAGAGTTTAGCACTTTTCCTTCACTTTTACTTCTCCAAATCCCACTGCTTGGCGTTGAATGAAGGGCCTTTGAATCCGCGGGGCAGGTATTGATGTCTGTATACAAGGCACAAGACTATTATGATAATTTTTTTTGATCATCGGACCAAAGGCAATCAGGATCCGATGTATTAGAGAAGATTATTTCTATAGAAGGAAATAAATCACCATACTTCAACCAAATGTATCAGAGAAAACCTGCAACAAGCACTCAGGATCAATTTCTTTACTTACTGCATCCTTCCTCCAAACCTGCGACAGTATGGCCGCATCCTTCCTCCAAACCTGTAATAGTATGGCTGCATCGTTCCTAAAAAACCAACGACAGTATGGCTACATCCTCCCTCTTTCCCTGGACAAACCATGCAACCGGAGGGAAATGAACGAGGGAAATTAAAACTTTTGATATTTGAAAATTTTTGACATTTTGAAATGAAATACGAGTGTTTTTTAAGGCCACTCAAATTCCATTAAATAAAATGGGTGAGAATTTTCTTAAGGTTAATAAGGGGTTTGGGTAAATAAGTGGTATTGTTGATTATAAATAATTATTAATGAGATTATATCTAAGAAATTTATTTAAATTATTAATTATATAAAATTGTTGAATTTTTATTTCATAAAATAGAGATTTTGGTTGATTTTTTAATCTAATTATGTGATATTAAAGATGAATTATGGTAACTTGAAAATAAGTTTTATGTGGTTAAAAGGGAAGTAGTAATGTTATGGTATGAATGATTATTTTCAATGAAATTTTTGGTTTAGTAAGGATAACTCATCTATGGACATTTTCCATGACTTTTAAGATGGAGTTGATATAGGAAAGGTGATACTTAAAGGGATCCCACATGCTTTAGAAATTTTATATCTATTGGTTTATAAATATTAGAGGTGGAAAAATATCCTAAGCTCTAGAGCTAATTTTGTTCCAACTTAGCTATATCTTGAACAACAAATCATTGTTGACATCAAGGATATGATAGAAATTTGGTGGGTTGTAGGGTAGTCTCGTCATGAAATAAATGTAATGTAGTTACTAGGTAGGTAGGGGGAACCATTTTGATGTAACTTGGCCATAAATGGGACATCTATCCATGCATATTTTTTTAAGAACAAACACACCTAGTGGATTATCATTGTACAAGAATCACTTTAGGATCTAGGCTACTGTGCACACACTAACTAAAGGGATATTAGTGAAACCCACAAAAGTATTATAGGTGCTTTTATATAAATAGGTTTTCTTGTGTTCTCATTGGTTAGTTATGGGAAAATGACAATAAATTAAGAGAAGTTATAGGTGCTTTTATAGAAATAGGTGTTCTTGTGCTCTCATTGGTTAGGTATGGGCAAATGACGATAAAGTAAGAGAAGGATTTGACTACTGGACTATTAGAGGAATGATTCCACACAAAACCAAGCGTGGTGTTGTAGCACTTTCTAGGCTAAGGGATTTTTAAGGGGTTCCCCCACCATATGACTGGAAGAAGAGAATGGTCATTCCAGATGCTCTGAAAGTGTTGAGGCTTCAGCCAGGTCACAAGTATTATCTGCTAGGAAGGCTTTCCAAACATGTTGGATGGCATCACTATGACACTATTACGGAATTAGAAGGGAAGAGAAAGGCAAAGGCTCAGGTATCATATGAGAGAAGTAAGCAATTGGAAAAATTGAGATCAAAAGCAGTGGAGTTAGACAAAAAGAAGCTTGCCCCAGAGATGGATAAGATAAAACTTGACAACATATTGGTCAATTTCCTTGACCCTTTATTGGTTATTCAGAAGGAGTATGAATACACCACCATTAATATGAAGGTAACCCCTAGCATATCAAGGGATACAAGTTGTAGTTTTCGTCTAAATATCAACATATGACAACCATGCTTACAACCAAGATATGTTTTTTGAGGAGGAAAAATCTCATCGAGATCAACATCAAGAATCCATTGCAAAAAAAACAAGTACAACTTGTGGTGATTACAGATGAGCATAGATGAATAGCTACAATAGATGTCGAATGTGGAAATTATGGAGGAAAAATATGAAATTCATCTTCCTTTTGCATCCGAGTGAGAGGAAAATCAATCATTAATGAAAATTCAAAATTTTCAAGCTGAGCAAGATCAACCAAATTGGGGGCAGATTTGGGGAACCTTCATAAGTGAATGGGGCCTATGTGATATGGCTACGAGTTATCTACCCCCACACAATCCGATATGAAAACAGTAAACATTGTAGGCATAGGGTTAATTAACCCCAGACATAGGGATTACATAGGTTTTGTTCCCACGCCACATGCTCATGAACTGAAATATCTCTTTACTGTCAATATGTGCATATGCAGCAACAAGACATATATTCAATTTTATTGGTTGGGTGGCTCTAAGAACCATGCCCAAACGCATTTAGGAAGGTGCCCTCAAACGAAACAACATGGTGTTCCTGACCGAACGAGGGCACAAGGGAGAATTTCACTATGGCTTGTGTAATGGTACACTCATATCAATACTAAGCTTAACCAATCATACAAGATCAACTATTATATAAACACTAGCAATCAAACTGTGTTCCTATTTAAGGTTTATAAGATATACTTGTTGGCATAGAGCTAGTAAGGCTATGTACTTATTACTATGATTCCGGTCAGTGTTAATAAGGTATGAAATGAATAGGGAAATGGAGATCATTATGTCATAGCAAGGAGCTTAGCTTGAATATGGAGTTCCTGGACACTGTAATCTAAGACCTGTATTAAGGATATCATGTTTATACAAATATGTGTTATTCCATTACGTGTAGTTACATCAAGAAAAGCTTGGTCACTTATTCAATGGACTTGATTCATTAATACTAATAGCATAGTGAAATCAATAAGCTTATATATTCAATAGAGCTTACTACTAGCTTAAGTAAGGTGATATAGTGATAGTTACTAAGCTTAAGATGGGCATCATAGGTACGATACAGTCTCTTATATATACCAATCTGCTTTTAGTTCCATATAATTGTTATCATTGTAACTAATACATGGGAATCATAGACGAGAGATAAGGGTGAATACATTACTCATCTTAAGCTAATCCAACTCTTTTCACTAATCAAAGCTGGAAAGAGCGTATTCAATGATATCGAGCTAGAACAGGAATAAGCATATCTCAGTATTGAGCTTACATTACACCTATGTCCACATTAGCTATTGAAATACAAGATGATTTATTAGGTAGAATATTGTATGCTATTACTCTATCCTTAACTTGTATGATGAATATGGACATTGTAGTATACACTAGAGTAACACTGAAACATACTTTTTATAAAAGACCAATATGAGATAATGTAGATTAGGGAAACACTATCCTCATATAAACTATACAAGCTTATGGATCCGGATATGATCTAAGCCTATACTATGATATGTATATTTTTATCACTTTATTATGATATATTGATTGGCCTAGGATTAACGGACATTTCAACATCCCGGAGCACTAGACAATACACCATTGGCTTGGCACCTTGGTAGAAGGGTTTTAAGGGTACAATTGAATGAACAAATATAAAGGATAATTGTGTGTCTTACATGATTAGTGGCATCATAGAGGAAATTAATGAGACAACATTAAGAATTATAGAATTTCCTATTTGCAGGTGGACTTAGGATTACAAGGAATTTTTGGAAGCACTGATGACTGGGAATGATAAGATTAAAGAACCATTCATAAGGGAATATAAGGAATACAATAATGATACCAGGGTCCATTTAGAGTGTCATTTTCTGAAGAGAATATGAAGATTTCACTTCAAGAGGGCCTTTTAAGGAAATTCGAACTGACTACTACAATCAGTACAAGTAACATGCATCTTTTTGGCTCAGAGGGAATCAATCATAAATATGAGACCCCTGAGAAAGTTTTGGAGCACTTCTATCATATCCATCTTGAATTCTATGAAAATAGAAAGAAATTCCAAATGGACAACCTTCAGCTTGATTTGCTGAAATTGGACAATAAAGTTAGATTCATCCTGGAAGTGGTAAATGGAGAAATCATAGTGAACAATAGGAAACATGCAGAGTTTCTGACAACCAAATAGATGAAAAAACACATAGAAAAAACCAGATAATAATCATGAACAAGCTTAATATTGAATTCTGAACTATAAAGGAACTTACAAAATGTGACACTATGAACCTGGTCAAACGCACAAGAAAAAATATCCTGGACATGACCTTGGCTGACAAGTTGTATTGCTCATGATGCAAGAGGATTTGTACATGCGCTGCCAATCATTCAAAATCCATAATTATCTATACAATAAATAAAAGTAATGGATGTAGTATTTTTTACTTTAAGATGCATTCTTATGATAATGTTATAACATATGTTGAAAATTTCAAAACATGCCTGAATAAGCTCCTCTTCGTTTCAAGAAAAATTTATTGGAGTCGCCTGAACTTGGAACAAGCCTCCCATGATCTGAAAGAGTAGCAACTAAGTCAACAACGAATTTTTTGTTGCTACGTTGGATCGAGGGAGGTTTGCTCCAAGATTAAATCACTCCAATAAATTATTCTCTACTAAACAGGGCCAACCACGTGAAGGTGGAAGCTCTTATGGCCCCTCCCCCCCTCACATCACTCTCAATTCCCCAATATCCAATCTATATTTCATTTTTTAATTTCATGAGTAGAAAAAAAAAATATTCAGTAACTAATAAAAAAATAATGCAACAAAAATTACGCAAGGAAACATTGAAATTAGTGCTCGACATAAAAATAGTATGATAAATGAGTCTTTTATATAACGCAAAAAACATTCCAAGTATGGTAATGTTTGTCTTATAATAATACAATATTTTACATTATCAAATTTTATTTTTCTTCTTCCTACTTCTAAAGCTCCTAACTACATCATCAACATCATCGTACTCTACTTCTGTTTCGTGTCTTTACAGCATTGCTGACCTAGTTGCATAGTCATGATGTCTAGTCTCATCCAGTGAAGGGGCATCGCCTACAAAAACAGATAATATTAAATTTTAATTGTCAGTTTTTAAATATCATTGAACTAGTTCGGTAATATTAATAAAAAAAAATTGCGATGAGATTATTTACCTAGTGCACCAGTTGTCACCGATGGGACCATTTCTTTGTCTTCCTTTTTGGTGGTAAGATCTTCAAGTACAAAATTCTCTATCATTTAAACAAAAAACATTATAAGGACAACCATCAAGGTATAATTATAAAAAATTATAAGTGGAAATTAATTACTGTCATCGTCCTCACTGATAGTAGCATTGCCGGCCTGGTCCCCACTACAATGATGAAGTTGCATGTTAGGAACATATTCTTCTGGCAATATTTTGCTCTCAATGCACTGCTCTACAACTGGGTTATTTGGCTTTTTGAAAGTGTTGCTCCCCTGATTTAAACAAATTTGTTAGATATTAAATTATGGACGAAATCAAACATATTGAAAGGTTAACGTTTTACCTTATCAAGCATTTTGGATCTTGGGATCTCTCCCAAGCTTCTACGATATTCAACTACAGCTTCGTAGCCGGAATGGAAAGTGATCTTTTTATCCTCCTCTGTAGTTTCTGTTCCAAATTCATCACCCTACATTACATATGATTTTGTATTTTTAATGTTATTTGATTGGATTACAAAAACGTTTGAAGGCGATACAATTAGTTATAAGATGTTTAGCTACTTACAATTCTTGCAGCTAATTTCAAGTAGTCGCCCTGGCCTAGCTTGTGATGGCCCTTTTTTTCAATCCTAGCTTTGGTTGTCTTCGAGGTGACATGCAACCGATCATCAAAATATTGAAGTCAGATATAACGTAGCACACTTTTATTTTAGACATATAGAAAATTAAACCTATTGAATTAAAGTTGTAATTTACCTTGCAGGTCCAGTTGGCATTTTGCCTTCTTTCTTTGCCCTTTTCTCTTCTTCGTCATGGATGAGTGCTCTCCACTCACTCTATGGAACTATGAGAGGATGCTCGTATCTAGGGTTAAATTGCAATTGCATCCTATAGGTGTACCTAGTATATTTCAAATATTTGCCAGCTACTCGAGCCACTACTATTCTGTCAAATGTGCCCACCCCAAAAAGGGCTTCTAGATAATCTAGAAGTTCTTTTTTCAGGTTGGAATTCTAGGAGTTCCACCTTGTCCATATGGTTGGACCAAAAATTACCAACGCATGGCTCTCCAAAAAACTGTAGAACTCATTGTTTCCTACACACAAAAAAAGATATTATCATTAATTTAAAAATAAAAATCATGATAAAATATGTTTTAGATATAGTACATGAAATAGTTAAAATATTAAAACTTACCTGGGAGTTGTACATGCTTTATAGGGACAACTTCATCGTTCACCAACAACGTGCCATTAATGGTCCCCGTGGAGCTGACATGTGTAGCTCCAGGAGACACAATAATATAGTTGGCCATCTCAGCCTCATCACTGCCAACATGTTCAGCGGTTGGCTAGGTGTATTCTTGGGAACAATGCATTTCTTAGCTGCCACCGAAAGGCATAGAAGGTGTATGAGAGGGTGGCTTGAAAATATCTTTCCCTTGTGTCCCACTACCACCAACACCGGGTGCAGCAGGTGTCAGCTAATGCTACATACAAAAGAATTTTTTTGTTAGTTTAGCTAATGTAAAAAATAAAAGTCAAACTATCACAATTCATCTCATGCAAAACAAAAAAAATATCCTTTTGATTTTTTATTATTACCTTATATGTTTCTAGCTGGGTCATAAGTTGTGTTATCTTCATTGCTATTTTAGGTGTTTGAGGCGAAGCGTCTACCAAACACTCAAATTCCAATATCACTTTTCGCACATTTTTTCACAACAATAGCAATGGACATGGGGATGAAGAAATCTCTTCCTCATAGAGGGAATCCTCAGGCGTAAAATGGTTAAGTGTCTACATATTTGAACAAAATTAATATTATTTCAAATAAATAAATAAATAAAATACCTGAAGATAGAGTAATGTTGGGACTTTACATGTTCTTCCACTAGCCCCTTTCCACGATCATCCTGTCTCGGGGTTGTTCCTGTATTGCCTGGATCAGTCTGCCACATTGCAATATAATTAGAAATATAAAAACTTGAAAACAATATCTATCTTGAAAACAAAAAATGAAAACTGAAATAATTTCTAAATTTACCTTTCTAATACATAAACTTAGTGCATTAAAGTGGCCCTGGAGTGGTTGAGTATAATTAAAAGTAAGGGTTGTAAGCCAAATTCTTATACTTACACCTTGCTAGTAGACCATTTCTGCAAAGTAGGTAGATTAGATTAGGCTAAAGAGATTTTCAGTGAATCTTGGAATGGTATCCACAGATGGGGTAGTGGTCATAACTATATAATGGAAAATATGCAAAATAATAATAACTATGGATTCGAACCATGTAAGCTTGAATAGGCTTTTCACCCTGAGGATGGTTGATGTGAAAATCTCAAGCCGTAGGTGACTAATGTCTCTGTGATCTCAATCAAACGAGTAGATTGCTAAATTTAATTAATGCCAAAATTAAACCATAGCCTTGATCACAAAATATCTTGAAATTAAATAGAAAAGCATAAAAATAGTTTCAAATTTTCAATGAAATTGCAAGGAAACCTCCACAAGCTGCTAGGTAAAAAAATACAAAGATACCAAAATAATATCCTGAACTAAGCTTCTACAGCTTACTTGAGAAATTACACTGAAAAAAATACAAACAACATAAAACTATTGTATGGCCTACTGGAAAGCCTTCAGAGCCTGTTTATATGATTGTATGGAACTGCTCCATACATCTGTACAGAACTGTGTAGCACCTGTACAGACTGCTACATGTTGTCGAGATTTGCCTCAGCTGAATCCCTACTCTCTCTTGGTTACATGACCTCTCAAGCATGACAGTATGGGTGAAAACCTCTACCTTGACATGTCCTTATACTTTTAGCTGAGAATCTATTTTGAAATTACTCCTAGTCTAAGTCATGCAATGAGATACAATTTTTAGACTCGTATGCTAAATATAAGACTTCACTTTTTTTTACTAAAGTAAATTACAAAATACAATTACTTTATCTTTTAATAGAACTACTTTTCAATAATGTATCAAACTACTCGCACATTCACACCAAACCTATGTAGAAATTTCTTCCTAAGCTACAATTCTCAACATTTTTCATTTCTACATGTTGCAAAGTTCATAGTATGAGAGCCAAAAGACTTCAATCTTGTATTGTTCATTCTAAGTTTAGGAAACATGAATTGGAACTTATCAAGCACAACCTCTCTCAGAACAATAGATTTCAAATCTGCACATCATCATACTCACCATAAAACCTTTTTCTTCACTTAAATTTTCAATATTATAGTCAATTATATATTTTATTTATATTGTGTGTTTGCATAAACATACAAGATCTATCTATGTCAAGGGACACAACATTCCTGAGGTTATATTTTCATAGCAAAATTACTCTCTAGACTTCTGGTGTGACTTGTGGATCCATCCCAGAGAGATGGTATATTTAGGGATCAGATAATAACAGAAACATAAAGAGATTATTATCGAGTCTGAGGGGTGTAAGGTTCTAACTTCTCTAAGTAAAGCTTTCATCAAACTGAAACCTTGTCATTTGGCTGTAGTTTGGTGAGCTGCTAGAGGTGTCGAGGATGTCCTCACATCCACTCTATATGGAATCGATGTGAACCAATGCAAGCCTAATCCAACTAATAGGAAAGCATGAAAACCCTGGGAGAAATTCATTTAATCTACATTTTTCATATTATTCAAGTGAATTGTGCTTGAAAAAAAAATCACATCTATCTGATATGGATATTTTGATCTAGTCAGTATAAGCTCAGTGGCAATACTTGAAGGTTAGAATGATTTTTACGTAGGCATGATAAGTATAATAATTCCTTGACTGAGATTTCCTGAGTTGTTTTATCTATGCACAATGAGATTGCAGCGAGAATTACTATCACATGTTGACAACTATAGGATCACTATGTTTTTTCACTGTAATTTGTATCATTGTGTCAATTCAACGCATACATGACGTATTTTGTCAAATGGAAAGCACTCTAACCATTTACAAGGTAAATTCATATAGGGTTTCTTTACAACAAGAACAACACCTAATCTTTATATGAAACAAAGTCATTTCACAACACTAAGTTAAAGACTATTTCAAACTTATGTTCACACCTTTCTTGGTTTATTTCAGTTCTATTTATGCCAAATCTTAGCTTAATTACTTGACCTTAAAACTATAATAGCTATGTAATCAAATAAAACCTTTGTCAAGGTCCTGTCAATATATAGTTCTAGAATCACCTTTGAAAAATATGCCCCCCTTTTATTCTAGGCTAATGGTGTAATTACCTTAGTGATCCATTAGTTGATTGATATCCCTATTAATGTGATACATATAGAACCTTTACAACCACATACAGAGTCTCCCTGTTTCAGTTCTGTGAGGGCCTGAATTGCCTATAGTTGCAATTTTTGTACAAAACTTTTCCTAGATAATTCTGTAGTGTTGCAACAAATCCACATTTCAACATAATCTCACCGTCTACCAGCCAATGCCCCACTAAAATTCCCTAAAATTAAAACTGCCAAAAATTACCATTTTTACCTCCTCTTTCCAAATCACTTGTTTTACCATTTTTACCTCCTCTTTCCAAATCACTTTTTTCGACGTTTCCAAAATTTTTTTGCTCTCCTAATAGGTACCTATGCACAATGAGATTGCAGCGAGAATTACTATCACATGTTGAAAACTGTAGGATCACTATGTTTTTTCACTGTAATTTGTATCATTGTGTCAATACAATGCATACATGAGGTATGTTGTCAAATGAAAAGCACTCTAACCGTTGACAAGGTAAATTCATATAGGGTTTTTTTATGACAAGAACAACACCTAATCTTTATATGAAACAAATTCATTTCACAACACCAAGTTAAAGACTATTTCAAACTTATGTTCACACCTTTCTTGGTTTATTTCAGTTCTGTTTATGCCAACTCTTAGCTTAATTACTTGACCTTAAAACTATAACAACTATGTAATCAAATAAAACCTTTCTCAAGATCTTGTCAATATATAATTCTAGAATCACCTTTGAAAAATATGCCCCCCTTTTAGTCTAGGCTAATGGTGTAATTACCTTAGGGATCCATTAGTTGATTGATATCCCTATTAATGTGATACATATAGAATAGTTATAGCCACATATAGAGTCTCCTTGTTTCAGTTCTGTGAGGGCCATAACTGCCTCTAGTTGCAATTTTTGTAAAAGAATTTCCCTAGATAATTCTACAGTGTTGCAACAAAGCCACATTTCAACATAATATCACTGTCTACCAGCCAATGCCCCACTAAAATGTCCTGAAATTAAAACTGCAAAAAATAACCATTTTTACCTCCTCTTTCCAAATCACTTGTAGAGTATCTAAGATTAGAAAAATTTATCATGGGCTAGTGTCCTGCCAACCAAAGGAGAGATGGTTTCATGGGAACATGAGGAATGCAATTTTTGCACATCCGATGCTACCCCAATGAAGTAAAATTATAAATTTAATTTTCTGCAACCAATAATTTAATTTTATAGCATTCATCTCACCTTCATAGGTCTTTATGTCTAGGCATCCATTTTAAATAGAGACCGGTGATATCTGTTATTAGAACCTGGTCTCTCTCTCTCTTTCTCATTTATCCAGAGACAACCATCATCTATATTATAGCCAATGATCCCTCAAAGGATCTTTTTCTATGGCATTGGCATTAATATTTATATAGTCCAGGAGATGTTAAATTATTATGCCTCCACTGTTGCAATCTCTCTTCTGAGTCATTCCTTTGACTATCATTGTACTTTTTCATTTCTAGGATTTGAGATTGTTTCCTTGTCTATCTTGTGCCCATCTTTGGATCTTGCAATATTCCACTGAATCCTTAATATAAATTAGAATATTTAATAGTTTTTGTATACCCATGAAGATTTTAGGGGAGCAGAGGCTCAACAAGAATAACCATTGGAGTCATGTGATGATAAATCCTTTGAAGGGTGAATGCATCAAGAGTAGTGGTTGCCAATAAGTATTACGTAGAAATTTGGCTTAGCCCCATAAGAATATTGTTGGGGCATTTAATATTTACTCAAATGATAGGTCAACAAACCAATTCCATACTTCCTATTACTATGTCTTTCTAATTCATGACATTTACATCACATGAGCAATTTATAGTTGGGAAAAGGTTATTTTTCCTAGCTTTATCCCGACAAATGTTATACTATAAAATTGCCAAGTCCATGTGTGTTTTTTAAGCCCTATATTAATAGTGTAGTCCGTTATTATGTTAGTCTAACCCCCATATTGTTATTATTGTGCCCTTACATTATTATTGTTAGGTCGGCTAGGATTACATTGTGGCCCACTAGGATTACATTGTGGCCCCATGGACTCCTATATATAGAAAGGAGGTTTTGTCATTTGGATCATCCAAGAATTGTTCATTTATGTAATGTATTGGAGGTTTCCCCCTCGAAGTGGCTTATTTCTAAGGCGTTGATATCTCTTTTCTTCTATTTTTGGAGTTGGTTACACAACATTTGGTATCAAATCTTTGGATTCTAGGGTTTCGCTGCTCCAAACAGGTAATCATGGAATTTTCGCTATAAAAATTTTTCTACGAAGTTTCAGAAGCTTAAATTTTTAGGGTGTGAAGCCAAAATCCTGAGAAATATTGTCTAAAAATTTCAGAACTTGGTTCACAATATTTTCTGAGATATGATCTGTGGAAGTTAGGTCTTTTTTAAGGCTCCTAAATAGGTCATCGTGGAATTTGCGCTATAACTTTTTTTATGCGAAGGTTCAGAATATGAAATTAATATGGTGCGAAGCTGAAATCCTAAGGAAATTTTTCAAAAAAAATCAGAGCTTGGTTCGCAATATTTTTGGAGATATGATCTGTGGAAGGTAGTGCTTTTTTAGGCTCCTGAATTTCATCTCAAAGAGGTGATTGTGGGAAAAGTTCAATAACTCTCTCTCTGGGCATTGGATTGGAGTTCCGTAAAAATTGGTCGCAAGAACACGGACTTTGGTTTCTTGGCTATGAATTTCAGAGACAAAGGACGAAACATTGACACGTGGCAAGTCATACAAGTTCGCTCTACTGAACCAGTCCAGAATTAGGTCATTATGGGAGATTGGACACAACTTTTTCTTGGAGAATCCAAATTAGGTCAGATTTGTGACATTCAAAAGAGAATTCAGAGGGATACTTCATTTCTTAATTTAAGATATTAAAGGTCTTCAATCACAAAGATAATCTAATTTCAATATCGAGCTCCTCAAAAGCAAGGAAAAGGTGTGTATTGTTTTTTCCGAATTGCATAAGTCTTGTTTGAAGAATCAAGTTGAATTGATTCCAAGGGCATATTGAAGAATTTTTTTTAGACATGGGTTCTATTATGCCTCCAAAAAATAATTCCATACCCATTAAGCCCTCAGAAATCTATACTATGACGCATGAGGAGGAATATTGCAATATGAGATATCAAAATTACGATACCAAGTGCAACAAATTTCGATCTTATGAAGAGCAACCAAAGATGACATAGATGGTTTAAAATAAAAAATGGAGGCTAATTTGGATGGTTTGAAGGACCAAATAAAATATATTATGGATGATAAAGTAGTGGAATATCAAAATGAGCATCAACAACAAGTTCTCCAACTCTCAAAGGATAACCTAACTTTGGTGCAAAATCAAATGAAACAACCGGAAGATCAATATCATATCGAAAGAAGTTCTGAAGCAGTCACAGAAACAAGAACTCGACAAGTTCAATCAATTTCAAATCATCTCAGCAAGTGGAAGAACTTTCCTGTAGAAGATTCCACATGGGACGATGAGAATTTTATACAGAAGCATCAAGAAATAATCAAGCGTTGAGGACAACACTTGTTTGAAGGAGAGGGGCATGTTAAGCCCCTATATTAATAGTGTAGTACCTTATTATGTTAGTCTAACTCTATATTGTTATTATTGTTCCCTTACATTATTATTGTTAGGTCGGCTAGGATTACATTGTGGCCCACTAGGATTACATTGTGGCCCCATGGACTCCTATATATAGAAAGGAGATTTTGTCATTTGTATCATCCAAGAATTGTTCATTTATGTAATGTATTGGGGGTTTCCCCCTCAAAGTGGCTTATTTCTAAGGCGTTGATATCTCTTTTCTTCTATTTTTGGAGCTAGTTACACAACATTTTTGGCTTCTACATTATTTTTTCCCTAGAAAATTGTATTGAGTTTATTGGCTTTCCTTGAAAATGATATAATACTTGGCTACAAGTATTGTTTTGGAGAATTTCAATCACATTCTTTGTATTGAACTATCTTCATCTTTGAGATCTAATTTTTCATGCTTTTCAGACTTTGGAAACAACAAGTTTATTTTCCTTAGCCAGAATTATGGTTGTAGGGTTGTCTATGAAGACACTTGCTGCAAGACTAACTAGAAACAACAACTTAAGGTCATACAACACAAAAATCCAACATGTTGATTCATGATTGTCAACTCTAACATGTGGATTGCGATACAAAAGTATACACTCAAAGATAATATAAATATGAGATAATGTCCAACGACCACACATATACAACAGTTTGAATACAAAGGAAGTGTGAATTGAGATTGTTAAGTACTGCTCCTATAAAATAAAATAAAATATCAATTAAGTAAAAAGAAGAAATAAACTACACTATACTATAAATGATTTTTGTATTGTAGTAGAATGAAATGGAAGAGATAAGTTGTGATGCAGAAATAAGAAAATACTATTAAAAACAAGAGAATATCCTTAGAGAATTAAAAAATCCTAACAGCATGACTGAACTTTAGTATCTGCCTATCAAAATTTCAGATTTGTATGAGCAGAAATTGAAGGATGTAAATTCAAGAGTGCAAACACAACATGTACAATGGATTAATATATATATATATTAGGCCTACTCTACACAAATCTGCAATCTAAGAATTCAGGATAAAAAGAGCAGGCTCCAACAATGATTGCATAAAAGTATTTATTACTCAAATGGAAGAATGTCGTAACAAGTTTTCATCTCACAAAAGCTCCTACTACAACCTACAAGCTAGACTCACTCTTATTATATATTTCTACAAATGTCTAACTAGTGTGCCCATCCTTTTCATTTATAAGTTAAGAGAAGGTGCTGTTAGAAAACAAGCTAATGATAGCATTAGTGGTGCATCTCCCTTGAGCATGAGCAACTCCCTCATAAATTTTCCTTGTATGCAAGGATTTTATTTTAGAGTAGTGCATTATCATAGTAGATATAAATTCTCCCCTGAAGGTGCCTCATTCCATAAGTGTGCACTCATGAATGCACCTGAGATGATGGTGTTAATATCCTTAACTAGTGTGCCATACTTGGTGGGTGTGACCCAACAACTAATTCATCTATCCTCGAACATTTTTTTATAAGATTCTAGCTATATTTAAGAATATTTCTGACTGGTGTACCACAATCTAACTTTGCAATCCTAGTGCTGCTCAACTTCTCAAGGGTGAGGTGAGACCAACTCGGACCAAATAGGTAATCTAACACTCTTGAGAATTTTTTTTTTCCAATAACCCAGGATTCTCCCCCAACTTGTCAAACTTCCCCTTTGGTAGGAGCTTTGTCAAACCATTAACCATATGAAACTTTGTCAGAATGTGGTCCAACACTACCAACTCCCTAATGAACTTGGAATCTTAGGAAATTGCATTGAATATCAATGTGTTTGAAATGGTCATGACACATTGGATTTTCATAGAGATTGATGTAACTTTGATTCTCACAAGAGACAATATTGGGCTTCAAAAACTGATTGGTTGACTCTACAATCAAATTGCAAATCTAGATAGCTTCATAATAAGTATATGAAACTACCATATACTTTTCTTTAGTGGAACTGAAAGCAAATTTTGCTTGCTTCTTGTTGATTTAATAAAAATGATTTATAAAATGATAATAATGATGTTTAAAATGAGCCTTATGTTGGTCTACTTATCCACATTGATTGTTCACGAGGTGTCTGGGTATGCTTATAACATCACTATCGTTGAAAGCTTTGTCTTGAAAGCACAGTAATTAGAATTTTCTTTAGTTAAGCACATTTTTGTGGTGGAATGAAGTTTATCACATATCTATTTATACTTTGTAGAGGTTTGAATTTGTTTTTTCTTTGAGTGTTGGTGTGGTTTCTTTGTATTTTTTGCATCATAGTCTAAATTATTTCAACCTGATTGTTTAACATGAAAGCTTTATGCTTATTGGAAATATATTTGAAATACTTGCATGATCAAGAAACTGTTATGGTTAATTCAATTACTAATTAGGTACTACAAAAAGAGGATGATATCGAGAGGGCTTGCCTAGGTGACTTTGGGAGAAACCTAGAGGTGGTCAGACAAAGCTATTCTAAGTTACAAATCTGAAGAGAAAAAACTGGTGATGTATATGTAGTTGCTCAACTTGGGCTCTATGGAAAATCTTGGCAGAGAGTGTTTACCTTTCTGTGTCTTCTTTTTTTAAATATTTTTAAGTTTTGCAAAGTTGAGGGTGCCACTGGAGAAAAACACACACAAAAATCAGAGAGACTCCAGCCTAAATATTTTCTAAATCTACCTTTAGGGCATCCTTGGGTTCATGCAATCAGCATCAATTATTTGTTTTTTAATTTGTATTTCTTAATGACTTAGCTTGGTAAAAAAATGAGGCCACATGCTACAAAATTGCTAAAAGACAAATGTCTAAAAGCTAAATTGGAACATTCATCACCAAAAGCTACCCTAGGCATTTTTAGAGACAACGCATGAGGAGGTGAAGAGTTACAAAGACTATTGAGCTGCCATGTGAATTGACCAACCTGGAAGCAAATTACAGACTTATTGAATCAACCAAAAAGAAGTGTTCCAGCAGTTTGCAACAAGAGAAGAGGAGGATAAACTCCAAATATGCATAGAGAAGAGTGAATATTAGCTTCTGCTCGTGGAAGCCCAATATTTTCTACCATTCTGATCGCATTGCTCTGAATATTATGAATTATGGAGAGACTAATACCTCTAGATTTTAATCCACTTACTGAATTGACACATTTTGTAACAAAGAGTTAGATTTTATCTATTTCTGTCAATTTCCTATTCTTTACATTATTAATTCTTTCAAATTATTTCTATAGCATTTGCTTACTATGATTGCTTAAGTAAGCTACTTCCATAGTTGTTGCACTCTAATAGTATCAAAATTTAGTGAGTCACAGAATTATAGAAAATGTTTGGTGCATCAAGTGGGATCAAAGTAAATTTCATCTTTGGTTGAGAATTTGCGGAAGTATCAAAACTAATTCTCTCTTGCTAGTTGGGTTCCATGAGATCAATTCATGCGCAAGTGTGGTAGCAAGGAGACCTGAAAGAGATTCATTTGTTCTCTTGTATATTGAGAGACGAGCAATGAGGCAGTGTCAAAAGAAAGGCTTGTGAATGGTAGTCTCGTAGGCTTAGAAAACTCCTAAGGATGCCGCCACGAAGAGATGTGAGGAACCAGGAATTGGAGGAATTGAGAAGGACAATTCATGAATTATAAACAAGACAAATTGGAGATTTTATAGCTATAGCAGAATCAGAATCAGAGGATGTTTTGGTGGAAGAACCCAGTTGAGAATTTGATCTCATTTTTGAAAGATATAGGTAATATAAGGGTGGAAGTTTCATGATATAATGGATTTGAAAGTAAAGGCTCATACATTGGATAGGTGAGCTCAATAGACACTTTGAGTATGAGAATGTCCAATACCCCAATATAGTTCATTTACAATAACTAAGTTGAAAGGGTATCCCGCACTATGCTACAATGTTGTGTAAAATGGCATAGTGGACAAGAACCAGGAGAAGATTAAGAAATGGAAGAAAATGGTGAGTAAAATCAAGGACAAGTTTTTTCTTGTTGATTATGAACAAAGTTTATGCAGAGAAAGAACAAAATTTGAATAAAAAATAGATATCTATCTGGGAGTATACAAAATAATTCTTCAAAATGACTCCCAAATCAGGACTAAAAGAGCCATAGTATCAAATCTTAGCAAGGTGTGTGAATGGATTGAAGGTCCTGATTCAAGATGAGATGAGTACCCATTCTTTCCAAATCATGGATGAAGAATATCAGATTGCTTCCGAGGTATAGGAAAAATTGAATAGGAAGTAGCAGTACAATTGCAGAGGAAAAAATTTAGAAGAAAAGAAAGAGTAAAGGTTGTAAGGAGACATTCTGGTGAAGGGAGATAAGCTGAAGCATTAAGAAGTAAAATTTCCTAAGGAGAGAACCATGTGGCAGAGGCAGAGAGTTTAGAAAAGGCAAGGACAAGTATGCCATTACTTGTTACATGTATGGAGTAGACAGGCAGAAAGCATCTAAATGCCCATAGAAGCACAATCTAGGAAGAAAGAACAAGCCAGGACTCATGTCATATGGGCAGGTGAGGCATCAAATATGGGAGAAAATGTTGTAATACTTTAGCATGAAGAGGGTGAATTTTTTTTTTCAAAATGGCGTTACTCAAACCAAAAAGGAAGGCTACAAAAGTACATAAACAGAGGGAAAGTTCTTAGAACTAAATGCCAGGTTCTAGCCTTCTTGGTAAATGCTACAAATTTATCATAGATGGTGGGAGTACAAAAAATTTGGTGTCCACTGAGTTTATCAATACGCTAAAATTAAAGTGCATATCCTATCCCAATCCATATTAGGTTTCATAGTTATAGAAATGTCAGCAGGTCACTGTGATAGAGTACTGTTTGTTGAGTTTTTAGATAAGCAATTCAATGATCAAGTATTATGTATGTGGTGGAGATGGGGGCATATGATGTATTATTGCAAAGACTTTGGTAGTTTTATAGCAAGGTGTTGAATGATGGTATGGAAAATACATATGAATTCAGCAAAGATGGAAAACATTATATTAGAGAAAATGGAAAAAGAGGAGACAACAACAACGGACAATAGTGATGCAGGGTGTAATGGCAACAAAAGTGGTCATGTAATGTTGTGCTAAACCAAAGAATTTCTTAAGGAAGAAAGATAGGAAAAATTCTTTTTGGCCATAATGCCAAAGAAGTTACAAAAAGATAAGGAAAATAGTTATGTGCCGATGGAAACTCAACAATTGTTGAATGAGTTTGCAGATATTGTGAAGCCCTAAATTGTGATAGTTGCCGAACGAAGTGAGAGAATACATGATATAGATTGGTTGTCGGCTCAGAATAAAGAGTGTACATTCTTGGTTGTCGCTACAAAGATACCTGTACTACAAATGATATGCCAAAGGGAATACCTCCCATGAGAAGTATTTCACATTAGGTTGATTTGGTTCAAAGATTAAGTCTACCTAATGAGGCTCCTTACAAAATGATGCCTACAGATTCAGAAAGAAAATAAATATATAGGAAAGTGCAACAACTACTGAACCACTGTGCAATTGCTTTAAATTTATTCAACAAAACATGGAAAATAAGTTCACACCTGTAACAAACAGAAAATAAGTTCACATTACCATTTTGCCTGCTGATGGAGGAAGGGCCTGTAGTATTTTAGGAAGCTTTCTTGAGTTCCTTGCATGTTTTGTGGGTTGTTCTTTGCAGCAGGAGGCATATAACCAGTAGGGTTTGAGTCTATTATGGAGGTGGAAAGTAGTTGTAGTGATTACATGCAGGGGTGGCTGTAGTGATTAATGTAAAATTTTGAAAGGCCCGCGATTAATCCAAAACCTTTGTAATTCGTTTGAAATGCCTATTAAAACCATATTTTATGGCGGTAATGCTCCACCATATAAATAGGTATTAAAACCTTTCAAATGCCAACTTAGGTTTGATTTAAACATGGCATATAATTCATTTAGTTCCCTTAAACATGGAATTAAGGTTTTGAATAAAAGCTTTTAGTTCCCTTATTAATATCACCCCATAAGCTTCCTTATACTCTTTTGTGTGTTTAATCAAACATTTTAACTTTAAGAACTTATAATGGCTAGAGGTTTCTATTAGGTGAAGGAGATCTAA
This sequence comes from Pinus albicaulis, assembly GCA_034641835.2. Classification (NCBI taxonomy): domain Eukaryota; kingdom Viridiplantae; phylum Streptophyta; class Pinopsida; order Pinales; family Pinaceae; genus Pinus; species Pinus albicaulis. The sequence continues at coordinate 872,133,211 of CM076583.1, read as the reverse complement.
ATTTTGGGAAACATCACTATGTGGTATTTACGAGGTGGGGTAGGGTTCTTGGGAAAATAACAAAAGGGAAAAGCTTGGTACTAGAAATAGGATTAGAAGGATTAAAGTTAAAGATATGAAGATGAAATAAGATATTTTAATGATAATTTTCATGGAATATGTACACATGGATTAAATACTACATTAATGCTACCTGTGAAAAAATTATATATGAGACATATATCTAAGACTTTTATGAGTCAATGAATAAATAGGCATTGGACATCGGTGTTGGGTTATACTTCATTCTTCCACTTATTAGCAAAGGGATAGACATTGTTTACTTCCATGTCTGGTAAGGATGTCGAAGTCATCCAAAAATAGAATTGGTTCTCGAACAATATTTACATGTCATTAAAATAATGGTGACCCTATTATGACCCTCTCAAGGAAAAAGAGATTGTATAACCTATTCGAGTAAAGCTCCTTTCACTTCTTGTTGAATTTGTAAGGGGATAACTTTCATACTTATTGGGGACACTCTAGAGAAGTTCATTAAAATGAATGAAAGAACAAAATCTTAGACCACAAAAATTGTAGCTAAGTTGTGTAGAGATGGAGCTAACCAAGTTTTAGATTATTATGATATTCCCTTTAGGTGAATAAATTGATGTATTCATGGCCATGTTAAAATTGTTGGCCCATTGGGACACCCACAAATATTTTTGGGTGAAAAGGAAAGGAGACATAATGAATGATCCTCTAGAGATATGGGAACGCAAGATAAAAATATTATTTGAGCCTATGCTAGGAGTTGAGAAGAAAATATACCCTACCATTACCATAAATTCATTGCAAGGAAAGAGAGCCAATGGGCATGTCAAAATTATAGATTAGAAAAGGGGAGTCCTTGAAAATGATGTTTGGGCATAAATATTTTATGTGGAAAGATGATCAACTTGTATAGGAGATTGCTAGGAGATTAATATTCAAGCAAAGGAAAAATGTAAGTCATCATAGATATCCTCCAATTGCATTTTGTTCTCATGGGTTGGTAGTGGATAACCCACCCAATTGTCTACCCCTTGACAAACAAACCTTCATGGAAAAAATTGAGAAAACCATTGTAGCAAGGGTTTTAATTTTGAAACTTTTCCACCCAAGGAATGCTTGATATATATATATATATATATATATATATATTTTCTAAGGGATAGGGAGGGTGGTCTTCCTAAGGATATGGGGGATATGAGGGTATCTTTTTTAAATATTAAGGTTGATGGAATTTCTTGGTTGGAGGTGGCAATGAGTAGGGTCACAATTCATATATCCTTTAATATATTTAAAAAAATCTCTTTGCAATGAGGATTAATTTTGATATAAAAGGTGGCCTAAAAGTAAACGCCTCATCTATTATGTTAAAATCCACCTTGGGAATAAGGTCATACATCCTTTTGGCTAAACAAAAATCAAAGAGAAAGGTTAAATCAAGGAAGATGAAAAACATTAAGGGGCACTCAGAGTTGGGATGACCTATGGGGATTTTTAAAAATTAATATTAAGCCATTGAATGTAAACCCGACCCGCCCGAACGCGTTTCTTTGAGCACCATCGCACGACTCGATCGACCTGACCTATACGAACGTGTTTCCTTGGGCAGCCTCACACGACAAGACCCGACCAGACCTAACCTGACCCGCCCGAATGTGTTTCCTTGAGCGCCATAAATACACAACTCGACCCGACCTGTATGAATGTGTTTCCTTGGGCGGCCTCACACATCGACAAGACCCAACCAGACCCAACCCGACCCACCCGAACGCGTTTCCTTAAGCACCATCACACGACTCGACCCGACCCATAAGAACGTGTTTCCTTTGGCAGGGTTAGGGGTTTACTAAGGGTTTAGGGGGTTAAATGGGTTAGGTGTTAAGGGTTTAGGGGTTAGGGGTTAATGGTTTAGAGGTTTATGGTTTAGGGGTTAAATGGGTTAGGGGTTTAGAGGTTTAGGGAGTTAAATGGGTTAGGGATTGGGAATTAGTGTTTAAGGGGTTAGGGGTTAAGATGATAGTTTCATCGGTCTCTTTTTGTGCAGATTAGTTGCTTATTCGTTGCGTCTCAATGTAACAATTTTATAAGTATTGTTGCTTGTTGCCATGTCTTCTTTATTTATTAATTTATAGTATTTGTTAGCCATTGCTTTACATTTATTGATGAAAATGTCTATTGAAATCAAACCAAATGTATGTTCAATCTCCAGTTTCAAACTCATCCACAGTGTTGTCACACAATTTAAGTCCAGAGAATGGCCATCTGATGAAGTCTTAGTAACCAGAATGCACCTCATGACTACTCCAGAAAATCTTAAGTTTGAGTGTCCCACATTCATGAAAATTTTGGCTCTTATAGTCTTGCTCCACCTGATTGTGTCCTGGAAATACTCTTGTTTATTGCAAAAAAATCTTAATTTTGTCGACCTTGTCTCTTATGAGGAGGCACTGGATTTTAAGGCGGTCACAATTTAGCATTTTCGATACGACCACCCTCACACGACCCAAGCCAACCCTACCAAACCCAACCCGACCCGCTCGAATGCGTTTCCTTGAGTTCCATCAGTACATGACTCGACCCGGCCCATACGAACATGTTTCCTTAGGCAGCCTCACACGACATGACTTGACCAGACCTAACTCGTCCCGAGCCATATGAACATGTTTCCTTGGGCAGCCTCACACGACATGACCTGACCAGACCCAACTCGACACGCCCGAACATGTTTCCTTGGGCAGCCTCACATGGCATGACCTGACCCGACCCGAAAGGGATAGCTAAATGACTGAACGATGCCACAAGGGAGTAAACGGAAAACGGGCCACCCAAACATGCACAAGGCACCAAGGCGGTCACAACTTAGAAAAACTAATACGGGCGTCCTCGAACGAAACAGTGCGACCCGAACGCGCTTGGATGGGCGTCCTCACATGGTGCGACATGGCACACCCGACCGAATGATGCCACAAGGGAGAAAACGGAAAACGGGCCACCTGAACGTGCACAAGGCACTCGGGCGGTCACAACTTAGCAAAACTGATACGGGTGCCCTCAAACGAAATGACTTGACACGAACGTTCTTGGTCGGGCGCCCTCACATGGCGCGACACTGCATGCCCAACCGAATGATGCCACAAGGGAAAAAATGGCAAACAGGCTGCCCGTACATGCACAAGGCACCCAGGCGGTCACAACTTACCAAAACTGACACGGGTGCCCTCGAACGAAATGGCCTAGACCGAATGCGCCCTATTAGGTGACCTCACGCGGCGTGGCACAACGAATGATGCCACAGGGGAGCAAATGAAAAATGTGCCGCCCGAACATGCAAAAGGAAACTAGGCGGTCACAACTTAGCAAAACTGATACGAGCGCCCTCGAACAAAATGACCCGACCTGAACGTGCCCGGTCAGGTGACCTCACACAGCGTGACACGGCGCACCCGACTGAATGATGCCATAATGGAGAAAATAGCAAATGGGCTACCCAAACGTGCACAAGGCACCCCGTCAGTCACAAATTAGCAAAACGGATATGGGTGCCCTTGAACGAAATGGCTTGACCTGAACGTGCCTGGTCGAGCAACCTCACATGGTGCGCCCGAACGAACGATGTGACAAGGGAGAAAATGGCAAACGGGCCGCCCGAACGTGAACAAGTCACTAGGGCGGCAATAACTTAGAAAAACTAATATGGGCACCCTCGAAGGAAACGACCTGACTTGAACGTGCCCAGTCACGCGACCTCACACGACGTGACACGGCACACTCGACCAAACGATGCCACAAGGGAGCAAACAAAAAATGGGCCGCCCAAACGTGCACAAGGCACTTGGGCAGTCACAACTTAGCAAAATTGATACGGGCACCCTTGAGCGAAACGACCCGACTCGAATGCACCCGGTTGGGAGACCTCACACGGTGTGACATGACGTGCCCTACCGAACGATGCCACAAGGGATCAAATGGAAAATTTGCTGCCCAAACATGCAAAAGGAAACTGGGCGGTCACAAGTTAGCAAAACTATTACGAGCACCCTCGAACAAAATTATTCAACCTGAAGACGCCCGGTCGGGCGACCTCACACGGTGCAACATGGCGCGCCCTAGCAAACGATGCCATAAGGGAGCAAATGAAAAATAGGCCACCCGAATGTCCATAAGGCACCCAGGTGGAAACAACTTAGCAAAACTGATACAGGCACCCTTGAACGAAACCACCCGACATGAACGCGCCTAGTCGGGCGATCTCACATGGCGCGACACGACGCACTCGACTGAACGTTGCCACAAGGGAGAAAACGGAAAATGGGCCGCCCGAACGTGCATAAGGCACCTGGGTGGTCACAACTTAGCAAAAATGATATGGGTGCCCTCGAACGAAACAGCCCGACCCGAATGCACCCGGTCGGGCGACCTCACACAGTGCGACACAACGTGCCTAAACGAACGATGCCACAAGGGAGAAAATGGAAAACGGGCCGCCCGAACGTGCACAAGGCACCCGGGTAGTCACAACTTAGAAAAATTGATACGGGCACCCTCGAATGAAAGGAACCGACCCGAACGCTCCAGGTCAGGTGACCTCACATGGTGCGACACGGCGCACCCAACCAAATGATGCCACGAGGGAGCAAATGGGTCGCCCGAATGTGCGTAAGTCATTGGGGCAGTCACAACTTAGCAAAACTAATACGAGCACCGTCGAACGAAATGGCCCGAACCGAACGTGCCCAGTTGAGCGACCTCACACGGCGCAACATGGCGTGCCTGAACGAACGATGCCACAAGGGAGCTAACAGAAAATGGGCTGCCCAAACATGCACAATGCACCCAAGTGGTCACAACTTAGAAAAACTGATACGAGTGCCCTTGAACGAAATGACCCAACCCGAACGCACTTGGTCAGACGCCCTCACATGGTGCAACATGATGCACCTGATCAAACGATACCACAAAGGAACAAACAAAAAATGGGCCACCCGAACATGTATAAGGCACCCGGGCGATCACTGTTAGCCACCTATAAATTTTGATATACCAAATGGTGGCTAAATTTGTTTTCAAGCCTTCAAGAGATATATTTCCTTTGAAAATCTATCATCCTTGAAGTCTTATGTTTTTCCTATCCTAGAAGTTCATCTTCACTGTTGTTTCCATCTTAAAACTATGCTAATTGACCAAAGAAAGCTATTCCAAAGGCCTCTAAAACTGCCTATTTTCACTTTTTCCCCCCATTTTCATAAAGCCTTATTTCCATCTTTTAACCCTCCATTTAGCCCCTAAAAGCCTTAAATCCCCTTTAAACCTTCAAAGATTCATCCACAGGTTTAAAAAACCCTTCCCTTTCTCTCTACCGAAAGCCTAAAAGGCCTTAAAACCCTTCAAAAATCCTCAGAAATCATGCTTTTCCATCCAGGCCTTAAGCCCTTAGCGGCCTTAGCCCTTAGCCCTTCTTCGGATATAACCCAGCACCCAGGACTAGGCTCTAAGCCCCATCGCTCATCGCAATCAGAGTTTCTTTCCCTAGCTGTTCCTTTTCTTTTCTAAACTTCTGATGCGATAAGCACCTTTTCTTCCACCTTCGGTCCTTCCACTTTCCATAAAACCATGTCTTTTCCTTATGATTGGCCCCTGCCATCGCAATCGCAAAATGCTGATTCCCTTTGTTCTTTTCCCCTTCTCCTCTGATCCTCCGATCTAATCTCGACCGTCAAATCCACAAGAACCAATGGCCAAGATTCAATAACGCTCCGCTCATAAGTCCTTCACCATCGCACCCGCTGATTAATCCTAACTGTTGATCTCTCTTCTAATCCAATGACCAACATCCCATCGCATCGCACCATGACCTTTTTCCCTGGACACTCGCTTCCACCGATGCGATGAGTCCAGTTCAATCTCCGTCGTCCATTCCCCTCATCTAACAGCTTACATTGATCTCATAAATGGACCTTGCCTCCTTTCGCCCAGGCATCTCTGTGCCTATCACACGCAACCCACACCATCTGATCAACACCTCATGACCAGACGGCTGACACTCCATATCGCAAAATTTTTATGCCCGAGGATTAACGTTTCAAAACTTTGCGAAATAGGTGGTTTCAAGAATCCACGTGTCGCCTGGTGTATGGAACCACATTCCATTTTCTCAAAACTTCCTCCCCCCATTTTATTTTGCGAAAACCATTCCCGGTTTTCTGCCATATTGCTGCCCTCCACAACCTCCTTTTCAGTTTTAAATCCCAGCCATCCATCTCTAAGATTGCATGGTCCATATTTTATCATGCTCTAAACTCACTTGTTTCCCATCATCTCTCCCAAAACGCTCATCAAGAGATCTCCACCATAGATCATCTTGATCTAATGGTCCACGTCCCCTTTCGCACCAAAACCTCCATTGGACCTAGTCAGTTCCTTTGCCGGGGTTTTCCTCCATTTTTCCGCTGCATTCACCACCTCCTCACTACTCCTCCACCATGCCTAAGCATTCTGCAAGTAGGTTTAAACCCCTGAGTAGGTTTTCATAACTTGTTTATCGTGTGTATTACAGGTTAGTGGAAAATAATTCATAAGGCTCCCCACAGTCACACAGTGGTGACACAAGTTTCAGGGTGACGACACTGTGACTTGATCAATGCAGAAAGGAGACCAGCAGGGATAATTTCTACGTCTCGAATGGTGAGTCATGAACACTGTTTGAGAAATAAGACCCTCCAGCATAGCAAAACCCACCACCTATACACAGAAACTTAGAAATGGTAAAGATTAAGTACCAAGTGGCAGAAAAAATTTTTAAGATTAAATGAACAATCAAGGGCATAGCACATTGAAGAACAAATATATAGAAGACTAAAGGTATCTTCGGGAACAGCAGGCATGAATAGTTCGAGTAGATCAAAAAATAAGGGGCATAATTAGGCTGAAATAGTTTCAAGTACAGAGGGACAGAGAAATTATTGGCACAGAAGATTGACTGACACATACAACCTACCTCCATGCACAGAAAACATCCCAGCAGTTACCACATCAAAGAAAAATACCACAAAATTTCAGTGCAGTTATTTGGAAGTATGGGGGGCCTCAAAACCCATGCTTGCACTTAACTTACACTAGGAAAATGACATTACTGCTGCTGGCAGTGTTTTCTCCTAAAGGACATCCTGTAGGGTGATATCTGTCATATCAAAATGGCCTCAACAAGCTACGAAGTCACTGAGTCTATCTGGGATTTAATGTAATGTTTATGACATTGGAATGGAGCATTTGAATACACTTCTCCTATCTCTGATGTTCATTAAATTTTTATTCACCTACTTTTCCTCGATTTTCCTATAAAGACTCTTTGAAGTCTCATTGTAAAGGGTTGGCATTTGGTGATTTCAAAAGTAATACATAGATTGCTGCTTTGAAGAAGCATTGGTGTTTAGAAGGAGTGTGGAAGTCTCTATTTTCTCTGTTGAATGAAGGAGGTTGGACCATTGGATCCCTGAGCCTGGTTTTGGTGAAGTAATCTCTTATTGTTAATGTTATTTCTCATTTATCACTTTGTTCCATTATGCTTTGACTTACAGTAGCATAAAATTTTTAGGCAAAGAAATGTATCTTAGAAGCACCTCTGACCTATTTATCCTTCACTGTTTACATGTTTTCTGCGACTGAATGTGACAAGGTAGTTTCACAACTCTCTTGAATATTTAGTTTGTTTTATTTCAGAAATGGTTAATTTTAGTTGTGCTAAAGACTGTTTAGGCGTTCCCTCTTTCTTTGCCACTGAATGTTGTATCTGAAATCTCCCGTTAATTATTAATGCTTGCAGTTTGATAGAAAGACTTGTTTCAATCATACCCTCTACTCATTATTGTAATTATTGTGTTAAAGGACCCTATAATTGCAGTCCTAGATGTCTAAGGCGTTCCCTCTTCTTTGAATGCAATTATATGTCTTTGTTGATTAAGCTTTCAGAAGTGAACTTATAGAAGGAAATAGGGCGTTCCCCGAATACTATAATTTAGTAGCAGGGTTTTAGTCTTCATTTCTCCTTTATTTGAGTATTTATGTTGATTAAGTCCAAAACAGTGAGCTTACTAGAGGAAATAGGGCATTCTAGGAATCCTTTAAGTCATTGTGAGAGGCTTTAGTCTACATTTCTCCTCTTCTTTGAGTGTTTATGTTAATTAAGTCCAAAGCAGTGAGCTTACTGGAGGAAATAGGGCATTCCCCAAATATTTTAAGCCATTGTGAAAGGGTTTAGTTTGATTTTCACTCTTAGTCCTTAATGTTCATCCCATTTCACCTATATTATTCAATAGATCCTTGACTGAGTTAGATTTTCCCTCTGGTTTCCCTTCCTTCTCAATCAGAACTATTTGGAATTTTACATGACTCCATTGCCCAATGGCTTGTAGATTCCCATGCTCTATCTATACTGCATGAAACATATTTGTCCAACCAAACAAAACAAACAACCCTGCACTTCATAAGTAGCCTAAAATCAACTTCTAAACCATTCAAGACACATCCTAATAAACATATAGAGAGATCCCTCTCTGAGACTAGAAGGGCTAGATCCTAGAGCTCTAAAGCTTGGTTTGCCTGTTGCCTTGTCACTTGGCATGCCAATCTGCCAAATCACAGGACCCCAACATAATGGTGATCACGGTGGGACTTTCTGAAAGAAGCACTAAACATACACATCTTTGAACATTTTGAAGTCCCTATATTAAAAGAACACCCTGTGGACTTATCCCATCGCTCACACCAACATATTGGTGATCACGGTGGGACTTATTGAGTACATAATAGTCTATAAAACTCTTGTAGACTCAGTAATTCCTTAAATAACCACACAAAACTCAGAAAAAAAAAAAAATTCAGACTGGCTTCATAATAAACATTGGTGGTGGACCATAGAACATTTTACCTCCAAGGGAGCTAAAAAATTCCACCTGGTGACTCCATTGGCCTCCAGTAGGCCTATTACTTTCCCTGTCCTTGTAAACCTCCCTAGGAATGCATTGAGCAATCCCAATCATGCTGATGGTGGACAGAAAAGCTCAAAATCTCCCACCTGGCGACTCCACAATCCCAAAAGACCTAGTGACTCCACTGGAAGAAGACTCTGAACTGGTTGAAAAGACATGGTGACCTCTTTATAACTAACAAACATGGAATCAAGTATAGACAGAGAAGCTAAACTAGAAACATTATTGGACCTGATTGGAAAAATGATGTACATACTTGATAAGAAGTTGGAAAGGCATGAGGTTGATATAGACGTTGATTATCCAGAGCAACCCATGTTTTCTCCTGATCAAGAACAAACTCAACCTCTACAAGACCTAGACAATGAGCAAGACATGTATGATGATCCAGACTTTATAGAAGATGATGAGGAAGGTTGTCAAGAAATTCTTGATTGCCTACCTATATCTTGTACTATGCTATTAATAGAACTTCATGATCAAATTGCAAATACTTATAGTGAGCAGTGCTTTGAGGAAACAAGTAGCCACTTAGAAAACATAGAATCTGATGTGGAAGGAGAATCAACACATATAGGAACTCCCCCTCTAGATTACAACCCATCTCATATTACATAAGAAGAGTGGTATCCTGACAATGTAACAAAAACAATTCATGAACCTCAAACTGACCACCACAAAGATCAAGAGGAGTTGTTTGAGAGTAGAAAAGATAAGGAAATAGAAGATAATCCTCAAATTTTCCTTGCAAGCACAAGTAAAAATCCCATAAGAGAGGCTCGGGAAGACATCCAGCCTCACAATCAGTCAACACAAGAGGAAGAGGACTGTTATTTTTCTGTCCAAAGAAAAAAGAAAATTCCTTCTCTTTTGACAGAAGAAGAAATTGATCAAATATTAAATAAACAACCAGCCCTCAAAACTTCATTTGAACAAAACACTTCTGCTCATCTACCTACTGAACCTTGTTGTCTTAAACCAGAAAATAAACTTGTAGAATAGCTTAAAGAAAAACAAACTGATAACCCAATATGTTTGATTGGTGAGATTGTTTATACTAATGATTTTCCAATTTTTGATCAGTCTGATGATGATGAGTTTCAAACAGGAACTGATCATTCAGGGAAACCAGCAGTTGTTTGGTGTCATGAACTTCACTATCATCAACTTGAAAGAAACAATCAACCAATCCAATCCATCGAAAATAAACTTCACATAATTGGGAATCAGTGATCTATCAGTTGTAATATTGAGATTGAAAAGAAAGAAGAATTCCTTGAGCAGGATGAAGATAAGGAGCCTTCTCCTGAAAGGTTTGAGGTAATAAAAGATACCCCTACTCAAGAACATGATGATGTCTTCACAGAGTACAGTACACTGAATCAGAGCATACCAGGACTACAAGAGGACAATGCTGCAATATATGATGAGTCCTCCAGCTCAAATGATAATGAAGATGAGAAAGAAGTTCTTTCTCAAAATAATCTTAATCTTGATCTAGTGGAGGAAAAGGTAATCCTGGTTAAAACCTATCTTCCAAATATTCATGACCAGGCTTTATTTCAAGATCCCTATGCTCATTTCTTGAAAATATTTGAAGAAGGGATAAAGGTTGTTAGAAGTAGTGTATCACCAAAGGCAACAAATTTTTTTAGCACTATTGCTAAAGAAAAAGTGAAATGGGAGTGGCCCTGTTTGTCCAGCATGCTCAACGAGATGAGAAAGGACCAATCATAGAATCATTTACTGGATTGGTTGTACTGGAAAGAGAGTTCATCAGCTAAACATGTAAATATTCCAAGTTAGATTAGGGTAGGTAGGAATCTCAATAAATCTCAGCCTGTGAGCATTTAGTTAGTTTCTTATTTTACTTTGAAGAAAAATTCAGAAAATACAAAAAAAATAAAAAATAGAAAAGAGGGTAGAAATAAAACAAGAAAAGTATAGCCTCATACCAAAAAAAAGGAAAATATGAAAGTTTGAAAGCTCAAATGCCACTACTTTAAGGAGCACCATTGTCCAATCATACAGCCTAATCATGATTGGGAAGATTTCAATTTACTGCTGATAGGATAGTGAAAAAGATATGCCAAACTATTTAATCTTGGCTTATCAGTATAACATATTAGGATAGAAGAAATAGAACTGGTTCTAACATGCTCAAAACTTGAACCAAGAAAGAAAAAGAAAACAGCTCTAACAAGATCAAAACCAGAGCTGAAAGAAAAAAAAGGGGTGACTCTAAAAAGCTCAAAATTTGAGTCCAAATAAGAAAGAAGAGTGTTTTGAATTTTAGATCTTTAGCCTTCAAAATTTTGTTTTCAAACGTCTACCAGTTTTAGTTCATGTGTCGCTTGTTTTTTATGCCATGGACCCACAACAAATTAGACTGCCTAATCCTGGTTTGGTTGTGTTTCAATTTCTATTTTAAAATATAGAGAATGAAAATCTATCAAACAGTTTAATCCTGACAGATAGTAGTTAGGTAGAGAAACTTATGAGTTCAACTGCTTAATCTGAACTCATGGAGGAAAAGGGTAGCAATAGATAGGTTTATTTTTCTGTTTGCAAAATAATATGTAAAAGAGATGCCAGTACAAGTGCACTCAAAGAAGAAACAATGCTAGGAAAAATAGTTTGGGGTAGGTAGAAGTATTGTTCAAATGGATTTCTTGCTGCAAGACAGCGAAAAGTTTTCAAATGAAGAATTATGCCCAAATGGAATGGCATTGGTCTGCTAAATACAGAGATTACTGAGGTTCTGGATACCTGAAGGGCAAGCTGTCCTCCCCAGGTGGAGCCACTGTTAGCCACCTATAAATTATGATATACCAAATGGTAGCTAATTTTTTTTTCAAGCCTTCAAGAGATATATTTCCTTTAAAAATCTATCATCCTTGAAGTCTTAAGTTTTTCCTATCCTGGAGGTTCATCTTCACTATTATTTCCATCTTAAAACCATGCGAATTCACCAAAGAAAGTTGTTCCAAAGGCCTCTGAAACTACCTATTTTCACTTTTTCCCCCCATTTTCATAAATCCTTCTTTCCATCTTTTTACCCTCCATTTAGCCCCTAAAAGCCTTAAATCCCCTTTAAACCTTCAAATATTCATCCACAGATTTAAAAAACCCTTCCTTTTCTTTTTACCGAAAGCCTAAAAGGCCTTAAAACCCTTCAAAAATCCTCAAAAACCATGCTTTTCCATCAAGGCCTTGAGTCCTTTGCAGCCTTATCCATTAGCCCTTCTTCGCATATGACCCGGCGTCCAAGACTAGGCATTAATCCCGATCGCTCATCACAATCGGAGTTTCTTCCCTAGTCATTCCTTTTCTTTTCTAAACTTCTGATGGAATAAGTGCCTTTTCTTCCATCTTCAGTCCTTCCACTTTCCACAGAACCACGTCTTTTCCTTATGATTGGCTCCCGCCATCGCAATCGAAAAACGTTGATTCCCTTTGTTCTTTTCCCCTTCTCCTCTAATCCTCTGATCTAACCTCCACCATCGAATCCACAAGAAACAACGGCCAAGATTCAATCATGCTCCACTCATAATTCCTTCACCATCACGACAGCCAATTAATCATGACCGTTGATCTCTCTTTCGATCCAACGACCATCATCCCATTGCATCACACCATGACCTTTTTCCCTGGACACTCACTTCTGCCAATGCGATGAGTCCATTTCAATCTCTGTTGTCCATTCCCCTCATCTAACGGCTCGCATTGACCTCAGAAATGGACCCCACCTCCTTTCGCCCATGCATCTCTGTGCCTATCGCACACAACCCGCACCGTCTGATCAACACCTGATGATCAGATGGCTGACACTCCATATCGCAAAATTTTTATGCCAGAGGATTAACATTTCAAAACATTTCAAAATAGGCAATTTCAAGAATCCATGTGTCGCTCGGTGTATGGAATTGCATTCCATTCACTCAAAACCGCCTCCCCCCATTTTATTTTGCGAAAACCATTCCCGGTTTTCTGCCATACTGCTGCCCTACGCAATGTCTTTTTTAGTTTTAAATCCTAGCTGTCAATCTCTGAGATCACATGGTCCATATTTTATCACGGTCTAAATTCATTTGTTTCCCATCATCTCTCCTGAAATGCTCATCAAGATATCTCCACCGTAGATCATCTTGATCTAACGGTCCACGTCCCCTTTCACACCAAAACCTCCATTGGACCTGGTCAGTTGCTCTAGCAGGGTTTTCCTCCATTTTTCCGCTGCATTCACCACCTCCTCACTGCTCCTCCACCCCACCTAAGCCTTCTGCAAGAAGTTTTAAACCCCCTAGAAGGTTTTCATAACATGTTTATCATGTGTATTGTAGGTTAGTGGCGAATAATTCATAAGGCTCCCCACAGTCACACAATGGTGACACAAGTTTCAGGGTGATGACCTTGTGACTTGATCAATGCAGCAGGGACAATTTCTACGTCTCGAATGGTGAATCATGAACATTGTTTGAGAAATCAAACCCTCCAGCTCAGCAAAATCCGCCACCTATACATAGAAAATTAGAAATGGTAAAGATCAAGTACCAAGTGGCAGAAACAAATTTTGAAGATTAAATGAACAATCAAGGGCATATCACATTCAAGAAAAAATATACAGAAGACTAAAGGTACCTTCGGGAACAACAAGTATGAACAGTTCAAGCAGATCAACAAAGAAGGGGCACAATCGAGCTTAAATAGTTTCAAGTACAGAGGGATAGAGCAGTTATTGGCACAGAACGTTGACTGACACATACAACCTACCCCCATGCACAAAAAACATCCCAGCGGTTACCACATCAAAGAAAAATACCAAAAACTGTCAGAGCAGTTGTTTGGAAGTATGGGGGGCCTCAAAACCCATGCTTGCACTTAACTTACACTAGGAAAATGACAATACTGCTGCAGGCAATGTTTTCTCCTAAAGGACATCCTATAGGGTGATCTCTGTCATATCAAAATGGCCTCAACAAGCTACGAAGTCACTGAGTCTATCTGAGATTTAAGTAATGTTTATGACATTGGAATGGAGAATTCAAATACACTTCTCCTATCTCTGATGTTCATTAAAGTTTTCTTCACCTACTTTTCCTCAGTTTTCCTATAAAGAATCTTGTAAGTCTCATTGTAAAGGGTTTCCATTTGGTGATTTCAAAAGTAATACATAGATTGCTGCTTTGAAGAAGCATTGGTGTTCTGAAGGAGTGTGGAAGTCTCTATTTTCTCTGTTGAATGAAGGAGGTTGGACCATTGGATCCCTGAGCCTGGTTTTGGTTAAGTAATCTCTTATTGTTAATGTTATTTCCCATTTATCACTTTGTTCCATTATTCTTTGACTTACAGTAGGATAAAATGTTTAGGTAGAGAAATGTATCTTAGAAACACCTCTGACCTATTTCTCCTTCACTGTTTATATGTTTTCTGCGACTGAACGTGACAGGGTAGTTTCACAACTCTCTTGAATATTCATTTTTTTTTATTTCAAAAATGGTTAATTTCAGTTGTGCTAAATACTGTTTAGGCATTCCCTCTTTCTTTACCACTGAATGTTGTATCTGAAATCTCCCTTTAATTATTAATGCTTGTAGTTTGACAGAAAGGCTTGTTTCAATCATACCCTCTGTTCATTATTATAATTATTGTGTTAAAGGACCCTATAATTGCAGTCCTAGATGTCTAAGGCGTTCCCTCTTCTTTGAATGCAATTATATGTCTTTGTTGATTAGGCTTTCAGAAATGAACTTATAGGAGGAAATAGGGCATTCCATGAATCGTATAATTCATTAGGAGGGTTTTATTATGCATTTCTCCTTTCTTTGAGTATTTATGTTGATTAAGTCCAAAACAGTGAGCTTACTGGAGGAAATAGGGCGTTCCCCAAATCCTTTAAGTCAATGTGAGAGGGTTTAGTCTGCATTTCTCGTCTTCTTTGAGTGTTTATGTTAATTAAGTCCAAAGCAGTGAACTTACTGGAGGAAATAGGGCATTCCCCAAATATTTTAAGCCATTGTGAAAGGGTTTAGTTTGCTTTTTACTCTTAGTCCTTAATTTTCATCCCATTTCACCTATATTATTCATTACATCCTTGACCGAGTTAGATTTTCCCTCTAGTTTCCCTTCCTTCTCAATCAGAACTATTTGGACATTCACATGACTCCATTGCCCAATGGCTTGTAGATTCCCATGCTCTATCTATACTGCATGAAACATATTTGTCCAACCAAATAAAACAAACAACCTTGCACTTCATAACTAGCCTAAAATCAACTTCTAAACCATTCAAGACACATCCAAATAAACATATTGAGAGATCCCTCTTTGAGACTAGGAGGGCTAGATCCTAGAGCTCTAAAGCTTGGTTTTCATGTTGCCTTGTCACTTGGCATGCCAATTTTCCAAATCACAAGACCCCAACAGTCACAACATAGCAAAACTTATACAGGTGCCCTCGAACAAAACGACCTAACTCGACGTGAATGCGCCCGTTTAGGTGACCTCACATGGCGCGAAACGACGCGACTGACCGAATGATTCCATTAGAGAGAAAATGGAAAGTGGGCAGCTCGAACATGAAAAATGCACCCGGGCAGTAACAACTTCGAAAAACAAATACGGGTGCCCTCGAATGAAATAGCTCGACCCGAACCGAACGCGCCTGGTCAGGCGACCTCATACGAAATGACACAATGTGCCCGACGGAACGATGCCACAAGGGAGAAAATGGAAAACAGGCCGTCCAAATGTGCACAAGGAACCCAGGTAGTCACAACTTAGCAAAACTAATATGGGTGCCCTTGAACGAAATGGCCCGACTCGAACGCGCCCGGTCGGGCGACCTCACACGGAGAGACACTATGCACCCAACCAAACGATGCCACAAGGGAGAAAATGACAAACGGGCCACCAAAATGTGCACAAGGCACTCGGGCGGTCACAACTTAGAAAAAATAATACAGGCGCCCTCGAACCAAACAGCCCGACCCGACCAAAACACGCCTGGTCGGGCGACCTCACATGATGCGACATGGTGCACCCGACCGAACGATGCCACAAGGGATAAAATGACAAACGGGCCACCCGAACGTGCACAAGGCACCCAAGTGGTCACAACTTAGCAAAATGGATACGGGCGCCCTCGAACAAAATGGCCCGACCCGAACGTGCCCGATCCAACGACCTCACACGGTGCAACACGGCACTCCCGACCGAACGATGTGCATGATGAGGATGGACCTTTTGTGCTTGTTTCACTACAGAAGAATGATGAGGATGGATATTTTAGGGAATTCAATAAGAATGGAAAAAGGAAACTAGTCTTCTTGACTTCTAAATAATAAAAACACTAAAATAAGTAAAGAAAAGGAGGTAGTGTGAAGAGTTTTCATCTGCATAAAGTGCCTACTTCTTCCAAAATGAATGAGAATTATCTAAGACTTGCAATAATTAATATGTTAGATGGAACTTAAAATTATGCTCTAAATGCAAAATTGACTAAAGGCAGAGGATATACATTCAAACTAGTACATTTGGCTGAATTTTTTTTTTAAATATTTTTATCCAAGCATCGGAAGATCGACACCTTACCAAACGCCTTATCGAAACACCACAATAGTGACACTTAGCTCTAAGTGTTGAAATACCGATGCCTTATCCAAACATAACAATAGTGACACATTCTACCAATCCATCTCAAGACTGACACATTCCACCAATCCATTGCAATTCCGACGCTTTGCTCCAAACGTCGCAATAGCGAAGCGTAGCTCTAAGTGTCACAAGACTGACACTTTCCTCCAATCCGTCGCAATTCAAATGCTTTTCTCCAAACTTCACAATACCGACACTTACCTCTAAGTGTCACAATACCAACACATGTCTCCAAACGTCGGTATAGCGACAATTGTGGGCGAGATTTGAAAATTTGATAAAATTTGGGGAAATTTCTGACAGTTGGTCAAAAGTGTCGGAACTAAAGTGTTAGAATTTCCACCAAATATACTAGTGAATGGATTTGGTTTCATGTATGCTTCATCATGTATATATATGTGTTGTAACAGTAAAAGGAATATAATGAAAAATCAAGTTGGTCGTCCCGATTTGGGATCCAGGGGAAAATATCTGTATATATCTGTTTTATGTTTTATGCTCTTACTATTGTTTATTTTCTTCTTTTAAGCTTTGTTTCCAGATAATTTCTATACAGGGTTAAAACCTACATTTTCTAGCAGAGCTATTTCAAATTCAAGGGGATGCCTTTGCTACTGAGGGGTGTTTTTCTTGAGCCTATGGTAGACACTGTCCAGTGGGAGATCTGCAGGATCGATTCTTGCGGTGAAAGAAGATGGAGAGCAATGAAAAGATAGAGATTGAGAAATTTAATGGTCAGATTTTTGAGTTGTAGAAGCTCAATGTTGTGAATCTATTGGTTGATAAATACCAGTGGATCATGGTAGATCCAGGCACTAAAACAAAGACAATGTCAAATGAAGACTAGAAAAAGTTGGATCAGAAGGCGAAGAGCACAATACGGTTGTGTGTCTCAGATTCGGTATTGTTGAATGTATCTAGCGAAGCTATGACAAAGAATTTGTGGGAAAAAATTGGGACTTTGTATGAATATAAGTCTCTGGTGAATAAATTGTTCCTACAAAAAAATATGTATTACCTGAGGATGAAGGATGGAGACTCAGTGACAGAGCATATCAACGCCTTCAATACTGTGGTAAGTCAGCTGTCATTTGTTGATATTAAAATCTTAGATGAAGATAAGTGCATCAGTTTGTTGTGTTCTCTACCAGACTCGTGGGACAGTCTGGTTATTGCAATAGGCAGCAATACAACTACCTTCAGTTTTGATGACATTTTCTTAGCCTTGCTGTCGAAGGAAATAAGACGGATAAATATGGAGGGTCAAAATGGTGATGCCTTATCTGTACAAGGAAGGTCCCAAAACAGAAACAAGAATATGGTTTCGAGTGGGAGATCTAAATCTAGAGGTAGATCTAAATCTCTTAGAAAGTTTGTAAAGGTGTGCTGGAAATGTGGAATGGAAGGGCACTACAAAAAGGACTGCAGATCTAAAGCTCCTAAGAAAGGAAAGGGATCTGATGATGCTCCTTCTCCAGAGGCAAAAAACACCTCGGATGAAGGTGTGGATGTGTATTTGGCTTCTTCTTCTTCAAATACACATGTAGATCATGAGTCATGGTTGATTGACTCGGGTGCATCCTTTCACTTCACACCCCATAGGAGTGGTTCTACAAGTATGAGAAATATGATGGCGGTAATGTCTTCTTAGGTGATGATAGGAAGGCCAGAATTGTTGGACATGGAAAATTCAAGCTAAAGCTGCAAGGTGGAAGGATTAGAATAGTTCTTAGTGTTCTTCACATTCCTACATTGACCATAAATCTGATTTCCATAATCAAGATAGATGATGCAGGTGTAAAAAAAATGTTTGAGAATGATACATGTAAAATGGTTCGGGGAGCACTGGTATTAATGGAGGGAGTTCATATTGGAACTCTGTACAAGCTTCAAGGCAACATTGTTATTGATGGGTGCAATAGTTCTGTGGTTCCTGAACGTGGAGCAGAAAGCCTAGCGGTCTCTGGAGAAAATACTATGCTATGGCATCAAAGGTTTGGACATATTGGAGAGAAGTGCCTTTGGATACTGCATGGAAATGGTACAGTAGAAGGTATGTCTAATAGCTCTCTAGATTTTGATTTCTATGACCATTGTGTATATGGGAAGTAGAATCAGGGGAGTTTTCCTTCTGGTGCTAAGAGGGCGAACAAGATATTATAGCCTGTGCACAGTGATGTGTTTGGACCTATGTCGGTTCCAGCACTGGGTAAGTCTATGTATTATGTTTCATTCATAGATTAATTCTCAAGGAATACATGGATATATTTCTTGAGGAATACATCTGAAGACTTTGACAGATTTAAATAATTTAAAGCTTTGGTGGAAAACTAGATAGAGAAGAAGATAAAGGTGTTGAGGACAGATAATGGTGGCGTGTTCTGCAAGAAGGGATTTGAAGAATTCTGTAAGAAGTCTAGTATAGCACAGTAGAAGACTACTCCATACACACCTTAGCAAAAATAAGTTGTAGAAAGAATGAACGGAATGCTGATGGAAAAGGCAAGAAGCATGCTCAATGGTACCGGGTTAGGAAAAGAATTATGGGAAAAGGTAGTTGAGACTGCATGTTACTTGGTTAATAAATCACCTACATCATCGTTGGAGGATAAGACTCCACATGAGGTATGGACTAGTAAGAAACCCTATCTTTCACATCTAAGGGTATTTGGATGTGATGCATATGTACATATTCCAAAGGAGAAAAGGATCAAGTTGGATAATAAGTCTGAAAGGTGCATATTTATTGGGTATAAGGATGGTTTAAAGGGTTACAAGCTTTGGAACTCGAAAACAAGGAAGTTTGTGTATATCTGATATGTGGTGTTTAGAGAGGTGAGAGATGTTGTTTAACATGAAGTCCTACAAAATGAACTTGAGAAGATAGAGTTTGAGCTAAAGGAGGATGAATCAGACTCTACAATAGAAGATGACTCAGAAGAGGAAGAGCCATAAACTCCAACTATGAAAATATTAGCTCGGGACAGGAGACAACCAAATAGGTATATTCCATCTGCTTTTTGTTCAAATTTTTCTTTAACTATAACTGATGATGATCCTAGAACCTTCAGGGAGGCATTAGATTCAGAGGATGGAAAACTCTGGAAGGAGGCCATGGTTGATGAAATTGAATCCTTGCATAAAAATGAGGCATGGGATCTGGTGGAGTTGTCGGCTGGAAGGAAGCCCATCAAGAGAAAATCAGTGTTTAAGAAGAAGATGAATGTGGAAGGAAAGGTGGAGAAATACAAAGCTCGGTTGGTAGCAAAAGTTTATTCCCAGGTGCCAGGAATTGATTTTGGTGATATTTTTTCTCCTATTGCCAAATATACTTCTATTAGATTACTTTTATCTACTGCTACTGCATTGTATTTTAAGGTAGAACAGCTGGTTGTGAAGAAAACATTTCTTCACGGGGATCTGGAAGAGGAGATCTACATGAAACAACATGAAGGCTTTACGGTGAAGGGGAATAAAGAACTAGTATGCAGGTCAAAGAAGTCTATGTATGGGTTAAAAAATTCACCAAGGATATGGTATCATAAATTTGATACCTATATATGGGGACTTGGCTTCACCAGAAGCAAGGAGGATCACTGTGTTTATTTTAAATTAATTCGTGACCATGTTATTTATTTGGTCTTTTATGTGGATGATATGTTGTTGATTGGAAATGAAAAAGAAATTATCCAATATTTGAAGACCCTGTTGGGTTCGTGTTATATTCTTTCCATGACTAATCACACGTGGAGGGGTCACAGAGGGGGCGATAGGCCCCCCTGTACATTGCGTTCGGCACAATGTCGGGGGGGTCACAAGGGGGGCGGTAGACCCCCCTGTCTTGGTCCTTATTTTCTGGTGAGCAGATCCACCCATGGTTTTTTGCATGGGTTTTCACATGGTTTTTGGGTACGATGGTTTTTGGCCCCTAGTATTTTGTAGATCCGGTCAAGAAAACCATGGTTATGTTCTAATCCAGGGTTAATTGATTGGGGTTTATGTATGGTTTGGCATGTATATATATGTGTGTGTGTGTGTGTGTGTGTGTGTTGTAACACTAAAAGGAATATAATGAAGAATCAAGCTAGTCATCCCGATTTGGGATCCAGGGGAAAATATCTATGTTTATCTTTTTTATGTTTTATGCTCTTCCTACTGTTTATTTTCTATTTTTAAGATTCGTTTGCAGATAATTTCTATACAGGGTTAAAACCTACATTTGGTATCAGATCAGTTTCAGCTCCAAGGGGATGCCTTTGCTACTGAGGGGTTTTTTGCTTGGGCCTGAGATAGACTCTATTCAGTGGGTGATCTGTAGGATTGATTCTTGCAGTGAAAGAAGATGGAGAGCAGCAGGAATATAGAGATCTAGAAATTTAATGGTTGAAGTTTTGAGTGGTGGAAGCTCAATATGGAGGATATACTAGTGGATAAAGATCAATGGATCGGGGTAGATCCATTTACTAAACCAACAGAAATGTCAGATGAAGACTAGAAGAATTTGGATCAGAAGGAAAAGAGCACAATATAATTGTGTGTCTAAGATTTAGTATTGTTGAATGTATCTAGGAAAGATATGGTGAAGACCTTGTGGGAAAAGCTAGGGACTTTGTACCAATCTAAGTCTCTGGTGAATAAATTGTTCCTACGAAAAAAAATTTATAACCTGAGAATGAAGGATGGAGACTCGATGACAGAGAATTTTAACACATTCAATATTGTGGTAAATCAGCCGTCATCTGTTGATATTAAAATCTCAGATGAAGATAAGTGCATCAGTTTGTTGTGTTCTCTACCAGAATCGTGGGACAGTCTGGTTATTGCAATAGGTAGCAATACAACTACCTTGAATTTTGATGACATTGTCTCAGCCTTGGTGTCGGAGGAAATGAGACAGAGAAATATGGAGGGTCAAAATGGAGATGCCTTATCTATATGAGGAAGGTCTCGGAATAGAGACAAGAATAAGGTTTCGAGTGGGAGATCTAAATCTAGAGGGAGATCTAAATCTTCTCGAAAGTTTGTAAAGGTGTGTTGGAAATGCGGAAAGGAAGGGAACTACAAAAAGGACTGCAGATCTAAAGCTCCTGAGAAAGGAAAGGGATCTGATGATGCTCCGTCTCCAGAGGAAAAAACCACCTTAGATGAAGGTGGGGATGTGTATTTGGCTTCTTCTTCAAATACACATGTAGATCATGAGTCATGGTTGATTGACTTGGGTGCATCCTTTCACTTCACTCCCCATAGGGAGTGGTTCTGCGAGTATGAGAAATATGATGGCGCTGATGTATTCTTAGGTGATGATAGGAAGGCCAGAATCATTGGATGTAGAAAAGTCAAGCTGAAGCTGCAAGGTGGAAGGAATAGAACTCTTCCTGGTGTTCTGCACATTCCTACATTGGCCAGAAATCTGATTTATGTAAGCAAGATGGATGATGCAGGTGTAAAAACAGTGTTTGAGAAAGATACTTGTAAGGTGGTTCGGGAAGCACTTGTATTAATGCGGGGAGTTCAAATTAGAACTTTGTACAAGCTTCAGGGTAGCATTGTTATTGCTAGGTGCAATAGTTGTGTGGTTCCCGAGAATGAAGCGAAAAGCCTAGCGGTCTTTGGATAAAATACCATGCTATGGCATCGAAGGCTTGGAAATATTGGAGAGAAGGGCCTTTAGATACTGCATGGAAATGGTATGGTAGAAGGTATGTCTAATACCTCTCTAGGTTTCGATTTTTGTGAACATTATGTATATGGGAAGCAGAATCAGGTGAGTTTTCGTTATGGTGCTAAGAGGGCAAACAAGATATTAGAGCTTGTGCACAGTGATGTTTTTAGACCTGTGTCGGTTCCATCACTGGGTAATTCTATGTACTATGTTTCATTCATAGATGAATTCTGAAGAAATACATGGATATATTTTTTGACGAAGAAATCAGAAGTCTTTGATAGATTTAAAGAATTTAAGGCTTTGGTGGAAAACCAGATAGAGAAGAAGATAAGGTTCTGAGGATAGATAATGGTGGGGAGTTCTGCAAGAAGGAATTTGAAGAGTTCTATAAGAAGTGTGGTATAGCACGACAGAATACTACTCCATACACATGAGTTTCAAAAGGAATGAATAGAACACTGATGGAAAAGGCAAGAAGCATGCTCAATGGTACCGAGTTAGGACAAGAATTTTGGGCAGAGGCAGTGGAGACTACATGTTACTTGGTTAACAAATCACCTTCATCAGCGTTGGAGGATAAGACTCCACATGAGGTATGGACTAGTAAGAAACCCTCTCTTTCACATCTGAGGGTATTTGGATGTGATGCATATGTACATGTTCCAAAGGAGAAAAGGAACAAGTTGGATAGTAAATCTGAAAGGTGCATCTTTATTGGGTATAAGGATGGTTTAAAGGGTTACAAGATTTGGAACCCAGAAACAAGGAAGGTTGTGTACAACTGAGATTTGGTGTTTAGAGAGGTGAAAGATGTTGATAAACATGAAGTCCTACCAAAGGAACCTAAGAAGATAGAGTTTGAGCTAAAGGAGGATGAATCAGACTCTACAACAAAAGAAGACTCAGAAGAGGAAAAGCCACAAACTCCAGCTGTGAGAAGATTAGCTCGGGAAATAAGACAACCAGAAAGGTATAGTCCATCTGCTTTTTGTTCAAATTTTGCTTTAACTTTAACTGATGACGATCCCGTAAATATCAGGGAGACAGTAGATTCAGAGGATGGAAAACTATGGAAGCAGGCCATGGTTGATTAAATGGCATCCTTGCATAAAAATGAGGCATGGGATCTGGTGGAGTTGCTGGCTAGAAGGAAGCCCATCTGGAGAAAATGGGTGTTTAAGAATAAGATGAATGTAGAAGGCAAGGTGGAGAAATACAAAGCTCGGTTGGTAGCAAAAGGTTATTCCCAGGTGCAAGGAACTGATTTTGGTTATATTTTTTCTCCTGTTGCCAAAGTTAGTTCTATTAGATTACTTTTATTTGTTGTTGCTGCATTTTATTTTGAGGTAGAACAGATGGATGTGAAGACAACATTTATTCATGGGGATCTAGAAGAGGAGATCTACATGAAAAAAACTGAAGGCTTTATGGTGGAGGGGAAGAAAAAACTAGTATGAAGGTTAAAGAAGTCTCTGTATGGGTTAAAATAGTCACCAAGGATGTGGTATCAGAAATTTGATACCTACATATGGGGACTTGGCTTCACTAGAAGCAAGGAGGATAACTGTGTTTATTTTAAACTAATTGGTGATCATTTTATTTATTTGGTATTGTATATGGATGATATGCTGTTGATTGGAAATGACAAAGAAATTATCCATGATTTGAAGACCCAACTGTTCTCCAAATTCAACATGAAGGATCTTGGTGCTACAAACTATATTTTGGGCATGGAAATTAAGAGAGATCGGGCAAAGAGGAAGCTCTGGTTAAACCAGAGGAATTATGTCGAGACTATATTGCAGAGGTTCAATATGCAGGATAGTAAACCGGAGAATGTTCTAATTCTTGTAGGAACAAAGTTGTCTGCTGAACAGTGTCCCAAAGCACAAGAAGAAGAGGAGGATATGTCTCGTGTTCCATATGCAAGTGCAGTGGGTAGCCTGATGTATTCAATGGTCTTTACTAGACCAGACATTGCACATGCAATGGGAGTATTGAGCAAGTTTATGTCAAACCCAGGGAAGGAGCATTGGACAGTAGTGAAGTAGGTTTTTAGATATTTATGTGGCACTAGTGATTATGGCTTGTGCTACCAGGGAAGACTAGGATTGGAAAGAGTGTTGGAAATTCATGGTTTTTTTTATGCAAATTGGGTTGGAGATCTAGACCAAAGAATATCTACAAGTGGGTATGTGTTTAGCCTATTTGGAGGTGTATTCAGTTGGATGAGTAAAATACAGTCTGTAGTGGCTCTTTCAACTACAGAGGCTGAATACATAGCAACCACTCATGCAAGCAAGGAAGCATTTTGGTTGCAGAGATTGTGTTCAAGTATTGGGTTGGTGTAGCAAGCTATAAGGATAGATTGTGATAGCCAAAGTGCAATTTTCTTGGCTAAGAACCCTGCTTATCATTCAAAGACAAAGCACATCGATGTTCAATATCACTTTGTGAGAGATATGGTTGAAGCTAAAAGGTTGTTGCAGGTAAAGGTGGACACTTTGAAGAAAGTTGCAGATGCATTGACAAAGTCAGTGAGCACTTAGAAGTTCTCTTGGTGTAGAGAAACAATGCGTGCTGCAAAACTAGGCTAATGACTCAGCTATCCTGTGGCCCCCTACAGAAAGAAAACAACAAGTGGGAGAATGTTTGGTTTGTGTTATATTCTTTCCACGACTAATCATGCATGGTGGGGTCACAGGGGGGCGGTAGCCCCCCTGTCGTAGTGCAGGGCAGCACCCCGCAAAATTTATTTGGCCCTTATTTTTCGATGGGAAAATCCGCCCATGGGTTTGCGCATGGGTTTGCACATGGTTTTGGGCTACGTTGGTTTTCAGCCCCTAGTATTTTGTAGATCCGGTCAAGGGAACTACATTTATGTTCTAATCCAAGGTTAATCGATTGGGGTTTATATATGCTTTGACATGTATATATATTTGTTGTAACACTAAAAGGAATATAATGAAAAATCAAGCTCGTCATCCCGATTTGGGATCTAGGGGAAAATCTTTGTGTTTATCTATTTTATGTTTTATGCTCTCGCTACTGTTTATTTTCTGTTTTTAAGATTCATTTGCAGATAATTTCTGTACAGGGTTAAAACCTACAGACCCAACTATTCTCCAAATTTGAAATGAAGGATCTTGGTGCTGCAAACTATATTTTGGGTATGGAAATTAAGAGAGATTGGGCAAAGGGGAAGCTATGGTTAAACCAGAGGAAGTATGTCGAGACTATATTGCAGAGGTTAGATATGCAAGATAGTAAACTGGTGAATGTTCCGATTCCTGTAGGTGTAAAGCTGTGTGTTGAACAATTTCACAAGACACAAGAAGAAGAGGAGGATATGTCCCGTGTTCCATATGCAAGTGCAGTGGGTATTCTGATGTAGCAATGGTTTATACTAGACTAGACATTGCACATGCAGTGGGAGTATTGAGCAGTTTTATGTCAAACCCACAGAAGGAGCATTGTATAGCAATGAAGCAGGTTTTCATATATTTTTGTGGCACTATTGATTATGGCTTGTGCTACCAGGGAAGACCAGGATTAGAAAGAGTGTTGAACATTCATGGTTTTGTTGATGTAGACTGGGTTGGAGATCTGGACCAAAGAAGATCTACAAGTGGGTATGTCTTTATCCTATTTGTAGGTGTAATCAGTTGGATGAGTAAAGACAGTTTGTAGTGGCTCTTTCAACTACAGAGGCAGAATACATGGCAGCCACTCATGTAAGCAAGGAAGTAGTTTGGTTGCAGAGATTGTGTTCAAGTATGGGGTTGGTGCAGCAAACTATAAGGAAAGACGGTGATAGCCAAAGTGCAATTTTATTGACTAAGAACCCTGCTTATCATTCAAACACAAAGCACATTGATGTTCAATATCACTTTGTGAGAGATATGGTTGAGGCTAAAAGGGTGTTGCTAGTAAAGGTGGACACTTTGAAGAATGTTGCAGATGCATTGAGGAAGTCTATGAGCACTCAGAAGCTCTCTTGGTGTAGAGAAAAAATGGGTGTTGCAGAGCTGGGCTAATGACTAAGCTCTCTCGTGGCCCCCTATGGAAAGAAAATATCAAGTGGGAGAATGTTTGATATGTGTTATATTCTTTCCATGACTAGTCACACGGGGGGGGGGGTCATAGGGTGGGTGATAGCCACCCCTGTACGTTGTGCTGGGCGCAGCAGGGGGGTCACATGGGGGGCAGCAACCCCCACTATTCGAGGTCTACGGTAGCACCCCTGGAAAAAAAAAATGGACCCTATTTTTCGGTGGGCAGACCCACCCATGGTTTTGTGCATGGGTTTGCACATGGTTTTGGGGCATGATGGTTTTCATCCCCTGGTATTTTGTAGATACAGTCAAGGGAACTATGGTTATGTTCTAATACAGGGTTAATGGATTGGGTTTTATGTATGCTTCATCATGTATGTATATGTGTTGTAACACTAAAATGAATATAATGAAAAATCAAGTTGGTCATCCCAATTTGGGATCCAGGGGAAAATCTTTGTGTATATCTATTTTATGTTTTATGCTCTCACTATTGTTTATTTTCTTTTTTTAATATTCTCTTGCAGATAATTTCTGTACAGGTTTAAAACCTACATTTGGTATCATAGCTGTTTCGGGTTCAAGGGAACGCCTTTGCTATTGAGGGGTTTTTTGCTCTGGCCTGTGGTAGACCCTGTTCAGTGGGAGATCTGTGGGATTGATTCTTGCGGTGAAAGAAGATGGCGAGAAGTGGAAAGATAGAGATTGAGAAATTTAATTGTCAGTGTTTTGAGTTGTGGAATCTCAAGATGGAGGATCTGCTGTTGGATAAAGACCAGTGTTTCGTGGGAGATCCAAGCACGAAACAAACGACAATGTCAGATGAAGACTGGAAAAAGTTGGATCGGAAGGTGAAGAGCACAATACAGTTATGTATCTTAGATTCGGTATAGTTGAATGTCTCTGGGGAAGCTACGATGAAGAATTTGTGGGACAAAATTCGGACTTTGTACCAATCTAGGTCTCTGGTGAATAAATTGTTCCTGCGGAAAAAGTTGTGTAACCTGAGGATGAAGGATAGAGACTCGATGACAGAGCATCTGAACGCATTCAATACTGTGGTAAGTCAATTTTCATCTATTGATATTAAAATCTTATATGAAGATAAGTGCATAAATTTTTTGTGTTCTCTACCAGACTTGTGGGACTGTTTGGTTATTGCAATAGGTAGCAACACAACTACCTTGAATTTTGATGACATTGTCTCAACCTTGTTGTCGGAGGAAATGAGATAGAGAAATAATTAGGGGAATTTTGAGGTCTAAAATGGGCCTCCTAAGGAAACTATAAAATAATAGTGGAAAAAATAAAATAAGATTTGATGACATCATCAAATTTTAGAGGGAAAAATGAAAAAACTATTTTTTCAACTCATATTTTCAACTTATCTCCCAAAATTTTTATTCAAATTTCGAGCTGGAGTACTC
The DNA here is from genome assembly GCA_034641835.2 of Pinus albicaulis. NCBI lineage: Eukaryota > Viridiplantae > Streptophyta > Pinopsida > Pinales > Pinaceae > Pinus > Pinus albicaulis. The sequence continues at coordinate 872,105,394 of CM076583.1, read as the reverse complement.
ATTGGATGCGAAATTTAATTCCTCATCCAAGGAGTACCCATGTTGCATACTTTCGATGGGTCCTACTACACGAAAAATGAGAAATACATAAAAAACGTGATTGTAAACACGTTTTTTTATGTATTTCTAATTTTTCATGTAGTAGGGTCATCGAAAGTATGCAACATGGGTACTCCTTGGATGAGGAATTAAATTTTGCATCCAACGAGTACTCCCACTTGATATTTGAGTAAAAAATTTAGGAGATAAGTTGAAAATACGAGTTGAAAAAGTAGTTTTATTATTTTATTTTTTTTAAATATTTTTACCCTTTTATTTAAAAAATGGTAAATCATCCCCCATGGTTGAAATCATCATCTTGAATCCTATTGGTTGTTATAAAGTTTATTTTTTTGTACATTTTTATTAGGAGGCCCATTTTAGACCTCAAAATTCCCCTAATGATGGAGGGTCAGAATGGAGATGCCTTATCTGTACGAGGAAGGTCCCAGAATAGAAACAATAATAAGGTTTTGAGTGGGAGATCTAAATCTAGAGGGAGATCTAAATCTCCTGCAAACTTTGTAAAGGTGTGCTGGAAATGCAGAAAGGAAGGGCACTACAAAAAGGACTGCAGATTTAAAGCTCCTAAGAAAGGAAAGGGATCTAATGATGCTCCTTTTGCAAAGGCAAAGACCACCTCAGATGAAGGTGGGGAAGTGTATTTGGCTTCTTCTTCAAATATACATGTATATCATGAGTTATGGTTGATTGACTCGGGTGCATCCTTTCACTTCACTCCTGATACGGAGTGGTTCTACGAGTATGAGAAATATGATGGCGGTAATGTCTTATTTGTTGATGATAGGAAGGCCATAATTGTCGGACGTGGAAAATTCAAGCTGAAGCTGCAAGGTGGAAGGATTATAACACTTCTTGGTTTTCTACACATTCCTGCATTGGCCAGAAATCTGATTTCTGTAAGTAATATGGATGATGCAAGTGTAAAAATAGTGTTCGAGAAAGATACCTATAAGATGGTTTGGGTAGCACTGGTGTTAATGCGGGGCAGATTGGAAATTTGTACAAGCTTCAAGGAAACATTGTTATTGATGGGTGCAAAAATTCTATGGTTCCAGAAAGTGGAGCGGAAAGCCTAGTGGCCTCTGGAGAAAAGACCATGTTATGGCATCAAAGGCTTGGAAATATTGGAGAGAAGGGCCTTCAGATACTGCATGGAAATGATATGGTAGAAGGTATGTCTAATAGCTCTCTAGATTTCGATTTCTATGAACATTGTGTATATGGGAAGCAGAATCGGGTGAGTTTTCTTTCTGGTGCTAAGAGGGCGAATAAGATATTAGAGCTTATGCACAGTGATGTGTTTGTACCTGTGTCGATTCCATCACTGGGTAAGTCTATGTACTATGTTTCATTCATATATGACTTCTCAAGGAATAGATGGATATATTTCTTGAGGAAGAAATATGAATTCTTTGACAAATTTAAAGATTTTAACTCTTTGGTGGAAAACCATACAGAGAAGAAGATAACGGTGTTGAGGATAGATAATGGTGGGGTGTTTTGAAAGAAGGATTTTTAAGAGTTCTATAATAAGTGTGGTATAGCATGGTAGAAGACTACTACATACACACCTCAACAAAATGAAGTTGCAGAAAGACTGAACAGAATGTTGATGGAAAAGGAAAGAAGCATGCTTAGTGGTACCAGGTTAGGACAAGAATTTTGGGCAAAGGTAGTGGAAACTACATGTTACTTGGTTAATGAAAAATCAAGTTGGTCATCCCGATTTAGGATCCAGGGGAAAATCTCTGTGTATATATGTTTTATTTTTTATGCTCTTGCTATTGTTTATTTTTTGTTTTTAAGATTCGTTTGCAGATAATTTGTGTATAGGGTTAAAACCTACATTTGATATCAGAGTTTTTTCAACTTCAAGGGGATGCCTTTGCTGCTGAGGGGCTTTTTGCTCGGGCCTGTGGTAGACCCTGTTCATTCGGAGATCTGCGGAATCGATTCTTGCAGTGGAAGAAGATTTCGAGCAGTGGAAAGATAGATATTGAGAAATTTAATGGTTAGAGTCAAGTTATGGAAGCTCAAGATGGAGGATTTGCTAGTGGATAGAGACCAATGGATTGTGGTATATCCAAGCACTAAACCAACGAAAATGTCAGATGAAGACTAGAAAAATTTGCATCAGAAGGCAAAGAGCAGAATGTGGTTGTGTGTCTCAGATTCAGTATTGTTGAATGTATTTGGGGAAGCTACGGCGAAGAATTTGTGGGACAAACTTCGGAATTTTTACCAATCTAAGTCTCTGGTGAATGAATTGTTCCTACAAAAAAAGTTGTATAAACTGAGGAAGAAGGATGGAGACTCGATGACAGAGCATCTGAACGCCTTCAATAATGTGGTAATTCATTTGTCATATGTTGATATTAAAGTCTCAGATGAAGATATGTGCATCATTTTGTTGTGTTCTCTACCAAACTCATGGGATAGTCTGGTTATTGCAATAGGTAGCAGTACAACTACCTTGAATTTTAATGACATTGTCTCAACCTTGTTATTGGAGGAAATGAGACAAAGAAATATGGAGGGTCATAATGGAGATGCCTTATCTGTACAAGAAATTTCCTAGAACAGAAACAAGTATAAGGTTTCGAGTAGGAGTTCTAAATATAGAGGGAGATCTAAATCTCCTAGAAAGTTTGTAAAGGTGTGCTAGAAATGCAGAAAGGAAGGGCACTACAAAAAGGACTGCAAATCTAAAGCTCCTAAGAAAGGAAAGGGATTTGATGATGCTCCTTTTGCAGAGGAAAAAACCACCTCAGATGAAGGTGGGGATGTGTATTTGGATTTTTCTTCAAATACACATGTAGATCATGAGTCATGGTTGATTGACTCGGGTGCGTCCTATCACTTCACTCCCCATAGGGAGTGATTCTGCGAGTATGAGAAATATGATGGCAGTGATGTCTTCTTAGGTGATGATATGAAGGCGGACGTGGAAAATTCAAGTTGAAGTTGCAAGGTGGAAGGATTAGAACATTTCTTGGTGTTCTGCACATTCCTGCATTGGCCAGAAATCTGATTTCTATAACCAAGATGGATGATGCAGGTGTAAAAACAATGTTCGAGAAAGATACATGTAAGATGGTCCGAGGAGCACTGGTATTAATGTGGGGATTTTGGATTGGAACTCTGTACAAGCTTCAAGGCAACACTATTATTGATGGGTGCAACAGTTTTGTGGTTCTCGAAAGTGGAGCGAGAAGCCTAGTAGTATTGGGAGAAAAGTCCATGCTATGGCATCAAAGGCTTGGACATATTGGAGAGAAGGGCTTTCATATATTGCATGGAAATGGTATGGTATAAGTTGTGTCTAATCACTCTCTGGATTTCAATTTCTGTGAACATTGTTTATATGGGAAGCAAAATCAGGTGTGTTTTCCTTTTGGTGCTAAGAGGGCGAACAAGATATTAGAGCTTGTGCATAGTGACATGTTTGGACCTATGTCGGTTCCATAAATGGGTAATTTTGTGTACTATGTTTCATTCATAGATGACTTCTCAAGGAATACTTCGATGTATTTCTTGAGGAAAAAATATGAAGTCTTTGATAGATTTAAAGAATTTAAGGCTTTGGTGGAAAAACAAACAGAGAAGAAGATAAAGTTGCCGAGGACAGATAATGGTGGGGAGTTTTGTAAGAAAGAATGTGAAGAGTTCTGTAAGGAGTGTGGTATAGAACGAAAGAAGACTACTACATACACACCGAAGCAAAAAAAAATTTATGAAAGAATGAACAGAACGTTGATGGAAAAGGCAAGAAGCATGCTTTGTGGTACCGAGTTAGGACAAGAATTTTGGGCAGAGGCAGTGGAGACTGCATGCTACTTGGTTAACAGATCACCTTCATCAGTGTTGGAGGATACGACTCCACATGAGGTATGGATAGTAAGAAATCCTCTCTTTCACATTTAAGGGTATTTGGATGTGATGCATATGTTCATGTTCGAAAGGAGAAAAGGCCAAGTTGGATAATAAATCTGAAATGTGCATCTTTATTGGTATAAGGATGGTTTAAAGGGTTACAAGATTTGGAACCCGGAAACAAGGAAGGTTGTGTATAGCAGAGATGTGGTGTTTAGAGAGGTGAAAGATGTTGTTAAACATGAAGTCCTACCAAAGGAACCTGAGAAGATAGAGTTTGAACTAAAGGAGGATGAATCAAACTCTACAACAGAAGAAGACTCAGAAGAGGAAGAGCCACAAACTCCAGCTGCGAGAAGATCAGTTAGGTAAAGAAGACAACCAGAAATGTATAGTCCATCTTCTTTCTATTCAAATTTTTATTTAACTATAATTGATGATGATCCCAGAACCACTAGGGAGGCAGTAGATTCAGAGGATGGAAAACTCTAGAAGGAGGCCATGGTTGATGAAATGGCATCCTTGCATAAAAATGAGGCCTAGGCTCTAGTGAAGTTGCTGGCTGGAAGGAAGCCCATTAGAAGAAAATGGGTGTTTAATAAGAAGATGAATGTAGAAGGCAAGGTGGATAAATAAAAAGCTCAGTTGGTAGAAAAAGGTTATTCCCAGGTGCCGGGAATTGATTTTGGTGATATTTTGTCTCCTCTTGCCAAAGTTAGTTCTATTAGATTACTTGTTGTTGCTGCATTTGATTTTTAGGTAGAACAGATGGATGTGAAGACACCATTTCTTCATGGGGATCTGGAAGAGGAGATCTACATGAACCAACCTGAAGGCTTTATTGTGAAGGGGAAGAAAGAACTGGTATGCAGGTTAAAGAAGTCTCTATATGGGTTAAAACAGTCACCAGGGATGTGGTATCATAAATATGATACCTATATACGGGAACTTGGCTTCAACAGAAGAAATGAGGATCAGTGTGTTTATTTTAAATTAATTGGTGACTGTGTTATTTATTTGGTCTTCTATGTGGATGATATGTTGTTGATTGGAAATGAAAAAGAAATTATCCAAGATTTGAAGACCCAACTATTCTCCTAATTCGACATGAAGGATCTTGGTGTTGCAAACTATATTTTTGGCATGCAAATTAAGAGAGATCGGGAAAAGAGGAAGCTCTGGTTAAGCCAAAGGAAGTACATCGAGACTATATTTTAGAGGTTCAATATGCTGGATACTAAACCAGTGAATGTTCCAATTCCTGTAGGTGTAAAGCTATCTACTGAACAGTGTCCCAAGACATAAGAAGAAGAGAAGGATGTGTCCTGTGTTCCATATGCAAGTGTAGTGGGTAGCCTGATGTATGCAATGGTATGTACTAAACCATACATTGCACATGCAGTCAGAGTATTGAGTAGGTTTATGTCAAACCTAGGGAAGGAGCATTGGACAATAGTGGAGCAGGTTTTCAAATATTTGCATGGCACTAGTCATTATGGATTGTGCTACCAAGGAAGACCAAGATTGGAAATATTGTTGGACAATCATGGTTTTTTTGATGCAGACTGGGCTGGAGATCTGGACCAAATAAGATCTATAATTGGGTATGTTTTTAGCCTATATTGAGGTGCAGTCAGTTGGATGAGTAAAGACAGTCTATAGTGGCTCTTTCTATTGGGAAACCAGCTCCAAAAATAGAAGAAAAGAGATATCAACGCCTTAGAAATAAGACACTTCGAGGGGGCAACCTCTAATACATTACATGAATGAACAATTCTTAGATGATTCAAATGACAAAACCTCCTTTCTATATATAGGAGTCCATGGGGCCACAATGTAATCCTAGTGGGGCCACAATGTAATCCTAGCCGACCTAACAATAACAATGTAAGGGCACAATAATAACAATATTGGGGTTAGAGGGTGTTAGTATGAATCTTCATTCAAAGTGTACGAAAAAAGACCACTTTAGCTGCGCATAACAAATAGCCCTAACAATAGAAATGACTGCTAATATCTTCAGATATGCAGTTAGATGATTAAGACAAATGCTGCAAAAATATGGATCTATGCATTAAAAGACATTAAATAGTATAAAAATAAGATTTACTCCATAGATCCAATAGACAAGACAAGAATATATCCAATGTAATTTTTTATTAACGGCACCTGGGAGGAAAACACAAAAGGGTGTTCCCTGTTCTCCTCAATGGGATGGGTTCTTGTAAGTCCTTAGCACTTTAGATTTAGAATTCCTCTCTCTTGATGGTGTATAAAACCTAGACAAAAATTGAAAATATGGCTATGATAATGCATCAATAGTCAGACCAAGAGTTGAGATCCAGAGTGATCTGTAGGCAACAAAAGGTGACAAATGAATGGGAAAATCCCTCTATTTATAACAAAATATTGAGTTAGTCTAGATATTGGTGCATAGTTAAAATATTATTAACCAAATCAAGATCCAAATTTTATGGAATATTTTATTATATTTGTTGGAGGGAAAAGGAATTTGACTTGAGTCAAATCCCCTTATTTGTAAATAATAAATAAATAAATGATTTATTTATCATTTTAAGGGTATGTTTGTGTAATAACCAGATAAATATTGATTTATTTAATTATTTAATGAAGATTTAGTCATATTTAACAAAGAATATTATTTAAATAATGTTTAAATAATTATTCTTAGAAAATAATAAGATAAATAATGATTTATCTAACTAATTTCCTTGTTTTGGGTTAAATATAACCAAGAATATTAATTAAACTACTATTTAACTAATTATTCCTTGAGGAAAATCAAACAAATATGGATTTATTTAATGTTTCCCCATGGGGTTTCCTATTTAGACCATAAACAACTTAATAAAGGTAGTTTACTAAGTTATTTTTCATAGTGAATGTGATTTTACTTAGGGTAAAATTGGTCTTACTTGGTGTACTTGGGTCCATCTAATAACAATGGATTAGATGACCAAAAAATGGTGTAATATATTGCCCCCCAGCGTGTGAGCGTTAGAAGCTCATCGTATGACCGAAGTACAATGTAATAACTCAATAACTAGACAACAATGGGGAAGTCAAAGAGAGAGGATTGTAAGGTAGACTAAAGTGCTGAAAGAAATAGACCCGGAGGAGGTGACTTGCAGGTGCGACAAGACTTTCTGATAAGTGAGTACCTACTATAGGCAGTGGGGGAGGCATACCTATGGTCGCCGAGGCAATAGTACAAACAATAAGGCATCCAGAAAAATACGAGACAACATAATGCTGGCATAAACATGAGTGAGATAAATAACATGATAATGAATCCCACATACATATTGTGCCTAGGATAACAACCAGGACTTGTGCAATGATATCTGAGTATATGAGATATAAATGCAACCCAAATGCCCCTGGAAATGGGAAAGGGCTCTAAAAATCTGACTGATACATGCAAACAAAAAAGGCGCTGCAAATGGTTGAGGCCAACATCATCAAATGTATGGAGCTACATCAAAGGCTGTAATGAAGAGGTCATCCGAGTGTGTGGGGGGCTAACTAAGGGCCACCCCCTCATGAGGGCTGAGACATCCCACACACACTCAAGAATCATCGATGTCAGTTGCTGCATCACTGAACCATCAAGTATACAGATCTCGATCATGTTGAAAGGAGCTGGAGCTGAGAAGCAATCAAGTCAAAGGGAAATAAGGAGTCCCTTTGCTTGATCTAAGGCACCGAACAAAAGTGGAAGCTAGAATCAAGGTACACTGCCCTCTAGACCTGTCTTCTGGCCCAATGAATGAGCTGATGTCGACAAAAGGAGGTCCGCCATAGGTGAGGAAATAAGGGATCCTCAACTAAGGCATGAGAGAAAATAGTAGAGTGACTGACAGACTGACACCAACAATGATGATGAAATTGGGGGAAATGAGTAGCGAATGGACGAATTCTCTTGTTAGAGCATACACAGCATGGATGAACTCGCACCGACTGACACAATATCATGGGAGATAGGGGGCAGTGGGAATGAAGGACATAATGAGTGACACAAAAGAGGGACCAAGCAATGAAGGATGGAGGAATATAGCGAGGTGCGAAGGGACTTGGGATAGACTCCATGAAAGCAATGATGACTCAACTTTCATGCTCTAAACAAGGTTGACTTGATGGTGCTGCCACACAAGAAAAGGATCCCATGGGGACCATAAAGGCATGAGTACAAGATGGTAACTCACGACTAAAGTCAACACGAGCGTGGAAAAGTATGGAGGCAGCATGGTGCCCCCGGTATGAGTGTTGCAAGTGAAGAAATTTGATTTTGAGGAAGGGTGAAGTGGCGCTTCATGGGAAAAATGTGTCTCGGTGAAGTATCAAATCACTAAAAACTAACAGAAACCCATTTGAGGGCTTGGTGAGAGCTTTCCAACAATGCGGACAGTTTAGTAAACAAAGATATGTTTGGATCGCAGCAAGCGAAAGAAAAAATAGGGGTTGTTCTTTTAATAAGGTATTTTCCCTCCAAATTCATTCATTTGCATGTGGAGCTGTGGTGAATGTAGAGAGGAGAGAAGGCCCTAAATCTTGCAGTGATCATAGTGGACAAACCGACTGTTGGAATCAAGATCCGTGAGTTGCAGGTAAGAGGCCTAACCCTACTCTTTCTTTTCAGTGGATTAAAAGTTCAGATTAGGGCCTTAGAGATTAGGAACAACCCCTCACTCCTCCTCACGGCCGAGTCACACTTTTTGGGTTTAAAAGTGTGACCTGGGTAGCAGGTTTTGGGCAGAAAAGTGTGACCTGTCCCAGGTTTGGGCCTGAAAAGTGTGACCTGGAAGTGAGGGGTGTTTCTGTGCTGTTTTTTGTTGAGCACTAGGATTTTGTGATGAGAATCAGTCTTTCCTATCTGTATACTGACGAATATGATGTTTTCGTGAAAATATGGCAGAGTTACGAATTAACTGGAGAGAGAGAGACCTAGGTGCATTACGGTCGAAGATCCGGGAGGATCAGGGTGTCCGTAGTGCTTTGGCCAGGTTTGGGGTTTTGAAGTTTGTGGAGAACCCTTTGATGAGAGCTAGGGAGCCTTTATTGGCCTGAATTGTCAGCTATTGGGACCCAGACCATCAGGTCTTTATAGTGCAGGGGCACTGAATCGAGTTGACGGTCCAGGATATATATTTTCTGACTGGTCTCCCACCACTTGGGATGGTAGGGAATACTCAACAAGTATTACCACGTGGTGCGAAATATCATAGAGTTTGTAAAGTGCCACTGTCGACCAGGTCTCCAAGTCAAGGGTACTTAGATATCCATTAGGGATTTGGAGAGGTTATAGAACCATGTTGTGGCCGCAGCAGTGTTGTGGATCCTGGGAAACCAAGCACTCCATCACATCACGGGGGGTCAAATGATGCTTGTGGAGACTGTTTTGAGTGGTACCTACTATGGGTGGGCCTATATGATGCTATCATCATTGAAACGATAGTTGTCACTATGTAAGCGACAAGTGAATCATGACTGTGCATATGGTACAATTTTTTGCTTTTTCTTCTTTGAGAAGATCTTGGCACTTTGACCTCACATACAGCTCCCAAATGGAGGCCCAAGAGAGCCTAGGATGTGTCAGTGTGGGAAAATAATGTGCAGAGGAGGAGGTGGAGTAGTTGGACGGGTGTTCCATCCTGATTTCTTTGTTCATTGGGATTAGATGCCGCTGTATATAAACGACTATCCCTATAGTGGGATGAGTTATTGTGGGGACTTGGATCTGCCACTGCCGCCTGGTCGTATATGGGGACCTGATGGTGAGTGAAAAATTGGTAATATTTTATGTGAATGTAAAGTTTCTAGAATATTATATGTGGTACTAATTCTTTTATTTTGGTATGCAGATACAACATTGGTAAAATCGGCCAGGTATATGGGACGACCTGCAATATCAGGGGTCGCAGAATCTACTGGACCAAGGGCGCAGCATAATGAGGATGCAGTAGCCCTTATGGAGGATATCTGTCATATATGTGAGAGGCTGCTGACCGATTTTTTGGAACGCGGTTGGTAGGACTTAGATGACCAGTACATAGAGCCATGTATTGGTTTACCCTTGGAATGGCGAGGGTTCATGCGGCGCATGGCGATGGATGGGCAAGGCATGCGTGATCTACGAGTAGTGGGGGCAGAGCCATTGGCTCGGGATCCTCCAGATAGTGATTAGTGTGTAGGGTCAGGTGGTGCCCCCAGTTTTGAGTTTTTGTAACATGATATGGACATGTCAAATGTATCAGAGTTAATTAACTCTAAAACATTTTATATGATGCATACTATGGATATGCATCATTTTGATATTTTTGTGTTATTGTCTTGTGTTAAATGTGTGTGTTAAATGTCAATCCAGAATATGATTTGAAATGCTATCTACATAATGATTTTGTGCTCTAGGTACATGACTAAAAGTAATGATTTCAAATTCGCGCATCAAGAGCTTCACTCGTAAATATCTTCCGAAAAGGATAGGACTATCCACACAATCTACACCATTCAATTGCATGACAAGAAGCAGGGAATATAAACGAACATGAAGGTGGAGGATGTGTTGTGAAAGGGAATTAGCTAATAAACCTCGTACAACATCATATTTGGCCTGATTATTGGTAGCAGTACCAATGCATACACCGTTTGAAAGAATAAGTGCCTGCAAAGGGGTAAAAATGGCCCCAACCTACCGAGGCTAAATTCTGGGAGTAGCGAATTGCACCATCAGAAAAACTGATATAAGGTGTTGAGGGGGGATCCCTCTAAAAGGTGCCATAAGACAATAAATGGGAGGATAAAGAACAATGCTGGCAACCTGAGTGCACAGTAGAAATAAAATGCACTCTACGGAAGGAAGTGATCTGGGTAGGATGTCTACTTCCCACATGTTGCTGGTGAGGGGAAGTGTGGGAGCTACTGGAGGTGTAGCTTAAGCTCAGGCTGCATAATTCACCAAAGGTATGGATTATGGCATCTCGTTTATAGGTGGGAAAGATGAAGTCAGGGGTGGATAGAGCTTCCATTATGTCGTTGTCACAATAGGAGGTGGAAGGACAGGAGGAAGGTAGACCACATGACGTGGCGAGGCTACCTAACTCATTTTTATGAGAAGAAAGACTCACATGCACATCATCGCAGGGGATGACGTAAGAAAAAGCAGATAAAGGATCCACTGATGTTGAGCCCGGGGTGTTTGCTAAAATGAGGTCAAGTGAAACAACATGAGAAGATTCAGAGGGAGCTTCTGTCGAGGGTCTCAAGGATGATGAAAGGTAGAGGATGGTGGCCACATGCTCCGTCATTTCGACATCAGGGGGGGAATGTCAATAGGAGCAGGTAAATCCTCAGTCTGGCCTACAACATACTGTGCAAGAACGGGAGAAGCGGATTGATTTTGTTCAATCTCGTACTCCCAAACTACCTCCAAAGAGGCACGGTAATGTCTAAGGCGGGGACAATGATGAGAGTAATGGCCATGAAGACCACACAAAGCACAAAGGTGTTTGGTGTGAATATCCTTGGTGTTCTTGGTTGCGGTCAATGAAGAAGCAGAAGTTTCAAGGACCGTAGACTCATGGAATGTGACATTAACCATGGGCTTGATGCGGGGCAACTCCGGACAAGTATGAGTGGCATGACCGCTGACATCACACAAAGTGTAGAGCTTTGGAGGCAAAGGAGGTGTAGGGTTAGTCGGGGATGCTTTGTCCTTTGAGGAATTTTTGTGAGCTTTTCCCTTCTTACCTGAAGTGGTCGCAGCAGGAGACAGATCCTGTTGAGGTGGTTGAGGCACTATGACAACGGGAGAAGTCATGGGGACCGGTTGAACCGGGGTCAAAGAAAGATAAGGTTTAGGTTGACCTAGCGGGGTGGAAGTTCAAGGATCAAGGTACCAAAATAGAAGTCCAATGGTCAAGTTAGGAAGAGAGAGGGTGGCCATGACAGGTGTCGTATAGATGCTTGGTGGAGGGACTAGGAATGGTATCTGACCGAAGGGGTAATGACCAGGTGGGACAACTCCTAAATGGTTAAGGCCTAGAGGAACTGACCCTGGAGGATAAAGAGGCTCATCAGTACCAGCTGAAGGGATAGAAGGAGGAGGTCCAGAAGGCTGCATCGAAGGGCTAGGAGACGACTGAAGAGGGCGAGGGGGCTGCTGACTAGCTAAGGTGGGCCTCTTGAGAGAAGTTTGAGACAATTGCCTCATGCAAACATTCGATGAGCTGGGATTAGAGATGGGAGGGGGAAGACCAGGGAACGTACCAAGCAAGGAGGAGTCCTTGTAGATGCCGGGTGAGACACTAGTCAAAGGGTCGATGGTTTTCTTATTGGCCACCAAAGAAATGGTGGACTCATGGGAGGTCTGAGACTTCGGTTTGTAATACGTCAACTGGTCAATGGTGACTATATTTCCGTTATGGGGGAAGGACATCTTGTGGTGGACCGCGGAATGGACATCAAAAATTGCATAAGTGTAGCTAGGACCCAATATAATGTTGTAATCTAAGGGGGCATCTATGACTTCTACATCAACGTAAACTGTCTTTCCCACAAGAATGATAGGGAAATTGTGGAATAAGCCAATGGGCTTGGAAGCGTGGCCATCCCATGCTTGGAGGGTGATCACGGAAGGAGAAAAATCAGGAGATACGAGTTATTTCCAAACCAAAGCGGACATCACGTAGGTGGATTCCCCCTCATCAATAATGCACTAAGAAATGTTGGTGTTCCAGATCTTGAGTGGGATTTAGAAAGCGACGAAATTAGGGAGAGGAGGATGTTCTAACCAATCAACATCAAAGACAATCAATCGATCATCAGAAGGGTCTACAGTGCCCACAATAGATAGAAGAGCTTCTCATTATGAAGGGCACGATTGGAGTAGTTCCAGCATTGAAATGGCAACAGGGGATTGTGCCAAATCATCGACTATGCTATACAAATGGGCGGCTTTCCAAGAAGTAGCATTTCAGCGTAGCGGACCCTTAGGGATATTGGTATGAACCTCCACCCTAGGGTGAGGGATATTCAATGGGCCATTATGTGTCGAAAGAGGCTCTACAAAGACCAAAGGAGGCGACTCGAGGACAGACGTAGTGGGAGGCTTGTTGTACTAACGGGACCGAGTCTGAAGATTGATGTCTATGGTTGAAGGTTGATCGGATTTCATCATGAGAATCTGGTCATTAGGGGTACCAGACAATTAAGGTTGGGTAACAGTGTGGTAAACAGAAGGTTCGGAAAAGAGAGGAGGCATGCTGCACCCTGAATATGTGCTACCAAGAGGGGAAGATAGGCAGGAGGTGTTGGCCCCTCCCTGAGGAAACTCAGAGCCCATGGGAGGTTGAGCAATGACGACACACACACGACACCAAGGAAAAAGAGACCGACAAGGGTAGGGAGGTGCAAGATCAACTGATTATAATGTCGAAACAAGGGAAGAGAGGTGCAGGATGAATTGATTTCAATGTTTTAGAGTCTTTTCTTGGTGGTGTTAACCAAGCCCTTTTTCGCTTAGGGTGTGTGTGTAAAAGTGTGTAAATTTTAATTTTTAGACCCAGACATTTGTAGAGAAAAATAAAAGGTGTTGTTGTATAGCTTTAAATAAACATGCAAATGACAGTATATAGGCCTGCAAAGCAGAAAATAAACAGCTAATAATGCAATAATCTAAACCCAAGAAGGTGGGCCTCTCAACAAATAGTCTATACGTGAGTGAAAAAACTAATCAAAACACACTAAAACAACCGATAGATCTAAGGACAAAAGGGACAAGGATCTAAAGGAAAAAATCTATTGGAAAGTGGTTCAGAAACAACAACAAATCAAAGGAAGAATTGTTGTAAAAATATGTGGTGAAAGGCTATCTCCAGGAGGGAAGCGGAGTGCAACCTAAAGGAAAACCCCAAAAAAGCTAAATGAGGATATTTGGATGGATAACAAGTTGATCTGAAGTGGGTCTGAAGGTGAGGTATCAGATCTGAAAAAATGGCTGAAGACTCTGAAATTTCAGACAACCTGCAACAGAAAAAACTCTTCCAGAAAAAGTGGAGGGTACTGAAGCCCTAGGGGGCTAGGTTCCCAATAGTTGAGTGAAACAGAATAGGTACAGGTCCAAAACGGGCAGAGATGGAGATCAGACAACCCTGAACAGAGGCTTAGACAAACCTAGAAAACTTTCAGAAAAATCCCTGTAAAAAGTCCAAGTCGCAGTTTCTGATCTGTTTTCAGCAGAGGTCACACTTTTTGGGTAGTAAAGTGCGCCCTAGAGGTCCAGGTCACAGGTTTTGGGAAGAAAAGTGTGACCTACACTTCCGACACTCTCGGCAATAGATTTCTGAAAAATTTGTTGTCTCAGCTACGGCTGATGTCTGTCACCTGCACAATAGGTTTGAAAACACACGGAAGTAGGAATTTTTATCGTTTTAGGGTTTTCTGGGTTAAAAATAACATCAAGAAAAGAAAAACAAGGGGCTAAACAGAAATCCGAGGGCCTGAAGTAGCTGGATATGCAAGGATCAGAAAAACCACAGCGGTCGTAATTGTAAACCCGTGTGGAGTCGCCAGTTGTTAGTATGAATATTGATTCGAAGTGTACGAAAAAAGACCACTTTAGCTACACATAACAAACATCTCTAACATCATAAATGACTGCTAATAGCTTTAGATCTGCAGTTAGATGATCAAGACAAATGATGCAAAAATCTAGATCTATGCATTACAAGACATTAAATAGTAGAAAAATAAGATTTACTCCATAGATCCAATAGACAAGACAAGAGTATATCCAATGTAATTTTTTATTAATGGCACCTGGGAGGAAAACACAAGAGGGTGTTCCCTATTCTCCTCAATGGGATGGGTTCTTGTAAGTCCTTAGCACTTCAGATTTAGAATTCCTCTCTTTTGATGGTGTAGAAAACCCAGACAAAAATGGAAAATATGGCTATGATAATGGATCAATAGCCAGACCAAGAGTTGAGATCCAGAGTGATCTTTAGGCAAAAAAGGTGACAAATGAATGGGAAAAACCTTCTATTTATAACAAAATATTGAATTAGTCTAGATATTGGTGCATAATTAAAATATTATTAGCCAAATCAAGATCCAACTTTTATGGAATATTTCATTAGATTTGTTAGAAGGAAAAGGAATTTGACTTGAGTCAAATCCCCTTATTTGTAAATAATAACGAAATGATTTATTTATAATTTTAAAGATGTGATTAGGTAATAATAAATAAATAAATGATTTATTTATCATTTTAAAGATATGGTTAAGACATAATAAATAAATAAATGATTTATTTATCATTTTAAGGGTATGTTTTTGTAATAACCAAATAAATAATGATTTATTTAATTATTTAACGGAGATTTAGTCATATTTAACAAAGAATATTATTTAAATAATGTTTAAATAATTATTCTTAGAAAATAATAAGATAAATAATGATTTATCTAACTAATTTCCTTGTTTTGGGTTAAATATAACCAGGAATATTAATTAAAATGTTTTTTAACTAATTATTCCTTGAGGAAAATCAAACAAATATGGATTTATTTAATGTTTCCCCATGGGGTTTCTTGTTTAGACCATAAACAACTTAATAAAGGTGGTTTACTGAGTTATTTTTCATAGTGAATGCGATTTTACTTGGGGTAAAATTTGTCTTACTTGGTGTACTTGGGTCCATCTAATAACAATGGATTAGAAAACCAAAAAATGGTGTAACAGAGGGGGACTCAACAATAACAATAAGGGGGCTACACTAATAACAATAAGGGGCTAAACTAGTAATATAGGGACCTAACATGCCCCATTCCTTCAAAAAAGTGTTTTCCTCAATGCTTGAGTAGCTCTGAGTGCTTCTGTATAAAATTCTCATCATCCCATGTAGAATCTTCAGTGGGTAAGTTTTTCCACTTGATGAGATACTCTGAAATTGATCGATTTCGTAGCTGTAGAGTTCTTGTTTCCGTGACTGCTTCAGGTTCCAATATGATTTT
This sequence comes from Pinus albicaulis, assembly GCA_034641835.2. Classification (NCBI taxonomy): domain Eukaryota; kingdom Viridiplantae; phylum Streptophyta; class Pinopsida; order Pinales; family Pinaceae; genus Pinus; species Pinus albicaulis. Next base: position 872,089,426 of record CM076583.1, on the reverse strand, counting down.
TCCTTCCTCATCAAGTTCTGGCAATATTGTTTGAACTAGAAGATTTTCACCTATAACCTTCTTTAAGCATGAAACATGGAAAGTTGGATGCACTCACGAAGAAGCAGGAAGCTCCAATTTGTATTCCATAGTACCAATATTTTGCAGCACCGTGTATGGACCATAGTACTTTGGTGATAATTTATTATCCTTCTTAGCTTGCTTGAGGGACATTTGTTTGTATGGTTGTAGCCGTAAAAATACCCAGTCTCCTACATCAAAATTTCTCTCACTGCGATGTTGATATGCTTGTTGTTTCATTCGATTTTGTGCCAAATTTAGGTTTTCATTTAAGAGTTGGAGAACTTCTTGTTGATGCTTGATGTGATCTTCCACTGCTTGAACCTTATAATTTTCTCTTAAAGATGATGTGATGCACGGTGGATGATATCCATAAAGTTCCATAAATGGGGTCATTTTTGCTGCAGTATGGAAAGAAGTGTTATACCACCATTCAGCGAGAGGTAACCACTTGACCCATTGTGTTTGTTTATCAGATAAAAACAAAAAATATATCCTTCCAAACATTTATTCATTATCTCAGTTTGACCATCGGATTGAGGATGATAAGATGAGCTATGAGCTAATTGAGTACCCAAACAAGAAAATAACTTTGTCCAAAAATTTCCAGTAAAAATGGGATCTTTGTCGCTCACAATAACCTTTGGGTTTCCATGTAGCTTTTGAATTATTTCCATAAATGTAGTAGCAACTGTACTTGCTTTAAATGGATGACATAATGCACAAAAGTGTGCATACTTGGTAAGTCTATCAACTACCAACATGATGACAATATTTCCTTTGGACTTAGGTAAACCTGTGATAAATTCCATTGAAATCTTCTCCCAATGTTGACTTGGAATGGATAAAGGTTGTGGAAGGCCCGAAGTCTTAATCGTCTCAACTTTATTTTTCTAGTGAACCAAACATTTTGCCACAAACTTTTGAATATCATATTTAAGGCCATCCCAAAAAAATTCTTTCTTCACCCTGTGGTAAGTTTTTAAAAATCCAAAGTGTCCTCCTAAAGGAGAAGTGTGCAATTCCAAAAGAATATTTTGTTTTAGTTGGGAATTCATACAAAGATATAAGCGATCTTTGTACCATAAGGAATCATTTTTGCAAATAAATTTATTAGATGTACTAGGATCTTGCTACAACTTTTGAATGAGTGTCCACACTTCTTCATCCCTCTTCCATTCATCTCTTGCTTCGGTTATCCAATATGGTTGTATAATAGAAATGACACAAAGCAATGCTTCCACCTCTTCATTTTTTCTTGAGAGTGCATCTACAACAACATTTAGCTTCCCTTTTTTGTAGATTATTTCAAAGTCATAATCCAACATCTTTGTGACCCATTTTTGCTGCTCTTCTGAAGATATTTTTTGTTCCAAATATTGTTTAAGACTATCATGATCAGTTTTTACCTTGAAGTGTCTTCCCATTAGGTAAGGTCGCCATTTCTTTAGTGCAAGTAGTATTGCTAACATTTACTTCTCATAAATAGCTTTATGTAAATACTTTTCTTTGATAGGATGACTTTCAAAAGCAATGGGTCTTCCTTATTGCAATAAAATAGCACCAATTCCATTGCCTAAGGCATCACATTCCATAATAAAGGTTTTTGAGAAGTCTGGCATAGCTAAGACCAGTGCTAGGCACATTGCGTCTTTAAGATGTTCAAAGGCCCTAGTTTCTTCAGGATTCCATGAAAATGCATCTTTCTTCAATAATGTTGTTAGACGTGCTGCTATTCTCCCATAGTTCTTAACAAACTTGCGATAATACCCTGTTAAACTGATAAATCCTTGCAACTGCTTTATAGTTGTGGGGACTTTCCATTCCTTAGTGGCTTTAATTTTGTTAGGGTCTACATTAACACCCTTGTGAGATACAATATGACCCAGATATTCCACCTCTTGTACTCCAAAGAAACATTTGGATGACCTTGCATATAACTGTTTCTCCTCCAATAGTGTGAGCACCGTATCAACATGTTGAACATGATCCTTCCAAGACCTGCTATAGATTATTATATCATCAAAAAATACTAGCACAAATTTTCAAAGGAAGGGTTTGAAAATGGAATTCGTCAACCCTTGAAATGTAGAAGGTGCATTGGAAAGGCCAAAAGGCATGACCAAAAATTCATAATGACCCTCAAGAGTTCGAAATGTTGTTTTCGGAATATCTTCAGTCTTCATTCTAATTTGATGATATCTTGAATGAAGATCCAACTTGGTAAAATAAATTGCTCCATGTAATTCATCCAGGTAATTCATCGATCAGGGAAATAAATTGTCTTTAATGGTGAGCTTATTGAGCTCCCTATAATCTGGACACATGCACCATGATCCATCCTTCTTGTGCACCAATACTATTGGAGCAGAGAAGGAACTTTGACTAGGTTGAATTATACCAGCCTCTAACATTTCCGCAATCATACATTCAGTTTCGCTCTTTTGGACATAAGGATATCTATAAGGCCTGATGTTTGGAGGAACAGTTCCTGGAATCAAATGAATAACATGATCATGATCACGAATAGGTGGGATTCCTTTGGGAGTTTCAAACACCTTGGAATGATTGTCTAAGACTTTTTGGAGATCTGGAGAAATAGATGATTTTGATGTTGGAACTTCTAGTGAGCATAATTGTAAAATTATGCCTCGTTGTTCTTTATTCAGAAACTTTTTCATGACATTAGAGCTTATTATCTTTCCTAGTTTCCCTGTGATACCCCATAATTCGACTTCCTTTCCTTCTGAAAAAAATTTCAAGAAAAGTTCTTGAAAATTAAAAGCTACCGTCCCCAAAGATTGTAACCATTGTACTCCTAGTACAACATCAACACCTCCCATAAGAATAGAAAGCATTGGACTATTTAATACATATTCCCCCATGGTTAGCTTGATATTATGGCATTTTCCAGAGCAATTTATATTTCCTCCATTTCCAACCATCACTTGACATTCTGGTGCTGGGTATAGGAAACAATTCAATTCCTTGGCTACCTTACAATGAATAAAATTATTGGTACTACCTGAATCATTCAGCACTATTACCTTTTTCTTCTTGATATGTCCTTCTATCTTGAGAGTTTTAGGAGTGGTAATTCCTGCCAATGCATTACACAATATGGTTAGACTCATTTCTTCCTCTTCTAGGGTTGGTTCTTGGTGTATATCCTCTTCTTGTTCATTTTCTTCTTCCTCTTCACAATCTATGTAAAATAATTTCTTCTTAGCACACTTATGACCTTTAGTGTATTTTCTATCACAACTGTAGCAAAGCCCTTTTGCTCTTTTTTCTTCCAATTATTTTGGTGTCAACCTTGTAGGTTGTGGAAATGTAGGAGTAGCAACACTTCCCTCTTTATAGAAGTGAGTGGTAGGCTTCCTTGAGGCCATAATTTTACATTCAATTTTTCTTGCCAACCTGAATGCCTTCTCCAATGAATCAGGTTCCAAAACACAAACTTCATGCTGGATGTTATCCTTTAAAGTACCTATGAAGAGATCAATCATGTGTTCCTCTGGAATATCAGTTACCCTTATATTCAATTTTTGGAAGTCCTCAATGTGCTACCCCACAAAACCATTTTGTTTGAGATTTATCAATTGGCTAAAGAAGGTGTTGCTCTTTGTATCCTCATAATGTGCTATCATTTCCTCCGTAAAAATTAACCAAGTGACAGTTTTTTTATGGGAGCAAAGCCATCAATACCATAAAAATGTATTTTGTTCTAAATGTAAAGTTGCAATGCATACCTTTTATGTGTTTTGCACATTATTGATATCAAAATGTTGCTCCATATGTAGTATCCATGTTACGGGATCCTCGCCTTCAGACTTCCTCATATTCATATTTGGAATATGGTGGTTCTTCCATCCAACATTAGATTTTATGAAATCATGATTAACAATTATTTTTTTCTCATCATGAGTTTCCTCTATTATCTTTTTGCCATTAGGAAACATTTCTTGTATCAACTTTGCCAAACTTTCGATGTCTACTTTTATGGTTTCCATTTTTTCATTGATCTTAGCTTCTATGCCATCCATCTTAGCTTCCATGCCCACTTCCATGCCTTCCATATTAGCTTCCAAAACATTCATCTTAGCTTCCATGCCTTTCTTCAAACCATTCATCTTAGTTTCCATGCATTTCTTCAAAACTTCCATTTCGTTTTTTGTTTCTCTTTGCGATAGCGAAATTTGGTGCACTTGCTCTTGTAATTTTAATATCTCATGTTGTGTTTCTTCATCTTCATGATTCATAGTAGAGCCTTCTGAAGGCTTAATGGGTGTTGAATTCTTTTTAGGAGCCATTTTAGAACCCAATACTAATACCTGTTCTTCAATATTCCCTTGGAATAAATTCCAACTAATTTTTTTTAAACGAGACTTATGTAATTCGAAAAAATTACACACCTTTTTCTTGCTTTTGAGGAGTGCGATATTTAAACTGAATTATCTCTACGATTTTAGATCTTCAATATCTGAAATTTTGTATTGAGGTAGCCCTCTAAATCCTCTTTGGCATGCCACAAGTCTAACCTGATTTGGATTCTTGAAGACAAAGTTGTGCCCAATATCCTACGATGACCTAATTATGGATTAGTTCAGTAGAGTGAACTTGTATGAATTGCCACGTGTCACTGATTCCTCCTTTGGCTCTAAAATTGATAGATAGGAAACCAAATTATATGTGCTTATATACACCTTTTACGAAATTCTAATCCAATGCTTAGAGAGAGAGTTATGAAGATTTTCCCATGATCACCTCTTTGAGATGAAATTTGGGAGCATAAAAAATTCCTAACTTCCACAAATCATATCTCTAAAAATTTTGTGAACCAAGATCTAAACTTTTGCGATGATGTTCCTCAGTATTTCGGCTTCGTGCTCTAAAAATTTCAGATTCTAAGCCTTCGTAGAAAAAAATTTATAACGCAAATTCTGCGATAACCTTTTTAGGTTAAATTGAGGAGCCTACAAAAAGACCTAACTTCCACAGATCATATCTCTGAATATATTGTGACCCAAGCTCTAAAATTTTGTGAAAGTTTTCCTCAGGATTTCCACTTCGTACTCTAAAAATTTCTGCTTCTTAACCTTCATAGAAAAACAGTTATAGCGAAAATTCCATGATGATCTGTTTGGAGTAGCGAAACCCTAGAATCCAAAGCTCTGATACCAAATGTTGTGAAAACAGCTCCAAAAATAGAAGAAAAGAGATGTCAACGCCTTATAAAGAAGCCACTTCGAGGGGGAAACCTCCAATACATTACATGAATGAAAAATTTTTGCATGACTCAAATGACAAAACCTCCTTTCTATATATAGGAGTCTATGGGGCCATAATGTAATCCTAGTGGGGCCACAATGTAATCCTAGCTGACCTAACAATAACAATGTAAGGGCACAATAATAACAATATTGGGGTTAGAGGGGGCTACAATAATAAAAATAAGGGAGCTACACTAATAACAATAAGGGGCTAAACTAGTAATATAGGGGCCTAACACTTTCAACTACAGAGGCAGAATACATGGCAACCACTCATGGAAGCAAGGAAGTAGTTTGGTTGTAGCGATTGTGTTCAAGTATTGGGTTGGTGTAGCAAGCTATAAGGATATATTGTGATAGCCAAAGTGCAATTTTCTTAGTTAAGAACCCTGCGTATCATTCAAAGACAAAGCACATTGATGTTTAATATCACTTTGTGAGAGATATGGTTGAGGCTAAAAGGGTGTTTCTAGTAAAGGTGGGCACTTTGAAGAATGTTGCAGATGCATTGATGAAGTTTGTGAGAACTCATAAGTTCTCTTGGTATAGATAAACAATGGGTGTTGCAGAGCTGGGCTAATGACTAAGCTCTCTTGTGGCCCCCTACAGAAAGAAAACAACAAGTGGGAGAATGTTGGGTATGTGTTATATTCTTTCCATGACTAGTCACACTGCACCAGGCATAGCAGGGGGGTCACAGGGGGGGTGGAAGCCCGCCCTATTTGGGGTCCGGGTCAGTGCCTCGAGAAGAAAAAAAATTGGGCCCTATTTTTTGGTGGGCGGACCCACCCATGGTTTTTTGCATGGGTTCGCACATGGTTTTGGGGCATGATGGTTTTCATCCCATGGTATTTTGTAGATCCTGTCAAGGGAACTATGGTTATGTTCTAATCCAAGGTTAATGGATTGGGTTTTATTTATGCTTCGCCGTGTATATATATGCGTTGTAACACTAAAAGGAATATAATAAAAAATCAAGTTAGTCGTCCCGATTTGGGATCCAGGAGAAAATCTCTGTGTATATCTATTTTAGGTTTTATGCTCTCGCTATTGTTTATTTTATGTTTTTAAGATTCGTTTGCAGATAATTTTTGTACAGGGTAAAAACTTACATTTGGTATCCGAGTTGTTTCGGCTTCAAGGTGATGCGTTTACTACTGAGGGGTTTTTTTCTCAGGCCTGTGGTCGACCCTGTTCAGTGGGAGATCTGTAGGATCGATTCGTGTAGTGAAAGAAGATGGCGAGCAGTGGAATGATAGAGATTGAGAAATTTAATGGTCAGATTTTTGAGTTGTGGAAGCTCAAGATGGAGGATCTGTTGGTGGATAAAGACCAGTCGATCATATTAGATCTAGGCACTAAACCAATGGAAATGTCATATGAAGACAAGAAAAAGTTGGATCGGAAGGTGAAGAGCACAATATGGCTGTGTGTCTCAGATTTAGTATTGTTGAATGTATCTAGGGAAGCTACGGTGAAGATTTTTTGAGACAAACTTGGGAATTTATACCAATCTAAGTCTCCGGTGAGTAAATTGTTCTTGCGAAAAAAGTTGTATAACCTGAGGATGAAGGATGGAGACTCAGTGATAGAGCATCTAAACGCCTTCAATACTGTGGTAAGTCAGTTGTCATCTGTTGATATTAAAATCTCAGATGAAGATAAGTGCTTCATTTTTTTGTGTTCTCTATGAGACTCGTGGGATAGTCTAGTTATTGCAATAGGTAGCAATACAACTACCTTGAATTTTGATGACATTATCTTAGCCTTGTTTTCAGAGGAAATTAGACGGAGAAATATGGAGGGTCAGAATGGAGATGCCTTATCTATACAAGGAAGGTCCCAGAACAGAAACAAGAATAAGGTTTCAAGTGAGAGATTTAAATCTCCTAGAAATTTTGTAAAGGTGTGCTGGAAATGTGGAAAGGAAGGGCACTACAAAAAGGACTACAGATCTAAAGCTTCTGAGAAAGGAACTCCATAATACAATTTTCACAGGAATGGAGACATCTCATCATAGAAAATTATTTTATAAAAAACCTCAACATATATTGTAAGGAGATATACCATATAAAAGGTGTCTAGATGATCGCGCAAAGATCCAAACTTCTTTCACACTACACCTGCGCCTCCTTCCTCAGAATTTAGCCAGAAAATTGTGCCTGTTTTCATAAACCCCTTCAGCCGACAACATCATATCCCAAACTTCTCTGAAAGTGTTAGTTGGCCTCCACCTAAATTGTCGACAGTCATAATAACTAGCATGTGTCAGTACTGCCCCTCCAAACGGATATCGTATTTATCATCAAATGACTATGTGGTGCACTTTGTCGCATGACACCTCACATCTCCCCTCTCCCGCATGGCACCCCAATCGTGGATCTCAAGACCTCTCCATGTATCTATCAACGATTATCTAGAGTGGGTGTAGTTTTTCTTCCCGAGCCATGTCTATCTGGTTAATATCTAAATGTCATCCCACATGATTACACCTTGAATTTTCCAAGTATTCAGCTGCCTCATTCTCGGCTCTACAAACATGTGATGGGATGAGATAACCTATATCATGGATTATCAAACTAGTTTCCTGGATTAGGCATGCCATCCTTCAACTTTGACTTATTTTTTCCCATGGAATCCCCTGTTGCAGCTTCTCTAATTCCCCCGTTACCATAGTTGAATCCCCTTCTACTATGATTATGTGGTATCTTTCGGTTACTCCTATAAGCAACCCATGTTTTAATGTTATTGATTCCACTTCTTTGTTGGTGGAAAACCCTAGATCTATCGTGTATATTTTCTAGATTGAGCCCTGCGAATTCCAGAATATACTGCCTGCTCCCGCGTGTCCTGGGTTACCTTTAGATGACCCATTGTAGTTGAGTTTCAGAAACCTTGGATGTGGCGTTTGAAACTTGTCCTAAGGATTTCACCTTATTTGTTTCTTTTTCCAGATTGTCTAGGAAAAAATTTGGGGTTTTAAGTTGAGCATGGTAAGGATGCGAGCCTAATTTTCATTTGTTTTCTAGTCTTCTTAGCCCATTTCTTAGCTAGGATGGTCTCTCAAATATTTTCAAGGATCACCTGCCATATTTATTCCTGCTATCTAATCTCGTGCCTGAAAAATTTTGCGGTTCCTTTCTTTCCAAATGGCCCATGGAATAAGGCCCTTAGATAACCTCCAAGATTTGCTAAGCAATTCAAAAGAATATCCCCTTTTCTCAAGGTTACAATTGTCTATTTGATGCATTTATTGTCCCTATCATTTTGTTGGAAGACCATGGAGATATTCAGCTAGGACATGGGTATTCAACAAGTGCTCAATACTTTCATCATGTTTATTACACATTATACATAGCGAAGGGCTATGCATCCCTTTTTTCTGCAATTGATCCCAGGTAAGGATTTTACTATGACTAACAAGCCAGAGAAAATATTCTATTTTTGGACAATGTTTAGCTGCCCAATTTTTTTGCCAAATTGGTACTGTTATACTCTATATATTATTAGATTTGATATAATAGCCTTCTTTTATTGTGAACATTCCTTTAGTACGATATCCCCATCGTAGGATGTCTTCTCCATTAGCTAAAATCAGTTTTTTGGTTTTCATTTCTTTTTCATAATTATTCCATTGATGAGTTTCAAGGGAATTTGGCCAATGTTCCTTAACTTTCCATTTCCTCCATTTCTTTTCCATCTCCCCACTCCATTAATTTTGTAAAAAACTTATGTTTGGCTTAGTGGTGAAAATGAAGATCTCTCCTAGGTCTAGACGACTGAATAATTTTTCTCGTTGCTACCAGGATTCTTCCCAAAATAGGGTTGTGTTTCCTCCTCTAATTTCTCAGAATTTGTGCTCACGAATGAGATCTCTATTAATGGCTACTAAATTCCAGGTTTTGGACCCTTTTGGGGTTGTGTTGACCTTTAGTTTTCCTGAATTAGTGCATGGCATTTCATATTTCGTCTCCCGAATTATTTTCCATAGATCTGCACCCTCTTGGAGCCATCTCCACCAAATTTTAGCTCCCATAACCTGGTTCAGAATATAAGGGTATCTTAAACCCAATCACCATGTTTTTTTTTAGTTTAGTGAGCTTATCCAAGGAGAGAAGATCCCATTTGTGGGTTTGTTGCAAACCCTACCATAATTTGTTTTTACATATCTTGACCATATTAGTGCAAATGGTTTTAGGGGTAGGCAACCTAGATAACTGATAAATTGGGATAGATTGTAAAACATATCACAATAAGACTACCCAATTAGGAGCATTGAGAACCTTGAAGGCCCAATTCTGGAGGCTGCCATGAATACAGTTTAGGAGATCTTTCCATCCCGACACCCTAAGGGAATTAATGCATAGAGGAATTCCTAAATACTTCATGGGGAGAGTATCTAACTGGAAACCCATAGTGTGAGATAGGAATCTCTGAGATACAAAATGAGTATGAAAAAAGTAGACATTTGATTTATCAATTTTTATGACAATTCTGGAGGCTTCCATAAAATCTTTAAGAATAGATAAAATGTCCTTAGATTCTTATAAATCAACGTGACATAAGAGCATAATTTTATCAACAAATTGTTGATGGGATAGGGCTAGATCAGGCCCCTAAAGGTTCAACCCCTTAAACTAAACTCAATGAATCTTAGACTTATTGTGATGACCAAGGCCTTCAACTGCAATAATAAAAGGAAAAGGGGATAGGGGATCACCTTGTCAAAGTCCTTGAGTGACATTGAAAGGATTGGAAGGAATACCATTAAGAAGGATTTAAAATTTAGGGGATGAAATGAAAGACAATATCCAGAGAATCCATCTTCTATCAATGGTAAAGGCTTTGAACACTGCTTTAAGATAAGTCCCACTTAAATGATCATACGCTTTAGAAAGATCAAGTTTTATCAACATACCTTTAATTTTAATGGTACAAAGAGACTGAATAACTTCCTACGCCGTGAATATACCATCTAGGATTTGTCTTCCTTTCACAAAACTAGTCTGTTCAGGAGAAATAAGGGCCCAAAGAATAGGTTTCAATCTATTAACCATCATAGTCAATAAAATATTATAAATAACATTACATAAGGTAATAGGCCTGAAATATACTAGAACATCAGCGTTTTCCTGCTTAGGGATTAAATAGATAAGGGTGGAGTTTAGGGCTTGATAGACGTGACGTGATCATCGAGACTCTTCAACCAATTCCCATGTCTCTGTTACCATGAAAGTGCAAGTGGCTTCGTAGAATTCTATTGTAAAACCATCGAGGCTAGGGGCTTTATTTTTAGGCAGATTCCTAATGACCTTTTTAACCTCTTCATAAGTGATTTCTCTAAGGAGAGCCAAGTTTTGATCCTTGCTGACAATTTTTGGTATATTTCTAGTAATGTGCTCAATAGTAGATGTTCAATTTTGATCAGGTTCAGTGAGTATGTCACTAAAATGATTCACCAAAAAAATTTCCATCTCATTATGTTAGAGAACTCAATTTCCTCTCCGGTCCTTTAGGGAAAAGATCTAATTGTGATGTCTTCTCTGGATGTTTTCCTTGTGAAAAAAAATTGTATTTCTATCCCCTTCTTTGAGCCATTGAAAATGGTATTTTTGCTTCCATAATTCTTCCTCTTTCTTCCTGTGTTCTTCTAGTTTACTTATAATGTTTCCTTCTTCTAGGACTAGCTCCTTAGTCCTTCCATTTGAGATCATATGTTGCTACACTCATTTCATTTCTCCCAGCATCTTTTCCTTATCCTGGTGAATGTTTCGAAACTCATTTTTATTCCATTTTATAATCTCCTGTTTTAGATTTTTCAACCGAAGTTGAAAAGAGCGCATCCTATTTCGGCCCTGAATTTGATTGACTTCCCACCACCCTTTATTTTTTCCAAAAATTTGGGGTCCCTTAGATAAAGGCTTCAAATAGAAATGGAATTTTCTTATTGCATTCTTTCATGTCAACTTCCATGCTTATCGGCCAGTGGTCTGAACCCAAAGTAGGAAGGATTGCTGCTTCATAGAACATGTCCATGCTCACAAGAGCTTCAGAAGCTATGAATCTGTCCAATCCCGAGACCACTTAATGAGAAGCTACTCTTTTTTTATTCCAAGTTAACTTACCATTCATAGTAGGTATATCCACCAACCTTAAGTTTGTGATTAGATCTCTGAATAGTTCCATTTCTGGCTCCTCTCTCCTTGTTCCTCCTTTCTTTTCTGACAGATTAATAATCATATTATAATTCCCTCCCAACAACCAATATTTCTCAATATGCATATTATTCAGCGTTCTTGTACTATTTAGGAATGCCTCTCTTTCTCCTGGAATATGAGGCCCATAGACAAAGGAAATTAGGATATTTTCCTTCGTTCCAATTTCTCTAAACAGTCCTAAAAGAATACTAGGCAACCCAATCCATGCATCTGCCATAATCTCTATAGGATTCCATAAGATGGCTATTCCCCCAACACTATCGCGTGAATCTATCATCATTACTTCATAATGTGGTTTAGAGATTTTAAGGATATCTTCTATTTTTGGCTAGAGTCTTTTGTTTCCTGTATTAGAATTAATTGATGCTTTTCTAATATTAACCTATATTTTAGGTATCTCTATTTTCCTTTGCTATTTATACCTCTCATATTCCAGGAGATCACTTTCATTGGTGAACTTTGTGGAGTTTTTGGAATACCGTTGTTAACGGTATTGTCTTTCCTAAATTAACTAACATTTCGCCTACCATTTGTATCGAATCATGTAGGTTCTTCTACCCTTTATTTTTTCCTCCTTTAGGCTGGGTGCTGGCTTCCTTAGAAGGAGGGTTTTCCAAGGAAATTTTTTTTTTTTGAGATTGGGATGTCAAGTATTGCTCAAATGTTTCCTTGTACATCTTCTTATGATCCTTCGGTATGAAGTGATCATCAAGATTTCTCCATTCTTGCAGGATAATTTTTAAAGCAAATTCTTTTGAACTTAATTCCTCTCTATTATATTCTATTTCCATTGGTGATTATTAGATTGGTTGGTCGTACTCTTCCACTTCATTCGATTCCTGTGGTGCCTTTCGTTTAGCCTTCTGATTTTTCTGAGGTATTATTCCTTGTCCTCCTGCATGACTTTATTCTCCTTCCTTCGAAATTTTCCCCTTGTTCTCATACTATCTCATATCTCTTTTGCATATTCTTTTGTTTTGAATTATTGTTCTGGATTGCATGTCGCTTATTACTCTTATTTTTACTTGTAACAGTTTTGAATCCATCATCTCTTTCAGGTGACCCTTGAGTTTCCTCTCGTAACTTTCCTTGCATCTGTTCAGGATTCTTCAATGGAAAAGTTTTATAAAGGTGGCCATATTCATCGTATCTATGGCAAAGAAATGGAATATGTTCGTAATCCAAAAGCTGATGCCAAATTTTACCTTCATATTCAAGTTATATTGATTTTGGAAGTTGTTCAAATATATTCATATACACATATGCAAGAAAAAGAGGTATACCGACCTTGACCCGTTATTTCAGCAATTTTAACAAAGCTACCGAGAGAGTTTCCAATACCTTCTAAAATTCTAGGGTCCCAGATATCCATCGGAAGTGTGAAGAGCCGAACCCAAACTAGTGCAGCCAAGAAATGTTCCATTTGGGGTTATAAAATTCTTCCCATTGACAAAAAAATAATCATGCATTGTAATAGAAGTAAAGACCTCCCTCAAAGATCCAGTCTTTATCGAAATATTGGTAAATGTGACTGTAAAGAACTCTTTAGTCGAATTTTAAGTCTATATGAGAGTAATATTTCATATAATAAACAAAAATTAATATTTTAAAAATATATAAAATATGTTTTCTGTAAGCTTAGCAGAACATTTTTATCAACATGTCAAGATATATCGCTAAAGGGATTTGAACCTATGACTCATCACAATTTAACCAAAATCACACAGACTGAAATATATAAAATATTAATATAAAATATTAATTCAATTAATCGAATATAAGTATCAAATAACATGTATTTAAAATAAAATTTAAAAATTAAAAATAGATATCAAAATATTAAATTATATTTTATTAAAATAATAAATTATTTTAATTAATCTTCTATATTTAGTTTTCCAACTATATTTCCTTATAACACATATCAAATATATGTAATTTTATTTCTGTCCAAGCAACAAATACCAAACTTAGATTTATTAAATAAAAAAATATCTAATCACTTAGATATATAATTTTGTTACATATAATGTAGATTCTGATCAAGCTATTACAGTCCATGTTAATCCACATAATTACATTAATACTATATTATCTAATATCCATGTTCTCATTATTCAAATAGATTTTAAAAATGACATCACATAAAACTATATTAAAAAATTCCTAAATCTTTTGATATTCCAACCCTGCAGTCGACCCTCGATTACATACACACTTTCTTCCCATATTACATTGTATCACGCCACACTACCTCTAGTATAAATATTCAAATAAACTCTCCTCCCCACATCTAAATTTTTATAACACCAGCACCCTAGGCCTATACTAAAAATACTAAATATTCAAGTAAACTTTGTACCATATTACATTTTTATCACACCACACCCATATTATGGTCTACCACACCACACTACATATACTCCAAATATTCAAATAAACTCTCCTCCCCACATTTACATTTTTATAACACCACCACCACCACACTAGCGTGTACTTGAAATACTAAATATTCAAGTAAACTCTGTCCGATTTTACATTTTTATCACACCACACTACATTCCACGCATAGATTAGATTTGATCACACTGCATTACATCTATATAAACCATGAAAATGAGAAGGAACTTTTACCCCAAAAGGGGACCATCCTGTAGCTTTATTCGCAACCTAAAACGTGCAGAAGATGCTATTTCAAGGATGATCGATGCAATTTTATTTCATCTTACAGTGCCCTCGCAAACCTACCAAATCATTTTCTTAAATACCATGTTTGAAACTAGATGAACTTCAATATTAAATATAATCTAAACTATCAGTCCTCATTTCTAACGAGCTGGTTTTTCTGATCAAATATAATCCAGATAATTACCTAGTTAATGCATCTTTGTTCATGCCTTCCTTCGATAGTGGCTCAAACACACCAGTTTCTATATTCACTCTTGAAACTGGACTGTCTAAAAGCTCTTTGCCTTTATGTACTAGGTCATGCAGATTCTTCTCCGTTGACAAATCGGTTGAGCTTACATTTCCTGATAGCTTGGTCTGGACTCTTAGATAGTTTTGAGCTGATTTAAAGGCTTCTAACACTACATAGGCATGAATTTTCACCATATCTACACTTGACTCTCTAAACATGTCAATTATGGGTGTTTTACCATTATTGTGTAACCATGTAATGGTTGTTTAACATACGATTGTATTATGGAACAATAAATGGAGAACACTAACATTATATTGTAATTCCAAATTATAGTATTAGGAATTCGAATTAATTCTTATAGAATACAATAAGAGTTATTATTCATAGATTGCTAAGAGTAGAGTCTATTAATATAAGGAGAAGAACTGCTTTGAATAGATTAAAAATAACTGTAGAATCATGAACCCAAGTGTGTTAATAAATAAATACATAAGGGGAAATAATAAAATATGTAAGATAGAATAAATGTAATAATGAGGAATTTATATTATAATAATTATTCACAATTAAGGTTATAAAGAGGGTAATATGGACCTAACTTATATTATAAAAAGGATAATACAATGTAGTGAAGTAGAAGTGGTTCAACAATTATACAACTTTGTAATTATAATGTAAAAAAATATAACCAGAGATTCCTCTAAACATGAAAATAGTATAAAAAGAGATTCGTCTAAAATTGATGAAATATTGATGAACGAACGAGAACATAATTCATTAACTAGTGACGAAGGCAGAAATTAGTGTACACAAAGTAGGTAGTTATACTATAATTGGAAAAAAAAAATTATGGTTAGTGGAGTTGTTGCAAATTGGCTTAGAAAATCGTGAGGTTGCGATGAAAAATATGGAGGAAATAGGGAGAAAACTCGATGTAGGAAAAGTGGTAGAATCAGTAGAGGGGAAACAACCTGAGCAGTCAGTGTTAAAAGGAGGATTCAAGCATAAGTAAAAAAATAAACCAAATGTAACCCACATTGACCGGTAAACCTAGGCCCATAGGGACCACTTGAAGACATATGTGTTAATCTATAAATTTATTAAGATGGGGCCCAATGTGAAGCTCCTAAGATCATGGATTTTGTATGTTTGGAAGCCTAAAGGTGAAGTGGGCCTTCACCTAGAATCCAAAGGTTTTTTCATGGCATTCTTTGCTAACCTTGAAGATAGAGATAAAATATTTGAAAGTGTCCTTTATTTCCTATCTTTAGGAGGATTATACATGAGGCCATAGAAGGAGAACTTCACATTAGAGCAAGATTCATTCACCTCTATTCCAGTGTGGATCATACTATATTCACTCCCATTGCATTGCTAGCTCCCAAAAACTCTAGAAGCCATCAATAACTCCCTTGGATTCTTTCTTAGACTCTCATTTAATAAAAAAAAAATTAATACTTTTAAAATATATAAAATATTAATTTCAAGTGTTAATTCAATTAATCAAGTCTAAGTGTCAATACACATCTATTTCAAATAAACTTAAAACAAATATAAATAAATATCAAAGTATTAAATGATATTTTATTAAAATAACAATTTATTTTAATTAATCTTCTAACTATCAAGTATTAAATTATATTTTATTAAAATAATCATTTATTTTAATTAATCTTCTATATTTAGCCTTCCAACTATATTTTCATATAAAATATATGCAATTCTATTCCTCTCCAAACAACAAATACCAAACTTAAATTTATTAGATAAAAAATATGTAATCACTTAGATATGTAATTTTGTTACATATAATGTATATTATAATCATGCTATTAGAGGACATGTTAATCAACATAATTACATTAACACTGCATTATCTAACATCCATGTTCCTATTATTCAAACTTTTGCTTTTCCTTGTACCTTTTACAGGCTAAATAGATTTCCAAAATTACACGACATAAATCCTATATCTTTTGATATTCATATCAAATCCTGTGGTCGACCCCTGATTCCATACACACTCTGTTCCTATGGTAAATCACACCACACTACATCTACTCTAAATATTCAAATAAACTCTTGTCCCCACATTTACATTTTTATAACATCACCACCACCACACAAACATGTACTTGAAATACTAAATATTCAAGTAAAATCTGTCCCATATTACATTTTTATCACACCACACTACATTTCACCCATAGATTAGATTTTATCACACTACATTACATCTATATAAACCATGAAAATGAGAAGAAACTTTAAACCCAAAAGGGGACCATCCTGCAGCTTTATTTGCAACCTAAAACATGCAGAAGATGATATTTCGAGGATGATCGATGCAATTTTATTTCATCTGACAGTGCCCTCGCAAACCTGCCAAATCATTTTATTAAATACCATGCTTGAAACCAGATGAACTTCAATATTAAATATATTGTAAACTATCAATCCTCAGTTCTAACGAGCTGGTTTTTCTGATCGAATATAATCCAAATAATTATCTGGTTAATGCATCTCTGTTCGTGCCTTCCTTTGACAGTGGCTCAAACACACCAGTTTCTATATTCACTCTTGAAACTGGAATGTCTAAAAGCTCTTTGAATTTATGTACTAGGTCATGCAGATTCTTCTCCGTTGACAGATCGGTTGAGCTTACATCTCCTGATAACTTGATCTGGACTCTAAGATAGTTCTAAGCTAAATTAAAGGCTTGAAACATGACATAGGCATGAATGTCCACCATATCTGCATTTGACTCTCTGAACATGTCAGTTATGGGTGTTTTACCGTTATTGTGTAACCATCCAAATAGTCCCCATTTTGTAGCCTCAGCAGCAGTTTAACTAGCTGTTTTCTGTCCAGTTTCAAGTGAAAGCACCAGAAACTTGCTAGTGTCCTGTTTAAAATGAAGAGTGACTATGAGATTAAATTATTTATTTTAGTTTATTTAGCTAAATTAATTTATCAAATTCTAAAATATTTTCAAAATTTAAAAATGAATTGAATTAAGTTCAATACAAAACCATGAAAACTTAGCTAAATTAATCCAACTTATCAAAATATAAATCTATCTATAACTCAACTTCAACTGAGTTTTTGTTGATGGGACCAGAAAATTTAGATTTTCTATAAGAGCTTGTTTTGTCACCTAGTTTATCGCAAGTAATGTCTGCACCACAATTTTAGAGAAGAGTGGATTATGTAACTTTTGGTACCAAAGGCACTAGTCAAAACCAAAATTCCTGTTGCATTCATATATGTCAGCATGTCACCAATTAACAGATAGCGACGAAAAATATATAAAAGAAACCTTATAGGATTGTTAGCTGAACTCCTCCATCTATGAGATTGGAACTTCGGGTACGGCCAGTGGAATTTTTTGTCTCGAAGTAGTGAGTAGGAAGATATGTTGGGGCTGTTGACGTTACAACGCAGACATCGTACGAAAATGCATCGTACAACTCATTTAGTTTGGCTTGAAACAGATTTAGTAGATGTAATTGACATTGGGATTTTTTTTTTTTTTAAACTTCGTACGACCTGTAAATTTTCTATTTTGTAAATCTTCATAACTCATTGCCAATGCCACTATATCACTGTCAATAACTCATTTTCAATTTCACATATTTGAGAATCCCATTATCTTACTCGGGCTAGTTTTTATTTTGATTACATATTTGAAGAACATTTTAAAAACGCTTCGTAGATTTATATTATCATAAAATCTTACCGTGAAAGTTGAGAATATTGCAGGTTCCTCTGCTTTGATGTCATATGTGGGAATCACCACGTTTGTCAACATCTGGTGTAACCGTATATTCCCCAGATATTTTTTCATGAGCTCGTGCAGGTAATCCCCAGAATATTTTGGCCCGGTGATATCCCATGCCAATGCCACTATATCACTTTCAATAACTCATTTTCAATTTCACACAGATTAGAATATCTCATTATCTTACTCACGCTAATTTTTATTTTGAATACAGATTTCAATAATATTTTGAAATTTGATTAATTAGAGGAAGCTCAAACATTTTCAATCTGACTCACATATTTAGAATTCTGTTGAAGATATTGAAAGTATTATCAAACTTTGTGACAGCTACATTTAATGCTAACTAGTTGGTTAACTATCTAAGTGATTTGTATTTTATTGTTAAGTAAGAACTGAAACAATTTATGTTATTTATTTTAATAATAGAATTTTTATGGAAAAATAACTGGATAAAAAAAAAGTAAAAAAACTGATGGTAAAGTGTCTTCCAAAAACTGGAAGTGGTTGGGGATGGTTGGAAACAGTTACCTGTTCTTCTGAGGATAAAAGGTTTATCCCAGTGAGGAGTAGGGGTTCCGCACTAGTGGAAAAAGAGGGTTTTCCAGAGCTGGTAGAAACCAGTGGAAAAATCACTCAGAGATCCTAAAAACTAAATTTCTAATATTGATTGCATTGTTTTGTCTTGAATTCATAGTAGAAAAGAAATCCACTGATAACCTGTACCATCCAGATCTGTATCTTGGGGGAAAGAAGAGGACGTAATCACCTCTGTTCATGGTTGGGAGGACCACAGCTTAAAAAAAAAAAGAATAGTGTGACTCAGATAAGTACAAATGAAGTTATTCCTCTAAAACCAGAATGAGAATTAGACTCTAACTGTGATGATTTCTTGTTTACAAATTCTGTCAAGTTGTAGATTAGTTTCACCATGGAGAATAGTGGGAAGTTAAAAAAAAAACAATAGCTTTTACTATAATTTATGGTTCTGGTAGTTATTGTAAGAAAAGAATGAATGTATTAAATATAGGGGAATTTATAAAGACAAAAAGGAGAACCGCTGGTCTCAGGTTCTGGGCAAACCCAATACACATCATTCTTGACAATCTCTATAAGCTATGCACGGACTCTAAAAGAAGGTGGTCCAGACACCATATTACTAAAACTATTAACAAAATCTCAAAACAGAATATTTTAATCTCAGTGTAGAAAATAGGAGTGAAAATGGAAAATCGAATGCTATGCAATAATTTTTTTCATGTTTTGCCCTCATTGGAACTTAAAAAAAATAGAACACGGGAAATGGTGAAATAAGAATTGCTAGGTATAATAGTTAAACAAAAAGCCAGTAAAGTATGAAGATAGTTGAGAATATGATAGACAGGAATTTTCCATTTCTGTATTACAAAATCAACTCTGAACAAAATATCTAGAAATGGTTAAACCCATACTGACAGTATAAGCATATAATCTTTTTTCAGAACCCTAAATGTAATATTAAATATGTACGAGAATAGGACATAGGCATATGGAAAAGAGAAACCAGTAAAGCAAAGAAATAGAACAGGCTCCTTAACAGATTCGAAAATCATTACTGCCCTGTTTTGTGCTTCGATAGCAAGCATTTAGGAGCCATTGTATATAATCATAACCCAAAAAGAGATTTTGAAATATATATATATATATATATATATATATATATATATATATATAGAATTAAAACCCTCGAAGAGGTTCCAAAAACCCAACTGAGTGGTGAGCATGAAACATTAAGCTATCAAAACAAAATCCATAATTCAAAAGGCGGAGAGCAAGAGTCCATGTAAACTTATTATAGAATTTCGTTCTAGAAAACTTGTCCTAAATGGGAGAATATCCTCCGAAGTAGATTCATAAACTAATCTAGTACTTTGTGTAGAAATTATATAACTTATGTGTTATATGTCCAAAATTTTCTTGATCTCACACTATTTTAACTTCATGCAAAATATAGAATCTATTCCACCATTGATCATTTGCGGAAATTAAATCAAGATTGCAATGCACACATGAAACAACAAAAATTCACACACATTAACACAGTTGTTTAACGGGAAAGCCTGAAGCTGAAAACCCCAACTATCTGTATATAATATATGTCATAGAGATCATGTAACAATCCTCATACAAAGATGATCATATCAAGCTCTCAGTATAATACAATCGCTGCACACTAAACAGGCTCGATCTTACAAATCCATGCACCGATCTTTGCCACCTGCTAGACTGTCTCTACTGTGCAATCCCTACTGAAGAATGAATCTAAATGAACTCGAATTCACCAAGCTTGCACTACGGAATCCTCATTGGCATCTCCATTGAGTGTTGGATGCAATCAATGCATCACTATAGTCACAACTGATAGTCACACTTGCTCTTTCACCTATCTCTCCACTGGTCTCCACTGAAACTTCCATGCACTGTAGTTAACTAATGTATTCTTTAGTTGATTAATGAGTTATTATTTAGTGAATTAATTAACTAATTAATTCTCACCACTCTCACTAGTGTATCAATTAGTTAGACTAGATACAGCTAGTTCAACTAAGTCTAACAAAGTTAGACTAAATAGAACTCCACCAACTACTTCTATAACTTCACCAAACTCTGTCACATGAGTTCTAACTGAAGTCCTCCATGCATGCTTGATGAAACCTGGAGACCAGCTGCTCATCATACATCAAACTCACAGCTGCATACGTGCATGGCTGAAGTGCTCCAAGAAAATAAGATAATGTTTAGAGTCCAAATATTATTAAGAGCTAATAATATTCGACATATCTATTTTTAGACTGGCAATCTAAAAATAGATTCCGCCCAATATGTCTAAAAATATAAGTTCATCTATTTTTCCAACTTGACCAACCATCCAAAAATAGCATCTTGCAACTCATAGAATATGATTGACATGTCTAAAAATAGACTTTGCACCAAAAATATCCTGTGGGCCCACTTAATGAAGGCGACTCTTTTCACTAAGCTCATCATCTTGTTGAATCTCAACACTCCCTCTCAACAAGATAGAGATTATCTGCCGCCCCGATCCTGTCTCTATGGTATTCGAATTTGCTCCTGGTGAGCGCCTTCATCAAAATATCTGCATCCTGATCCTCCATAGGAATGTAAGAAAGAAACATGATCTTCCGCTGCACACAATATCTAATATGATGGTACGGATGTCAATATGTTTAGATATATCATGAAATACTAGATTAACCGAGACTTCAATGAAACTCTGATTATCACAATAAATCACAGTAGGATCTAAGTGAGAACTGAACAACCCAACCAGGATCTTCCTCATCCATATAGCCTCGCATGCAGCCAAACTTGCTGCCATGTACTCAGCTTCTGCTGAACTAAGTGCCATGGATCTTTGTTTCCTGTTATACCATGAAACT
The DNA here is from genome assembly GCA_034641835.2 of Pinus albicaulis. Taxonomy (NCBI): domain Eukaryota; kingdom Viridiplantae; phylum Streptophyta; class Pinopsida; order Pinales; family Pinaceae; genus Pinus; species Pinus albicaulis. The sequence continues at coordinate 872,067,731 of CM076583.1, read as the reverse complement.
ATTGTAGATCCAATACTGAAAATCCCTCCAGATGTGATCTTTCTATCCATTGGGCTTCTTGCCCAATCTGCATCTATGAAGCCATGCAGCTTCAACTCATCCGATTGTTTGTACCACAATCCATATCTAGATATGCCCCTGAGATACCTCAGGACATGTTTTCCTACCTTCCAAAATATCTTGGTAGGCTTAACCATCGCTTCTGAAAGTTGGTTCACAGGATAGCATATGTCTGGTCGTGTATTGACTAAATACATGAGCGAACCAACCAACTATCGATAAACAATGGCATCCACTACCTCTGCCGATGTAGCATCCTCTTTCAACCAACCACCAAGAAGAGGAGTGTCGATAGGCTTGCAGCCTTGCATGTGAAACTTCTCCAGTATCTCTCGAGCATACTTTCCTTGAGACACAAACAGTCCACCCTTCCACTGCCAAATTTCCAATCCTAGGAAATAATGAAGGAGGCCCAAGTCCTTCATCTCAAACTCCTTTGCAAGATCTGCCTTGCATGAGTGTATCAACAGTTCTTCACCTATTAGTATTAAATCATCTACATAAAGCACAATGATTAAAATCTTACCCTCCACCATAATCTGGTATAGGTTCGGATCTGCCTCACTCTTGGCGAAACCAAGTCCGGTGAAATAATTGTCTATCCGTGTGTACCAAGCACGAGGTGCTTGTTTCAGCCAATACAACGCTCTTTTGAGCTTGCACGCATGCAACTCGCTGCTGAAGATTTTGAATCCTTCAGGCTACTCAATGTACACCTCCTCCTCAATGACTTCGTTGAGGAACGCAGTCTTCACATCCATCTGATGAATGTGCCAGCCCATCTACGTTGAGAGAGCAAGGATGCTCTGTATGGAAGAATACCTTGCGACAGGTGCAAATATTTCTTCATAGTCGATCCCCTCGATCTATGAGAAGCCCCAGGCAACACATCTTGCCTTATACTTCTCGACGCTCTTGTCAGCAGCTTGCTTCACTTTGTAGATCCATCTCGAACCTACCACTGATTTCCCTTCTGGCCTTGGGACAATCTCCCATGCACTGTTTCTAACAATCAAATCATACTCTTCCACCATGGCATCTACCCATTCGGGATCCTCCATAGCTTCCTTGAAAGAGGATGGCTCTGTCACGATACACTTGCTCATCAGAGCCATGTATCTAGTAAATCAGTCATGTGACTGTCTCTGTCTATGTTGTGATGTAGGGGCTCCTACATTCTACGCTGCATCAAGATTCAGTCGCTCAGCTTCTGTAGTGCTCTTTTTCCCTCTGATTTTTGGCACTGTATGAGTGGTTTCTTCCACTCCATGAACCTCCTCTTGTGGTTGATCCACATCCTGAGGCTCATCTTTAGGAGCAAGTAGCTCCTCATCTGCATGCAAGTGTAGCTCCCTCTCAAGCGACAACTTCATGACTTTTTCCTCATGAAATTTGATATCTCGTTGCACAACATTCATCCGACTATCTGGAAAATACACACGATAATTGTGGGGTGTTTCTATGTACCCCACAAATATCCCAACCTCTGCGGTCGGCTCCAAATTCTTCCTGGCATCCTTCGTCACATAAATGTAAACAGGTGAGCCAAAAATATTCAAATGAGAAATATTAGGCTTCTTACAAGAAAATGCCTCTTCGGGTGTACTCATGCAAAGTACTCTATGAGGACAATGGTTTTGCACATAAATCGCAGTGTTGCATGCCTCAACCCACAAGTGTATGGGAAGGCCCTGGTCATTCAACATCGCCCGTGCAGCACCCACGATTATTATGTTCTTTCTCTCCGCAACCCCATTCTGTTGTGAGTTATGAGGCGCTATGAGTTCTCTTCAAATTCCTCCTTTACTGCAGAATTCTTTGAATTCGCCAGAGATGTATTCACCACCATTATCGCTCCTTAGAGATTCCACCTAATTCCCCGACTCTTTCTCAACCAGCACCTTGAACTCACAGAACTTTGAGTATGTCTCACTCTTCTTCTGCATGATGAAGATCCACCACTTACGAGAAAAGTCATCAACAAATATCACATAATACCTGTGCTTTGTTGTTGAAGCAATCGAGAAAGGTCCACACACGTCTGTGTGAATTCTCTCAAGTATCATCGTGGCACGGCTATCCTTCTCATGAAAAGTGGTCTTCACAAATTTTCCCAAAGTACATCCCTTGCACTGATCTGACTGCGCAAGTGTACCCTTGGGAAGCCTGGTAGAAATCTGTTGCAAAATTTTCAAAGCGCCATGGTGAAGATGGCCCAATCTCCTATGCCACAATTCTCCCTCATCCCCGCTCACCACTCCTTCTGATTTTCTTGTCATTGCTGCGCAACCATCTACCTGCAATCAATAAATATTCTTAACTCGAGTACCTATCCCCCTAGTTTGACCAGTTGTTTTACTGCGCATGAAGGCTTTTCCCTCGCTAAAAACAACATCATAACCCTTGTCTTCCAACATCACCACAGAGATCAGGTTCTTCTTCAATCCTAGAATATGCATGACATCCTTCAAGATGAAAGGTTTTCTAGACTCCCTCTCAAAGGAAATGGTCCCAATACCAGTCGCACTGTATCTACCATCATCGCCCATCTCGATGTGCACTCCAAGATCCTTTTCATCCAGATCACTAAAAAAATCTTTGTCTCCAGTCATATGGAAAGAAGCACCACTATAAAAAAACCACACCGATCCCATCACACTTGAAACCAAGCATGTGATCAAAGAAAAATCCAGCTCAAACTGTGAGGCTAAGGCCTCTCCAGCTGCAGATCCAGCAGCCTACTTATTCTTCTTCTTTTGTGGACAATTAGTGGCGTAATGTCCACGCTGGTGACAGTGAAAGCACTTCACCTTGGACAAGTCCTGCTTCTTGCCTTTCACATCGAATTGAGAAGGATTTTCATTCTTCTTCCTTGCTTTGGTAGCCAAAGTGAATTTTTTTTCATCTTCATTCTTTGATGAATATCCATCCCTGGTATCTCGCCTTATCTCCTCCTGCACAAGATCCGACCAAAGTCGCTCCCATCCCGGCAGTTTCTCTCGTCCATTAACAGAGTCCTCGTAGCTATGCCAACTCTTCAAAATCCCAAGGAGAGCCAAGCTCACCAAGTCCTCTTCATCTACAGTAACCCCCACACTTCCCAGCTCATCCTTGCAGTGGAAAAACTTCGTGAGGTATTTTGGTATACTATCGCCTTTCTCCATTTTTATTTTTCTAAGCTTGTCTTTAAGCGCCAACTTCTTCTGGTCGCTTCTTCTTTGGAACAAGTCTGTCAAAGCCTTCCACATTAAGAATGGAGTGGATTTACCATGAAGGCTGGACACAATGTGTTAATTCACACCTTCCAACAAAATTCTTCGACACTTTGCTACCTTCTTTTGCCATGCGTCAAGTGTGGCTGCATCGCTAGAACCAGGCTTTGGAATATCAACATCTATGAACTCCTTCAACCCATTATCATCCAGCACTGCCTCCATCCTGTCCTTCCATGCAATATAATTTGAGTTTACATCAAGGGAATGCTCCAATCGCAATCCGTTGAAAGACATTTCAATGAATGCTCAACTTCGACACCAAGAAAACACTGAAGCAAATTCGAATTCCACCAGCACAAAACTCAACTGCTTCAATAATTGCAATCTGCTCCAATGATCAACTGCTCTGATACCATGTAGAAATTATATGAATTATGTGTTAGATGTCCAATATTATCCTGATCTCACACTATTTTAACTTTATGCAAAATACAAAATCTATTCCACCATTGATCATTTGCAGAAATTAAATCAAGATTGCAATGCACACATGAAACAATAAAAATTCACACACATTAACACAGTTGTTTAACGGGAAAGCCTGAAGATGAAAATCCCAACTATCTATATATAATATATGTCATAGAGATCACGTAACAATCCTCATACAAATCTGATCATATCAAGCTCTCAGTACAATACAATTGCTACACACTAATCAGGCCCGATCTTGCAAATCCATGCACCGAACTTTGCCACCTGCTAGCCTACCTCTACTACAAAATCCCTGCTGAAGAATGGCTCTAAATGAACTCGAATTCACAAATCTTTCACTATACAATCCTCATTGGCATCTCCACTGAGTGTTGGATGCAATCAATGCACCACTATAGTCACAACTGATAGTCACACTTTCTCTTTCACCTATCTCTCCACTGGTCTCCACTGAAACTGCCATGCACTGTAGTTAACTGATGTACTATTCAGTTCATTAATGAGTTATTATTTAGTGAATTAATTAACTAATTAATTCACACCACTCTCACTAGTGTATCAATCAGTTAGACTAGATACAACTAGTTCAACTGAGTCTAACTGAGTTAAACTAAATACAACTCAACCAACTACTTCTATAACTCCACCAAACTCTGTCACATGAATTCTAACTGAAGTCCTCCATGCATTAGCTTCAATAAAACCTCAGGAATAGTGTAATTCCTTCTGTTAGCTGTTGTGCCACATCTGTGCACTTAACTGAAGTGCTCCAAGAGAATAAGATAAGGTTTAGTGCCCAAATATTATTAAGAGCTAATAATATTCAACATATCTATTTTTAGACTGGCAATCTAAAAATAGATTCTGCCCAATATGTCTAAAATTAGAAGTCCATATATTTTTCCAACTTGACCAACCATCCACAAATAGCATCCTGCAACTCATAGAATATGATCGACATGTCTAAAAATAGACTTTGCGCCAAAAATTTCTTGTGGGCCCACTTAGTGAAGGCGAATCTTTTCACTAAGCTCATCATCTTGTTGAATCTCAACACTTTGCTCGGAACGGAGGACTAGAAGAATAAGCACTTTCTTATCTAGATATCTAGAGAAAGAGCCAGTGTATTAGCCAGAGGGCATTAGAGACTCGGAAGGAGCATCAAGTAAAGGCTCAGGTAACAAAAATAGCTGGGTTGAAGATACAAACCTGTCAAAATCAAGATGCATAAAATGGAAAAGTCGTTAGTAGATATAGTTCTTAAACTAAATTTCGACCAAAATAATATATGAAGAAATAGGAAAAATTGGCATGGAAGAGAGGATTTCTACCTAAAGGAGGTGGAAATAGCTCGCATGCCAGCCTGCAGCGAAAACAAGGAAGGAATAGAGGTTAAATAATTAAAACCTCATGAAATGCTATAAAGAAATTCCTTACAACAAGAACATAATAATGATAAGTATAAAACCCTGAACCAATGAGAAATTCTCTCTTTACCTGACTGTTTGTTGTTTGGGTAAAGAAACTATGTGAAGAGGTCGCCATGGCAAACTACGACGGAATGGGTTCTTCTTGTAGCTCTTTCCTCAGAGATAACTGTGACCCGAGACTTGAACCTCTAACGAGGATGCAGACCCAATGTTGATACATATATTACTGTATAATTCGACATAATCCTGAGATCCGAGGACTGATCTAAAACCAAGAACGTCTACCTCGTAGGAGTAGAAATTGAAGGAACAGAGAAAGAAATAAGTTAAAAACAGTTAGAAGTCGAGAACTGGACTAGGAGGGCGAGTTAGGGTTGGTGAAATTTAATTCTGGGATTTCCACCTGTAGCACAACCATTAATTCAGAACCTGATCGATGGTGAAGATCAAGATGAACCATAGAAAACTATGAGGAAAATATGCAGGAAATCTCCTCAGCTATCAAGTGGTGTAAATTCCATGTACAACGATAGTAAATATCTCTGCCATGACAGATAATCCGCTGCCGAGGAGATATGGTAAGATTCATGTATCGAATTTAATAATGAATGGTAAGTAATATTGCAAAGAAAACCCAAGCCTACATATTAAATCAAAGGTATACTCCGCAGAATATACATGATTTATAAATTACATAAATTAACGTTTTGAAGTCGGTTGTATAAGATACGTTGGAACATATCGATCAAGTTTACCAAGCTAAGTTTTAAATAAGATTATGGTTTTTCGATGTAGGTATGAGACACTACAATTTAACCTTAGTAAATAAGGTTTACACTCAGAAAATGAATATTTATTAATTTAAATCTAAGGTTAATCCAAGAAGAATATTACATATACATATATATTGTAGCTAATGGAGGGTAAAAATAATTTTTTTTTACTAGGGAAGTTTTAGATGTTGCTTTAGATGTTACAAGTGGTATCAGAGCAATGTTCATACTCTGGGACCCTAAGGGTCAACTAATGGTAAAGCTATATGTTTATTGATGCACAGAGAGAGACTTTAGCAGGAAAAAATAAATTATGAGAAGGGAAAATACACAGCGAACCCCCCAAGACATTGGCGAACCCTAAGCTCAACCAATGATGAACCCAAAAATGTGGGTTTAGTTAAGTTTCGAACAACACCGACAAACTAGTAGGCTTTTTAATTAAAAATCTTCTAGGAAATCACATAAGAAATTTAGGAACCGACGTGTTTCGAACTACCAACTATGAAGAAGTTAAGTGTCAAACTAGTAGGCTGCTTGAAGAACAGAAGCACCAAACCAGTTTCCTGTTGAATACGATGCAACAATTACAGGAGGAAATGGTGCGTGTTTGAAAAAATAATGAACGACTACTACAAGATCAGGAGAAGATATTAAAAATCCTGTCAAATAAACAAAACCAGGAGGTGGAACATCCAAGTACTGACAGAGGCATGCAAGATGAAGAAGAACAAGAAACAAGAAATAACACTATGGAAAGAGTGGAAAGAAGGTTTTCCTAGTGAAGCAAGAACAAAAATTACAATGAAGAAAAATTTGAAAATGTGTCAGATCAGTAAGTAGTTAAAAAAAAATAGAAAGTAGAACTTTAGGGGGAGTTTTGAAAGATAAAACCACCAACGTTTGATGGTGAAGCTAAAGAAGTTGTTGAAGCATGGTTAATAAACAAGAATAAGTACTTTAAGGTGTACGAGTACAGTAGCAACCTGAAGGCCAGATTAGCCATATATCAGTTAAGGGAGAAAGCCACTTTGTGGTGGGAAGAAGTGAAAATTGTTCGCAGCATAGAGGAACATGATGTTACCTAGGAATCGTTTCAGCAATACTTGAGGGAAAAGTACTTAACAGAACGATTTTATCATGAAAAAGCTATGGAATTTCAGGACTTAAGGCTGGGATAGATGACTATGGATGAATATATCACTAATTTTACTTCCTTTTTACGATTTGTTCCATATCTTCGAGAGGAAAATACTAAAGTGTAGAGATTTTTGAGCAGTCTGCCAACCTACTTGAAGGAGAGAATATAATTTGTAAACCCCCAAACCATGGACGAAGCCATTTGAAAAGAAAAAATGTGCTATCAGTAGTCCAAGGCAAAAGGGGATGTTGGAAAAAGCTAGCAGCTGAAGAAAGGACAAAAAAGTCACTCAAATTTCAAGGGCGCCAAAAGCAGTAACTTTAAGAATTCTGCACGTAACTCTGTCACCAAATAGTTTGGTAGAAATCACCAAAGGACCAGATGGCCAGCAGAAGAAAAACCCACAGAGGCATCCAACAAGACTGAGCAGGGATAGGTGACTAAGCCACCTTTACAGTGTTGGGGGTGTGGTGAAGCACACTACTATAAAAACTGTCCCTAGCGAGCAAAAAATGATAGAGTTGCAAACTTGCAGGAAGCTTCTATGGTAGGCGACGTGGTGTGAAATATTCCTCGTATCAACATGTCATTGGAGGATCGACAGGCGGATTATTAGCCAACAATGATTGAGCTGGAAGGTAAAATGCTAACTCAATCTGTTTCTATTTTGGTAGACCCAGGTGCAAGTCTGAGCTATGTTAGTCCCAAAATAGTGGAACTATGTAAATTGAAAAAAAAGAAATTTAAAAGTTTGTGGTTGGTACAGTTAGCCACTGAAACAAAATGGAAGGTAACTACTAAAATTCCAAACTGTATTTTGGAAATTTCAGAATATTAGTTACAAGTGGATCTAAACGTTTTCCCATTAGGTTCCTATGAGTTTTTGTTAGGCATGGATTGGCGAGAAAAGCATCGGACCTTAGTGGACTGTAAAGAAAATATTATTTATTACAGAATGCACGATGGAACATGTAATGAGATTCAAGGAGTTAAGAAACCATTACAGTTACGCCCAATTACAGCATCCCAAATGAATAAATGTATAAGGAATGGATGCCAGCTATATGCTATCTAGGTGGGGTATGCTGATTCTAAGAAAAAGTCACCTATGATGGAAAATATACCTGTGGTGCAAGAATTCCTGGATGTTTTTCCAGAAAATATCTCTAGATTACCACCAAGGAGAGACATTAACTTTACTATAGATTTAATTCCCGGGGCTTCTCCCGTGTCAAGGGCTCCCTATAGAATGAGTGTGCCAGAATTAACAGAGATGAAGATGCAATTACAAGAACTACTGGTTAAGGTTTACATTCACCCAAGTGTGTCCCCATGGGGAGCACCAGTACTATTCATGAAAAAGGATGGGACCATGCGAATGTGCATGGATTATGGGCAGCTCAAGAAATTAATAGTTAAGAACAAATACCCTTTTCCAAAGATTGATGATCTATTTGATCAAGTAAAAAGGGCCATAGTGTTTTCCAAGATAGATTTGAGATCTGGGTATCATCAGATTCAAATAAAGGATGAAGACATTTGCAAGACAACATTCCGTACCAGGTATGGACATTATGAATTTGTAGTGTTACCCTTTGGGTTAGCAAACACACCAACAACCTTTATGAGGGTAATGCATGGAGTCTTCCATCCTTTCCTAGATAATTTTGTACTTAATATTTATAGATGACATCTTGATTTATTCCAAAAACTAGGAAGAGAATAAGAATCATTTGATAATTGTGCTGGAAATGCTAAGAAAACACCAGTTGTACGCTAAGTTCAGCAAGTGTTATTTCTTCAAAACAGAAATTCAATATTTAGGCCATGTTATTTCAGCAAAGGGGATTGATGTTGATCCAGAGAAGATCAAAACAATAATGGAATGTGAGTACCCCAGAACGTGGTAGAAATTAGATCCTTTATGGGATTAGCTATGTACTACCAAAGATTTATCGAAGGATTTTCCATAATTGATTTTCCCAACACTTCCTTGCAGAGGAAAGGAAAATTTTTCAAGTGGACTATCGAATGTCAAAATAGTTTTGAAAAGCTGAAATAGCTTTTGACTACTTCACCTATGTTAAGGGTGGCTGACCCAAGCCAAGAATTTGAAGTTTGTACCGACGTAAGAAAAAAGAGGGTGTTGGGGCAGTCCTATCTCAAGAAGGCAAGGTGGTGGCATATGAATCTAGAAAGTTGAAGGATCATGAACAAAGGTATTCAACATATGATTTGGAATTAAAGGCAATAGTGCATGCGCTCTGGGTATGGAGGCACTACTTGCTGAGCAAGAAAATTGTGTTAAAAACAGATCATAGTAGCTTGACTAGTTACTTCAAGCAAGCATATTTAAACTCAAGACAGGCAAGATGGTATGCCTTCCTAAGTGAGTTTGATATGGATATTCAACACGTAAATGGAAAATAAAACCGGGTAGTTGATGCTTTAAGAAAAAAACTGCATGGTATATATGAGTTTTATTATAATCAGTTAGAAAAAAAAATTCTAGAGCAAGTGAAGGAAGAAGCACAAAAAGATCCAGAATACCAATTTCTATGGAAACAGATGGAGGAAACCCAAAATCAAGGACGTACATCTGAGTATGGAATAAATGAAGATCAGATATTAACTTTCTGATGTAAAGTATATGTGCCTAATCGTATGGATCTGAAAGGGCTGATAATGAATGAATATCATCGCAGCAACTGTGCAGGTCATCCGAGATATCAGAAAATGTTGAATGTAATAAGAAAGGTATATTTTTGGCCTGGTATGCATAAAAACATAGGTGAATATTTAAGTAAATGTTTGGAATGTCAACAGGTGAAGGTGAAGCATTAACATCCCGCAGGGTTGTTGCAACCCATACCAATACCTAAATGGAAATAGGAGGTCATATCTTTGGACTTTGTTACAGGATTACCATGAACAAAAAGGAAAAATGATTACATCATGGTGCTGGTGGACAGATTGAGTAAATCTACACATTTTATACCTGTATTGTCCACTTACAAGACTGTACAAATAGCCGACATATTCATGAAGGAGATTTTCAGACTACATGAAATTTCAAAGATAGTTATCTCAGACCGGGATGTTAAGTTTAATTCTACCTTTTGGAAGACATTGTTTATAGGACTTGGAACTCAGATAAAATTTAGCACAGCTTATCATCCCCAGTACGATGGAGAAATGGAGCAAGTAAACTAAGTATTGGAAGACATGTTGCGCATGTATGTAATGCAACAACCAACTAAATGGGAAGACTATTTGCACCTAGTCAAATTTTCTTACAACAATGGTTATCAGGAATCCCTGAAGATGAGTCCTTTTGAAGCCTTGTATGGGAGGCAGTGTCGCACACCCATAAATTAGAGTAGCCCTGAGATGAAATTAATGTTGGGACCTGAGATGCTTATTGAAATGGAATTAGGAGTAAGAAGGATAAGACAAAATCTGAAGGGTGCACAAGTTCCACAGAAGATCTATGTGGACAAAAGAGGTCTTATCTTGAATTCGAGGTGGGAGACCATGTGTACGTAAGGATCAAACCTAAGAGGAGCACCTTACAGTGGACCTCTTGTGCCAAATTGGCCCCCAAGTTCTGTGGACCCTTCCAAATTTTGGAAAGGATAGGACCTGTAGCCTATCGACTCGCCTTACTCAGTCACATTCGAGTACATAATGTATTTCATGTGTCCCTATTGAAGCGTTACGTGCATGATTCAAAGCAAGTAATTCATTGGCAACATATAGAGGTAGGATAGAAATACAAATCCTAAATTTCAATATGATCTCCTTTGTGAGAAATTGACATGAAATTTTTATTGTTGCAAGTAGAGCCGGGCGGAGAGTTCTTAGTCGAGCCACAACACAACACATACTTGACCGAAGGGAAATCATGCTCCGAAAACGAGTTATCACTCAAGTTAAACTGCAATGGAAGCACTTCGCCCTGGATGAGGCTACTTGGGAGGATGAAATATTCGTACGGGAAGCTTACCCAGAGCTCTTTTCAGAGCTAGAGTGAAAACACCGAGGATAGTGTTACTTCCAAGGGGGAAGTTGTGATAGCTACATTTACTGCTAACTAGTTGGTTAACTAGTTAAGTGATTTGTATTTAATTTTTAAGGAAGAACTAAGACAATTTATGTTATTTATTTTAATAATAGAATTTTTATGGAAAAAAAATGGATAAAAAAAATAAAAAGCTAATGGTAAAGTGTCTTCCAAGAACTGGAAGTGGATGGGGACAGTTGGAAACAGTTACCTACTCCTCTGAGAATAAAACGTTTATCTAAGTGAGGAGTAGGGGTTCTGTGCTAGTGGAAAAAGAGGGTTTTCCAGCGCTGGTAGAAACCAGTGGAAAAATCACTCAGAGATCCTGAAAACTAATTTTTTGGTACTGACTGGACTTTTTTGTCTTGAGGTCACAGCAAAAAAGAAATCCACTGATAACCCATACCATCCAGATCTGGAGCTTGGGGGCAAGAAGAGGATGTAATCACCTCTCTTGATGGTTGGGAGGACCATAGCTTAAAAGAAAAGAATAGCATGACTGAAATAAGTACAAATGAAGTTATTCCTCTAAAAGCAGAATGAGAATTAGACTGTAACTATGGTGATTTCCTTTTTACAAATTATGTGAAATAGTCTGCTACTAAAGATGATTTCTAGTTTACAAATTCTATCAAGTTGTAGATTAGTTTCACCATGGAGAATATTGGGAAGTTTAAAAAAGAACAGTAGTTTTTATTGTAATTTATGGTTCTGGTAGTTATTGTAAGAAAAATATGAATGTATTAAATATAGGGAAATTTATAAAAATAGAAAGGAGAACCGTTGGTCTTAGGTTCTGGGAAAACCCAATACACATCACTCTTGATAGTCTCTATAAGCTATACACAGACTCTAAAATAAGGTGGTCCGGACACCATATTACTAAAGCTATTAACATAATCTCAAAAGCGAATATTTCAATCTCATTGTAAAAAATAACAGTGAAAATGGATAGTCGAATGCTATGCAATAATTTTTTTCATGTTTTTCCCTCATTGGAACTTAAAAAAAATAGAACACAGGAAATGTTGAAATAAGAACTGCTAGGTATAGCAGTTAAACAGAAATCTGGTAAACTATGAACATAGTTGAGAATATGATGGACAGGAATTTTCCATTTTTGTATTACAAAATCAACTCTGAACAAAATATCTGCAAATAGTTAAACTCGCACTGACAATATAAACGTATAATATTTTTTAGAATCCAAAATTTAATATTAAATATGTTGAAGAATAGAACGTAAGCGTATGAAAAAGAGAACCCAGTAAAGAAAAGAAATAGAACAGGCTCCTTAACGGATTCGAAAATCACTACTGCACTGTTATGTGCTTAGATAGCAAGCATTTAGGAGCCATTGTATACAATCATAACCCGGAAAGAGATTTCAAAATATATATATATATATAATACGGACTTAAAACTCTCGAAGAAGTTCCACAAACCCAACTGAGTGGCGAGCATGAAACATTAAGCTCTCAAAAAATAAGGTTTACACTCAAAAAATGAATATTTATTAATTTAAATATGTGGTTAATCCAAGAGCAATATTATATATACATATATATTGTAGCTAATGGAGGGTAAAAATAATTTTTTTTTACTAGGGAAGTTTTAGATGTTACAAACTTAATCGCCAAGAGCCACATCAAATAATGGACTTAGTTCCTCTTTATTAGATTTTGAAATATTTAGAAAATTCACAATCAAGTTAATTTTAGCTAGTATAAATATAGCTGTTGTTTGTTACAGAAAATACAATAGTAAAATAAACTAGTAGAATGGCTATCAATAATAACTAATTTTCAATTTCACTCATATGAATAGGCCATCTTTTATCTATAGATTGCAGATTTTGATGAAATAAATGATCAAACAATTGGTTTTTTTCTCAGTTTATTAAATATGGCAATTCTCAATAAAATGGAAGTTTATGTCATATATTAATCTATTATATGTTAGATAGATAGTAATTAGATGTTAGATAGATAGCAATTTGTGAGCACTCCTAAATGTTAAGTTATTAGTTCAATTCCCCACCCCTAATTCTTTAACATAATTATAATATAACCTCATCAAAATTAAACTAAAAACAAAAAATATGAGTTCATAAGGAAACAAAGAAAAATATGAGTTCATACGATCTAACAAAACAAATGAGTTCGTTTGATCATAGTTGTTGTTTAGTTTCTTACATAAAATGTAATAGAAAAATAAACTACTAGACTCACATCGTCGACGGAAAAATAGAAGGTAAGTGCTCTAAATAAAAATTAGTAATATCCTTTGCAGCAAATAGTGGACGATTATTTTCATTTGGAGCAGATAACATGGGAGTTACCAGCCCTCCAGTGCTCGTTCCTGCCATAACGTCGAAATAATCTGCTATACGAACGTCCGAACCGTCAAGCTCCTGTCACAAATTGGCCATCACTCAGTTCTGCACAATTAATATACAATATCCTTGGTGATTAATGGTAGAATATATTAGAATAAAACAATACCTGAAGTGTTTTCTCGAGAAATTCTAGGATAGTTGCATGGATAATTCCACGGACACCTCCTCCATCAATACTCAGAATGGTTACCTTATCTCCAGAAGTTGGTGGCAGATTTCCGTAAAAGCCATGGATGATGCTAGATGATTCAGAAATATGATTCCAAATGTTGGAATATAATTTCAACCGTGCGTATGAATCCACAGGCGGAATCAGTTCAACAGTGCACAGGGTTAATGCGGCAGCGGATTGGCAGAGATCGACTGTGTGCGGGGGGTCAAACAACGCGGAGGTTAACGGAAGGGCACCCCCCAGTAGTTGACTTTAAAATCGCGGTTGACCGGGTGATAAACGACCACGGTGAACTACAGGTGCTCATGGACAAAGGGCAGCCCCCGTAACCACCAGGAGAGGTGGCTTCGCCCATGTGCACCACCAACGCGCCACCGTTCCGCCACCACCACGGAAAAATGCCACCACGTCTGCCACCAAGCCAATTTGCCATTAATTCAAATTTTAAGCGGTGCTGACAGAAGTTTTTAATGCCATTAATAAAAATTTTAAGCGGTGATATTTTTGGGTATTATGTCAACGAATGGCATTAAATAGAATTTGAGATATTTTGTTTTAATATATAAAACAGAATTGTAATTGTTTTATGTTGTTATCATATAGAACAGAGACGTTCTATTTTTTATTAGTGTGCACAGCAGTGCGTTGAAAAAGACAGAGAGAGCTTAATTAAAAAAATATACAGAGTAGTGTATGTATGTTTTATAAAAACACAATGAGTTATTTTTTTTGTAATAGACAGTGATAGTGAATGAAAAATTCACAGCAAAATTTTTCAAGAGACAGTGAAGAGTTTTTTTTGCTTTAGGAACTGTGCTTAGAAGCAGTCCAGCAACAATTGTAAATCCCTCAGTAGAGAGGAAGAATTTGTATCAGTTTTTTTTATGGAATAGAAATTTTTTTTATTTTTTTTTCTGAGTTGAAAATCTGTCACTGTGAATTCAATTTTAGAATTTTCTATGTGTTAAGGAAGGTATTTTTATTCTCCTTCTATTGTTTTGGAATTTTTCAAATTCTCAACATGGTATCAGAGCCATTTCAGGCTATTTGAAGGTCAAATAAGCTGAAGAAAAGGAGTTCGTTATCGCAGAAGCCTCTCCAGTAGTGTGAAGGTTCAGACAAGAATAATTCAAAGGTAATTCTCTATATAGTTCTTTTGTTACTGTTGCAGTATAGTTAGTTAATTTAAACACACAGTCAAGTGTTTTTGAAGCATAGTTAAGAGTGCAGAATGGCTGGCTCCAGCACTGGTATGGGTATGTGAAATATCCATCTCCCACAATTTAATGGGAAAAACTATGACTACTGGTCAATAAATATGAGGGCATTATTTGTCTCCCAAGACTTATGGGAATTTGTTGAGGATGGCTTTGAAGAGCCAGCAGATGAACATGAGTTTAATTTATTAACTCAGGCAGAAAGAGAGATTCTGAAGAGCAATAAGAAGAAATATGCCAAGGCTCTTTTCTTCTTGTATCAAGCAGTGCATGAGAGTGTGTTTCCGAGGATAGCAGCAGCTAACAGATCCAAAGAAGCATGGGAAACTCTAAAGACAACTTATCAGGGTATGGAGAAAGTGAAGACAAAAAAACTTCAGTTGCTGAGGAGAGACTTTGAGACTCTCTGTATGAAAGAGTCAGAAACTATTGACTCATTCTTCACTCATGTCATTCGAATGGTTACACAAATTAGATCTCATAGAGAAACTCTTGAGGACAAGAGGATTGTTGAGAAACTCTTGAGGAGTCTACCCTCAAGATTTGATGTGATTGTCACCACCATAGAGGAGACTAAAGATATCACAAAGTTTTCAGTGGATGAACTACATGCATCACTGATGACCCATGAACAGAGATTGAGTAGGAATGAAAAATCATCTCTTGAACATGCTTTTAAGACCCAGATGTCTTTCGGAAGAGGAAGAGGGCAAGGCAGAGGAAACAAAGGAGGAAGAGACAGAAGACAAAACAGAGGTGGAAGGAACAGTCTAGAAAATGCTCAAGGAAGGGGCAGCAATCCAAATCAGCATCAAGGCCAAGGCAACAGCCAGCAGAGTGGTCAACAGAATGATCAAGGACAAAGGTATGATAAATCCAATGTCCAATGTTACAATTGTAAAAAATATGGTCATTATGCTAATGAATGTAGAAATAAGAAACAAGATATGAGAAGTGGAACTAGTGAAAATTTCACAAAAGAAAATAGCAACCAAAACAATTTGTTTTTAGCTTGTAATATGGCTAAAGAAAAGAGTGAGGATCTATGGTTTCTAGACTCTGGTTGTAGTAACCATATGACAGAAAATATAGCAATGTTTTCTATTTTAGATGAAAGTGTGCAGTCACAAGTCACACTAGGAACTGATAGCAAAGTTTCTGTTATGGGAAAAGGAGATGTAAATGTTTTAACAAGATTAGGTGCAAAGAAATCCATAGCAGATGTTTATTATGTTCCACGTATGAAGTGTAATCTCTTAAGTATTGGACAGCTTGTTCATAAGGGATATAATTTTTTCTTTGAGGATGATGTTTGTACCATCATGGACAAACCACCCAGAAATCAGTGTATTGCTGAAGTGAAGATGACAAGGAACAAGATGTTCCCTCTCAGAATGAGAGCAGATTTGAAGAATGGTCAAGAGAAAGCAGCAGTTGCACAGGAGACTTTCCAAAGTGAACCAAAGGATGATAATTGGTTATGGCACTTGAGATTTGGACATCTCAACTTTGGAGGTCTTAGTTTGTTGAACAGAAAAGGAATGGTAAGTGGTTTGCCATTGATAGAGAAACCGGATAGCCTTTGTGAAGGTTGTATTCTTGGGAAACAACACAGAGAAAGTTTTCCTTCCGGGAAAAGCATAAGGGCAAAATCACTCTTAGAGATTGTCCACTCAGATGTATGTGGACCGATGCAAACTCCACCACTTGCGAACAGCCACTATATCTTAACATTCATAGATGATTTTACAAGAAAAACTTGGGTTTACTTTTTGAAAAATAAAAGTGAAGTGTTTGAAAAATTTTGCAATTTCAAAGCACTTGTTGGGAACCAGAGTGGGCTGCACATCAAAGTCTTAAGGACTGATAGAGGAGATGAGTATATATCTAAATATTTTCTACGTATTTTTAGAGAAAATGGTATTCAAAAGCAGTTTACAACTAGATATACTCCGCAGCAAAATGGAGTAGCCGAAAGGAAGAACCGAACCATAATGGACATGGCGAGAAGCATGTTAAAGGCAAAGCATTTTCCTAATTATTATTGGGCTGAAGCTTTACATTGTGCAGTGTATATCTTGAATAGGTGCCCTACAAAAGCCGTTATGAAAAAAGTGCCGGAAGAGGCATGGAGTGGAACAAAGAAAAGTGTCACACACATGAAGGTTTTTGGATGTGTGGCTTATGCACACATTCCGGATCAGCTAAGGAAGAAGTTGGACAGCAAGGGGGAGAAATTTATTTTCATCGGATACAGTGAGGAATCCAAGGCCTACAGGTTATACAACCCATCGAGCAAGAAGTTTATTGTGAGCAGAGATGTTCATTTCATTGAAGAGGAAGCTTGATATGGAAGCATAGAGAAAACAGTGAATGTTAAACATTATTTATCTCATGATGAAAATGATGATGAGTTGGCTGATTTACATCCCCAAATAGCAACACCAACAAAAGAGCAGCAGAGCACACCCTTGAGGAGAAATGACAGCGCTTCTCCAAGAACACCACAAGAAGGAAATTCAAGTGCTTCTTCAAGTACTTGTACACCTACTGAAAGAGGTAAGAAATTCAGAATTTTGAAAGAAATTTATGAACAAGATATAACAAATGAAGGTATCAATTCTTTGTTTTCTTTATATTGTCATGTTGATGATCCTGTTCATTTCAAAGAAGCTATCAAGGATAAGAAATGGATAGAAGCTATGGATGAGGAGATTAATGCCATAGAGAGGAACAAAACTTGGGATTTAGTTGAACTCCCAAAAGGTAAAGATGTCATCGGTGTTAAATGGGTTTACAAGACCAAAAGTAATGCTGAAGGCAAAATAGAAAGACACAAGGAAAGACTTGTTGTCAAAGGTTATAAGTAGAAGCATGGGATAGATTATGAGGAAACTTTCGCACCGGTTGCCAGAATGGAAACCGTGAGAGCAGTGTTGTCCATAGCAGCACAAAACAAGTGGAAATTTTACCAAATGGATGTGAAGTCAGCATTCTTAAATGGAGTTTTAATGGAAGAGGTTTACATTGAACAACCTCTCGGCTATGAAAAGAAAGGCCAAGAAAACAAAGTATGCAAGTTGAAGAAAGCTCTTTATGGGCTGAAGCAAGCGCCAAGAGCGTGGTATAGTAGGATAGATTCCTATCTACTGGAAAATGGTTTTGAAAAGTGTGAGGGAGAACCCACCCTCTACATCAAAGAAAAATATGGTAAAATCTTGATTGTAGTCTTGTATGTTGATGATGTTATTTTTACAAGTAATGATGATTGCCTTATTGAATATTTTAAAACAGTCATGAAAGAAGAATTTGAAATGACTGACATGGGTTTGTTGAAATAATTCTTGGGAATAGAAGTAGAAAAAAATGAAAATGGGAATTTTATCTCACAGGCAAGGTATGTTAATGAGGTGCTTGAAAGATTTAACATGCAGGAGAGCAAAGCAGCAATCACTCCCACAGTGATGGGATTAAAACTTAGTAGAGAGGACAGCAGTAAGGATTTTGACCCTAGTCTATACAAAAGCATAGTTGGCAGCCTTATGTATTTGACTGCAACTAGGCTAGACATAATGCATGCTGTTAGTTTGATTTCTAGGTTCTTGGAAAAGCCAAAAGATGCACATTGGCAAGCAGCAAAAAGAATTTTGAGGTATGTTAAAGGTACTAAAAGGTTTGGTATTTTTTATACTACTTCAGAATGTTCAGATTTAGTTGGATACACTGACAGTGATTGGGATGGAAGTGTAGATGATCGGAAGAGCACTTCTGGTTATGCTTTTTCACATGGGTTCAGGAGCCATTTCATGGGCTTCTAAGAAACAACCCATAGTAGCGTTGTCTACAGCAAAAGCAGAGTATGTGGCAGCTACAGCAGTAGCGTGTCAAGCAGTTTGGATGCGGAAAATGTTGAGAATTTTATGTCAAGAACACGTAAAAGGGACATTGATCTTTTGTGACAATAGCTCAGCTATTTCATTGTCTAAATTTTTTTTTTTTCATAAGAGGACTAAACACATTGACACCAAGTTTCACTTCATACGTGAATTGGTTAACAATGGTGAGATAGTTTTGTAACATTGCAGAACGGAGGATCAATTTGTTGATATCCTCACAAAGCCACTTGCACAGAAAAGCTTTGAACATTTCAGAAATTGCTTGGGAATGCAGGAAAATGCAACAGTTGAATTAAGGGGGAGTGTTGGAATATAATTTCAACCGCGCGCATGAATCCACAGGCGGAATCAGTTCAACAGTGCACAGGGTTAACGCGGCAGCGGATTGGCAGAGATCGATCATGTGCGGGGTGTCAAACAACGCAGAGGTTAACGGAAGGGCACCCCCCCGTAGTTGACTTTCAAATTGCGGTTGATCGGGCGATCAACGACCACGGTGAACTACGGGGGCTCACCCCAGCTGCTGCGTACGGACAAAGGGCAGCCCCCGTAACCACCAGGAGAGGTGGCTCCACCCATGTGCACCACCAACGCGCCACTGTTCCGCCACCACCGCGGAAAAATGCCACCACGTCTTCCACCAAGCCAATTTGCCATTAATTCGAATTTTAAGCGGTGCTGACAGAATTTTTTAATGCCATTAATAAAAATTTTAAACGGTGATATTTTTGGGTATTATGTCAACGAATGGCATTAAATAGAATTTGAGATATTTTGTTTTAATATATAAAACCGAATTGTAATTTTTTTATGTTGTTATCATATAGAACAGAGACGTTCTATTTTTTATTAGTGTGCAAAACAGTTCGTTGAAAAAGACAGAGAGAGCTGAATTAAAAAAATATACAGAGCAGTGTATGTATGTTTTATAAAAACACAGTGAGTTATTTTTTTTATAATAGACAGTCATAGTGAATGAGAAATTCATAGCAGAATTTTTCAAGAGATAGTGAAGAGTTTTTTTTTGCTTTAGGAACTGTGCTTAGAAGCAATCCAGCAACAATTGTAAATCCCTCAGCAGAGAGGAAGAATTTGTATCAGTTTTTTTTATGGAATAGAATTTTTTTTTTTTTTTTTTTTCTGAGTTGAAAATCTGTCACTATCAATTCAATTTAAGAATTTTCTCTGTGTTAAGGAAGGTACTTTTATTCTCCTTCTATTGTTTTGGAATTTTTCAAATTCTCAACACCGAAAAGCAATGGAAGAATTTTTAAAGGTCCACAAGCGATGAGTGAATCAACGAGTTAAAATGAGATATCTTTGACCGGAGAACAGTACTGGAAAAATTTATAAAGGTCCAAAGCGATGATGAGTGACACTTATGCATGGTTAATATTTAGATTGCACTTAGTCTAGAAAATTAGCTTAATGGTCTAGAATTTCGTAAATATTTTGAAAAATTTTGGCAAAGATTTCCCCAGAATCCTGTTTACAGTTGTTAAACTTTAATATTTTCGTGTCTTAATGGTTTTTGATAATGCTGAATCCATTTCCACTATAAACAGAAGTAGATTACAAACACTCCAACTACTTAATCTTTTGAATTTTAGTTTACCTGATTCTAGAAAAAAAAAACAGCCTAGACAATTTCTTTACGTCGTGTCCGCGTTATCAATTAAAATAAGATAAGTGGAAAATAGGGTGCGGGAAAATTCATTTTTATTTTGCAAATTACTTTTAATCTCGCCTGTATGTTTAGGATGTATTTTCATTCGACTCGTTCTTTACGAAAAGTTGGCAAAATAGTTGATTGAAAAGAGTGAATGATGATGGAAAAGAGCAACTGATGCTGAGATTTTCTTTAATCCGTGTAGATTTAGTGTATATTTTTGTTTAACTCGTTTATTATGAGAAGTTGGAAAAACCGTTAATTGAAAAGAGTGATTGATACTGAGATTTTATCTATTTATTAGACAATTTATTGTGACTTTAAAGTTATAAAAAAAAAACTCTGACTAGGGTGCCACATGGGAGATGGGAGGTGGCAAGCGACAGTGCGTACTAATTGGTTACTTAATAACTAATGACAGCACATGGTCTTAGGGGAAGTGTTATCACTGTACAATATCATAATGGCGAGAATGATGGTGGAGGCCAACTAATCATGTCATAACTGTATGGGAAACATCATCGGCATGTCAAGGTAGTTATGAAGGCCGATGAGGGAAAGGTGGTATCGTATCCCGGCAGATTATGGAGGAAGGAAGACAAGACAGAGGTGCCAAGCAGGAGAACCTCGCGTTTTTGCATGTTTTTTTTTTTGTATGGCTTCGTCACACGTGGACTATGATGGTTCTACTTTTGAGCCCCTTTGCACCATGCATTATATCCTAGCCCTGTATGCAATGCCATTGGTTCGTCTTCCGAAGTGTTTGAATTATACTACATTGGATTTGAATGACCATCTTGCTAACAGTGCATGGCTAAATTGTCTACCTAGAGTTGCATTCACTTAGTCCTTTTCTAAGGTGGGGGCTCTGACTTTTATTATTTTGATAACTATCCTTTTATTTGGGGTTATGAGAGGTGTCCTGCTGGTATCCTGTCGAGGTTTTGGGCTGTCAATTCTGACTCCAGGGGTAATATATTTGTCTTAAATAGGTTTAGCCCAACTATCAGAGGGCTCATTTCTACTTTTAAGGGTTTCATTTCTGTTATAACGGGCCTTTGTTTTACTATGTTAAAGTTACGTCTCTACTTTGTCAAAGTTCTGGTTCGTTGGGAGTTTCACTGTTGGTGAGTCTCTTACCTTTGGGTGTTAAGGAATTTCAATATTAATATTGGAAGGTTGTCGCCTTGGATGGTAAAAATGAATATGGAAAAAGGAATACGTCTCACCATGCATTCACAGTTCTGTCATAATAGGAATTTTAATCTTGCCACCCTTCTTAATAGTTCACTACTGAGAAGGAGGAATGTTGACATGTATTTCTATCACACCTATCACAAACTTCATAAAAAAAAACTTATCCTTCATTACTTATCGAATACATTAATCATAAAAATTTTAGTACTGTAATAATTTGTTTGGCATTTCCACGGTTGTTTTTTTTTTTAAAACATATATAAAAACATTAGAATTATAATTGTGACATTCTACACCAATACTTCGGAATATATAATTATCAACCATAATAGCAATGGTTAAATACCTTAATCAAACCAAAATGTTGGTACATGTTTGTTGAACCTTATGTATATTTTTTTTAAGCTCATTAACTATACTTGTCACTTCAATTTAATGAGGTCTCAACGTGTTAGTTCTGGCATTTATGTGAAAAGATATGTGATCGAACTCTCTATGACACCTATGCAGTGTACACAACATACGGTGATCACGAGGTTTCTTGTCCAATATACGTCGTTGATTGGAGGCGATCAGATCGATGACAACTGGCCGAGGCGGGAATTTGGCTTTGGCAGTCCCACCAAGCCCTATCTCCACGCACTTGGCTGTTTTACATGCCATTTTCCTTCAGCGATGTGTCTGTTCTCTAGGGTTTTCTCCACCATTATGCCGATCCTCTTTTTCATAGAACGTATTGGAGTTCCATGGTAAGGCCGAGCCCATTCCAGCAAATGCAGGAGACTTTGCTCATTTAAACCAATTGAATGAGGCAGTTTTTCACCCCATGCTCTATTTTGCTCTGTTGCCGCTTCAGCTATGTTACCAGGTTAATTCTTTTCCCTCGCAATATTCGTTATTCGATGGCCAAACTCGTGTTATCATTTTGTTTTTTCTTTGTTTTACCTGTTTAACTTAAATGGTCTGTTTAGATGCTATGGTTAATTATAGCCATTCTCTTTCCTATGTTCAGGCCCACGGGGTAATAGCAATTAGTCTCTCTTTGGCGCTCTCTTCAGGAAATCTGAAATAAATTCAGGGTTTATCATTTTCCCTTCAAAATTATGTAACCCCGATGAATTTTAATGGTTCGGTTTGATTTGTTTCTGGCAGGTAAGGCTTCTGAAGCCTCGTGGCAATTTAATTCGGATTCTGATTTAACATTTCACATAGCTTATTTAGGGTTTTAAACCAAGTATGCATGAGGGTTACCTCTGCCTTGCCCATTCGGTCCCTAAGATGCAAAATTCATATGAACTCTATTGATTGGTATCAAAGGTTGAATTATTCTCTTTAGGGTTTACTGGCTCCCCACGGGAACATTGCTATGATACATTTTATGTTTGGGGATTATACAAAATTGTAAGTGGTCTTATTTTTAAAGGTTCACTTGTAATAATTTCTAGTTGATACTACTGAAGGGATATTCTGGATTATCCTGAATATTTCAATAACTTAAGGGCGGCTGCATTTTTAAATTTGTTTTTCCTCCTTCTGGTTATATAAATATAACGTTGTGCATAGAATTGGTGTGTAGCTTTCTTGAAGTTTTCACTATGATGTCCAAATATTTCCATGGCCGAAAATGATTTCTTCCTCTCTGCTATGGCTAAGGCTCCTATTACCAAACTGTACATGAAATTATTCTCCTGAATTAAACCCTAGTTTACAGCCATTCTGGTATGCATAAAAGATTAAATGAAATATGTTGACTTCATATGAGTATGTAACATTTTCCTCATTTATTTTCTTCAGGGTGTCCAGACCGCCATTCTTTTCTAAGTCCGTGTATTTTTCCAATGAACACATGTGAGGGACAACTAGGTTTAGGGAATTGGGTTATTTACCCTAATCCCTTCACCTGACAGTCTTTGACTAAAAATGCTAAATTTCTACCATTACATATTTAAAGAGAATAGCCGTCTTGCTTCAGTAAAATATCTGTACACATTACCATTTAATTCTTCTCACCCATTAATAGAGTTATGGGCCTAATGTTATATATATCTGTACAATGGTGTGAATTTGGAAAAGTAAATATTCTTCTATAGTATATAATACTCTGATTTAATAATCAAAATTGTTTCCGAAAAGTACATATAAGCTAATTCTATAAGCTTAACATTACTTCTCTGTCCTTCTGATGTTTATTTCCGTTTTTCATGGAATACTACTACTGTTTTTCTAGAAATCCATGTATTCTTTCATAACAGTATTTATTGAAAAGAAACATCACAATATTTTTTTATTTTGTCTGAAATTTTCATTTATTTACGGAGAGGAATAATATTGCTATGACATAAAATAAATGAAGTAATAACAGCTTATACCATACGGTTTCCATCATTCTGATAAATGCTTTCCATCAAAATAAGAATTTAAATGTAACTTATTAGTTTTAGTTTTGCAAGAGTACTTATCTCATTAAATTTATTCAGCTGTGGTCCTCCCAACCATCAAGCGAGGCTATTACGTCCTCCTTGCCCCCATGCTCCAGAACTGATTGGTTCAGGTTAACAGTGGAAATTAAACCTTCTGCTATGACCTGAGGACACCCATTCCAGTCAGAACCAGAAGTTTCAAGAAATTTCTGAGTGTAATCCCACTGGTGAATACCAACTCTAGAATTTTGCACTCTTTCCTCTTTCCATCTACAGAACCCCTACTCCTCTCTAGAATCAGTCCTTTATCCTAGAGGAGTAGGTAACTATTTCTAACTGTTCCCAACCTCTTTTCAGTTATTGGAATCATTTACCAACAAATTTTAATTTTCTGGTCTAGTTTTTTTTTATAACATTTTTTTTTTTTTAAATAACATTAAATGTCTCAGTATTTTCATTTAATAACAACAATAAAATTACTTAACTAGTAATTCAGCTAGTTTAGCAATAATGTAGCTGTCATAGCTTCCCCCCCTGGAAGTAACACCATCCTCGGTGTTTCACCCTGACTCTGTAAAGAGTTCTGGGTAAGCCTTCCGCATGAAACCTTCGTCCTCCCAAGTAGCCTCATCTGAGCTGAAGTGCTTCCATTGCACTTTAACCTGGGTGATATCTCGCTTCTAGAGCATGATTTCTCTTTGTTCAAGTATGTGTTGTGCCTCGACCAGGAACTCTCCGTTCGGTTCTTCCTCTATATGCTGCCAATGAATTACATGTTTTGAATCATGTACGTATCACTTCAACAAGGACACATGGAACACATTGTGAACTTGAATGTAGCTGGTTAAATCCAACCGACAAGCTACTAGTCCTACCCTTTCCAATATTTGGAAAGGTCCACAGTATCTGGGAGATAATTTAGCAGAAGAGGTCCACTTCAAGGTACTCCTCTTGGGCTTAATTCTCATGTAAACATGATCTCCTACTTCAAATTCATGATATGACCTTTTCTTATCTGCATAAATCTTTTGTCAGTCTTGAGCAGCCTTCAGATTCTGCCTAATTCTTTTCACTTCAGCTTCCATTTCCACCAACATCTCAGGTCCCAACAATAACTTTGTCTCAGGACTGCTCCAATTTATAGGTGTACGACATTGCATACCATATAATGCCTCGAAGGGACTCATTTTCAGGGATTCCTGATAACCGTTATTATAAGCAAACTCAACAAGGTGCAAATAATCCTCCCACTTGGCTGGCTGTTGCATCACATACATGCGCAACATGTCCTCCAAAATTTGATTCACTCGCTCCGTTTGCCCGTTAGTCTCAGGATGATAGGCGGTGCTAAAGTTTATCTGTGTCCCCAGACCTGAAAATAAAGTTTTCCAAAATGCAGATGTAAACTTAACATCCCAGTCTGAGATCACAGTCTTTGGAATCCCATGCAATCTAAAAATTTCTTTCATAAATATATCAGCAATCTGTATTGTCTTGTAATTAGATTGTACAGGTATGAAGTGTGCAGATTTGATTAATCTGTCTACCACTACCATGATTAATTCATTATGTCTTTTTTTTTGCGGTAAACCTGTGATGAAATCTAGGCAGATAACCTCCCACTTCCATTCAGGGATGGGTATGGGCTGCAATAGTCTCGTAGGATGTTGGTGCTCCACCTTTACCTATTGACATTCCAAGCACTTGCTTAGATATTCAGCAATATTCTTACGCATGCCCAGCCAAAAATATATCTTTCTTATTGCAGTAAGCATTTTCTGATATCCCGGATGACTAGCATAATTGCTGCGATGGAATTCATTCAGTATTAATTCCTTTAGAGTTATGCGATTAGGCACATAAATTCTTCCTTAGAAGGTCGGCACCCGATCTTCATTCTTCCCATACTCAGATGTTTTTCCTTTCTTCCTATCCTCTTCCACTTGTTGCCACAGAAATTTGTATTCCAGGTCTTTCTGTGCCTCTTCTCTTAACTGCTTCAAAAATTGGCTTTCTAGCTGATTATAGTATAATGCATAAATACCCAGTAATTTTCTGCTCAACACATCTCCCGCTCGATTTTCCTTTCCCTTAACATGTTGTATGTCCATGTCAAATTCACTTAGAAAATCATTCCATCTTTCTTGTCTAGAATTCAAATATGCTGATAAGTCTCTTTTAGCACTTGGATGCTCCATCTTCGGGTTTTGTTTTTCTGATAAACTCTTTAATATTTTCTCCTGGTCTTGTAACAGTCGCTCATTATCCATTTAGACTCTTATCATTTCCTCTTGTAATTTTTGTACCATGTTCAACAAGAATTTAGTTTGGTGCTGTTGTTCTTCAAGAAACCGACTAGTCTTTTGATGTTGTTCTACACTTAATTGAACCCACATTTCTGGATTCATGACTGTTGGTGCTTGAGTTTCCTCTGGTTGCGACTGTGATGCTATAGCTCTTGTCATTATCACTCGTTCTTTCTCTCTCTCTCTTTGTGCACTATTCACATACACAACTTCACTGTTAGTAGACCCTGAAGATCCCAACGTAGCAACCTGGCTCTGATACCACTTGTCACACCTATCACAAAATTCATAAAAAAAACTTATCCTTCATTACTTATCGAATACATTAATCATAAAAGTTTTAACATTGTAATAATTTGTTTGGCATTTCCACAGTTTTTTTTAGAAAAAAAACATATATAAAAACATTAGAATTATAATTGTGACATTCTACACCAATACTTCAGAATATATAATTATCAACCATAATAGCAATTGTTAAATATGTTAATCAAACCAACATCGATACATGTTTGTTGAACCTTATGGATATTTTTTTTAATCTCATTAACTATACTTGTCACTTCAATTTAATGAGGTCTCAGCTTGTTAGTTCTAGCATTTATGTGACTAGAAACGTGATCGAAATCTCTGTGACACTTGCGCAGTGTACACAACATATGGTGATCACAAGGTTGCTTGTCCAATATATGCCATTGATTGGAGGCGATCGGATCGATGACAACTGGTCGAGGCAGGAATTGGGCTTTGGAAGTCCCGCCAAGCCCTATCTCCATGCACTTGGCTGTTTTGCATGCCATTTTCCTTTAGCGATGTGTCTGTTCTCTAGGGTTTACTCCACGATTATGCCGATCCTCTTTTTCATAGAACGTATTGGAGGTCCATGGTAACGCTGAGCCTGTTACAACAAATGTAGGAGACTTTGCTCATTTAAACCAGTTGAATGAGGCAGTTTTTCACCCCATGCTCTATTTTTCTTTGTTGCCGCTTCAACTATTTTACCAGGTTAATTCTTTTCCCTCACAATATTCGTTATTCGATGGCCAAACTCCTGTTATCATTTTGTTTTTTCTTTGTTTTATCTGTTTAAATTAAACGGTCTGTTTAGACGCTATGGTTAATTATAGCCATTCTCTTTCCTATGTTGAGGCCCACGGGGTAGTAGCAATTAGTCTCTCTTTGGTGCTCTCTTTAGGTAATCTGAAATAAATTCGGGGTTTATCATTCTCCCTTCGAAATTATGTAACCCCGATGAATTTTAATGGTTCGGTTTGATTTGTTTCTGGTAGGTAAGGCTTCTGAAGCCTCGTGGCAATTTAATTCGGATTCCCATTTAACATTTCACATAAATTATTTAGTGTTTTAAAATAGGTATCCACGAGGGTTACCTCTGCCTTTTCCACTCGGTCCCTAAGGTGAAAAATGCATACGAACTCTGTTGATTGGTCTCGAAGGTTGAATTAATCTCTTCAGGGTTTAATGGTTCCCTACGGGAACATTGATGTGATACATTTTCTGTTTGGGGATTATATGGAACTGTAAGTGGTTTTATTTTTAAAGGTTCACTTGTAATAATTTCCAGTTGATACTACTGAAGGGATATTCTGGGTTATCCTGAATATTTCAATAAATTAAGGGCGACTGAATTTTTAACTTTGTTTTTCCTCCTTCTGGTTATATAAATATAACATTGTGCATAGAATCGGCGTGTAGCTTTCTTGAAGTTTTCACTATGATGTCCAAATATTTTCATGGGCGAAAATGAGTTTATCTTCTCTACTATGGCTGAGGCTCCTATTACCAAACTGTACATGAAATTATTCTCGTGAATTAAACTCTAGTTTACAACCATTCTGGTATGCATAAAATATTAAATGAAATATGTTGACTTCATATAAGTATGTAACGTTTTCCTCATTTATTTTCTTCAGGGTGTCATGATCGCCATTCTTTTCTAAGTCCGTGTATTTTTCCAATGAAAAAATGTGAGGGACAACTAGGTTTAGGTAATTGGGTTATTTACCCTAATCCCTTTGCCTGACAGTCTTTGACTAAAAATAATAAATTTCTACCATTGCATAGTTAAAGAGAATAGCCGTCTTGCTTCAGTAAAATATCTGTACACATTACCATTTAATTCTTCTCACCCATTAATAGCGTTATGGGCCTAATGTTATATATATCTCTATAATGGTGTGAATTTCGAGAAGTAAATATTCTTCTGCATTATATAATACTCTGATTTAATAATTGAAATTGTTTCCAAAAAGTACATAGAAGCTAATTCTCTAACCTTAACTGTACTTCTCTGTCCTTCCGATGTTTATTTCCATTTGCCATGGAATACTGCTACTGTTTTTCTAGAAATCCCTGTATTCTTTCATTACAGTATTTTTTTATTCTGTCTAAAATTTTCATTTATTTACGGAGAGGAATAATATTTCTATGACATAAAATAAATGAAGTAATAATAGCTTATACCATACTGTTTCCATCATTCTGATAAATTCTTTCCATTATCAGTTTTAGTTTTGCAAGAGTACTTATCTGATTAAATTTATTTAGTTGTGTTCCTCCCAACCATCAAGTGAGGTTATTACGTCCTCCTTGCCCCCGTGCTCTAGAAATAATTGGTTCAGGTTAACAGTGGAAAGTAAACCTTCTGTTGTGACGTCAGGACACCCAGTCCAGTTAGAACCAGAAGTTTCAGGAAATTTCTGAGTGTAATCCCACTGGTGAATAATAGCTCTAGAATTTTGCACTCTTTCCTCTTTCCATCTACAGAACCCCTACTCCTCTCTGGAATCAGTCCTTTATCCTAGAGGAGTAGGTCACTGTTTCTAACTGTTTCCAACCTCTTTTCAGTTATTGGAATCATTTACTAACAACTTTTACTTTTCTGGTCCAGTTATTTTTTTATAACAGTTTTTTTTTTAAATAACATTAAATGTCTCAGTATTTTCATTTAATAGGAAGAATAAAATTACTTAACTAGTAATTCAGCTAATTTAGCAATAATGTAGCTTTCACAATTCTCTCCTACTAACGAGGATGTCACTTTAGGCACTCCGGGTCTTTTTCACTTTTTTTTCTATAAAAAAATTATTAACATTATGCTGCAATATACAGGGATCTTTAATTTATGTACAGGTGTTAGCCTATCACTGGTCATGCACCTGCATCAACACTGTTAGTTAATACAATGGTTTGTATGACATGCAAGCATGGTTAAAGGATAGACAACAAAAAAGGAGGCCGAAGACAGAGGGAAACAGAAACAAAGAAAGCCTATTGTGGGCCCTAGAAAGTGACAGAGGAAGTCAAAAAAAGAGGTAATCGAAAACCTTTTTGATGCCTATTCCACTGGTATTCTGCTGCAAGTTAGCACCCTCATCTCTAGATGGGAGCGACACTGCAACACTAAGGAGGAAGGGGAAATACAGGAGGAGGCAACCGAATTTTTAAAGGACCCTCATAACATAAGAAGAAAAGTTTCCCTATTTCACCACTCTATCCATACATACTGGACACTCAAATGTGTACTCGCCAATTCAATTATGAGCATCCAGGAAATTGGAGGGGACCCAAAAGATGCCTCCATTTTAAATGAGATAAGGAGAGAGATTCAAGAAATTCTTCTTTCACAACACCAAGGTATTGTTCTTCTAGGCCACATAGATCGACAACTGCAAACCATGCACCGGGTGAATATGCCCAGTTCTAGTGTTAAGAAGCTGACACCAATTAAGTCATCGGATGATTGAGAATTTTTTTCCTCTATTTTTTGCCATGCATACTTCGGATTGCATTTACTTTTTCAAGTTATTGTATGTAAGATATATTAAACTCGACACAGATGATAGTAGAAGGTTTAAAATTTTCAGTATTGGTTGGCCTACAACTCTTTAAGCTGGCCAATAGACATGGTTCCTATGGGCAGGTTGAGCCCATAAAGTTTTGTTATATGTAACCTGATGTTCTTTTTTTATTAATAGAAATAGAAAGGCTCTGCTAAACTTACAAAAATAAAAAATTTATACAATAGAAGTGTAACTAGCAATTGCACCAGATGTTGCAATGGAAACGCCGGAAGTAGATAACATAATATGGAACTTTCATTTGATAACATAATATGGAACTTGCATTAAGAATAAAATTGTGTTTTGCATTCAAGACAGGGTTTTACTCATCATTAATAAAATATGTATTAGAAATAATAACACCTCAATAAGATTTTGTCAGTTATTTTCTTAGAAATGTGAAACTTCTTTTTCCTTATAGCAACTTGTTAAATAACTTGTTAAATGAAATACTTGCCATAAATTGAATCCTTGGGAGAGAAATGGCCCTAAAAGAATGAGAATGAAAACAACATCTAGTTTCTCGAAACTACACATGTACACATATTTTTCTTTTTCCTTGTAACAACTTGTTAACTGACATACTTACCATAAATTGAATCCTTAGCAGAGTGGCCCTAAAAGAATGAGAATGAAAACTACATCTCTCTGCCCCTTCCTCTCCTTCTCTCTATTTCTCTCTTCCCATAACTCTATCTTTCTATGTCTTCTTCCAAGTCTCACTCCTCCTCACACTCTCTCTATGTTGATATATGTATATTTCTCTCTAATCTTCTGTTTATTGATCCCCTCCATGTAAGTCTCTATCTCTCTCCATTTGTCACTTAGAAATTAAATAACCAAGAAATGAAAGGAAAATATTGAAAACACAAAAAAAAATTAAACAAGAGAGACAAAGATATAAGTGGAAGGAATAAGGGAAAACAAAAATGGAAAGAAGGACTACAATCACTAAATTTGAAGCAAGTAATATCACTCAGAAACAAGTATTTTATCACTCAACTCGAATTTTAGTTATTAAAATTACATCATTCATAATAATAATAATAATAACTCTAAATTCACTACCAATCCAATGTCAAATGTCAAATTTTTGTATAAGACCTCGTTGTTAATAAGAATGATTACTTTAAAGTCACTACGAATCCAAAAGTCAATTTTTTTGTAAAAGACATATGAGAAATCTTATCCTGGTCCCGAGCTTTACCGAGATATAGAATTAAGAAATGGCTACATTTTATTTTAAAAATATTACAACAAAAGTAGAGACATCTTTTTCGATGTTTTTTTAAAGCGACGTTGTTGTGAAAAGTTTGATAGCCAGTTTTATTGATTGCCTACTTCTTTTTTGAAATTTTTTGAAAGAGACATTGAGGTTGCGAAAAGTTTGATACTTAGTTTTGTTAATTGTATAAAAACGGTAAAAGTACAATGTCAATTCTTAACACAGAAATTACCCTTTTATTTTGTTTTTTGCTAGTCTTTTTTGATAGAGAGTTTGGTTTATAATCACTTAACTATGCATCCAAATGCAATGAACTGATTTAGTTAAATTGAAGATTGAATATTTTTGAAAGCCTATATAAACATTAAGTTTGAATATTTTTTCATTCAATTTTATTAAATACTTTGTAAAGTATTCCTTGATTTATAAATTTAGAATAAATAAGATCTAGATCCTAGCATGAAAGAAGAAATACTTTGATAAACATCAAAAAATATAAAAAAAACATTAGCATGATGGAAATGGATGCTGACCAAATTCCGAGTTCAATATATAGGCTGGCTATTTCATGCTACAACCATTTGACATAAAAAGCTGTTACAGGGTTGGACTTAGAATGTAAAAATGACAGGCATCAATGAGATATGTCCATCCATTTCTAAGTACACGATGAGTTA
Source organism: Pinus albicaulis (assembly GCA_034641835.2). Taxonomy (NCBI): domain Eukaryota; kingdom Viridiplantae; phylum Streptophyta; class Pinopsida; order Pinales; family Pinaceae; genus Pinus; species Pinus albicaulis. Next base: position 872,035,517 of record CM076583.1, on the reverse strand, counting down.
AAATTTCCTTTTAAACCCGCCATTGCAATGAGACATGTCCATCCATTTCCAAGTATAGGATTAGTTAAAATTTCCTTTTAAACCTGCCATTGCATTCAGATTTAATACCAGGAATGGAAAAATGCTTTCACTTGAATTTCTACCAAATGGAAATTTAAGACAACATAGTAATGAGAATCTAAGGTGGCAACCAATAAAAGCATCTGATTGCCAGATCTATTCCATTAAATTCAAAGCTTCAGTTTTTACAGTTTTAAATTGAATGTCTCTGCCGAAGGAGAGTAGAGCCTGAAGAGGAGCACTAAAAATGAATGATGATAATTGTATGCATCTGAGCTTGCCTGGTGTTTGACAGGGACCAAACTCTGAGTATTAGCTGGACTTCTGCAACTCATTAACTCGAATGGCAGATTTATTAAAACACAATAACACAGTAGCCCACAGCTACATGCGCATATTCGAACGAAGCAGTGTTATTAGGTCCAGGTTCTGCAAATGTAGGAGGGATTCAATTATGCCGTATAACCAATTTTTGTAACTGTTTCAACCCGACGGCAGAGAATGATTTAATAGTCTAACATTTGATCAGACCGTGCAGACAAGTCCACAATGGCATTTAGCTATGTTGTTTTCAAATAAGTACGATTTACGTCGTAACTTACGTCGTAATAACTAAATTTGGAATTTTAAAGAGATTAAAAAATAAAATAAAAATATTTATTTTAAAAAATATATTGTAAATAAAACATTATTTGTTAAATTTGGTAAATGAAGAAATAAATTAATTAGATTATTGGGTAGTTGAGGAAAATGGTTGCTATCTTCTTTATCCACGTTTAAATTCTCCATAGTAACATAATGGACTTTAATGCTTTCATAATTATTGTTGCAGTAACTTCTCACTAATGACTATTGTTGTGTTGTCTTAGAGCCTTGTAAAAACTTCGGTAAATAGACATGTGGGCTAAGATGGTACCAACCATGCTAAGAAATGAGTTGATTACTTTCCTTATATAAAAAAATTAAAATAATAACAACAATAATAAAGAATAGTAATACACATATTTTGTAATTTCAAAGTCAATTCTTTTATAAATATTATATATATACAAAAATTTAAAATCTTAAAAATTAATATAAAATTTTAAACATAATCATAAAATCAAATATTTTTATAAACATAATCTATAGATGCCTTTTGAACTTTCCCCAATCCAAGTTAAATATGGAAATCATGTTTATAGAATATAACTCCTAACACATAAATTTGAATATAATGACAATTATGTTTCCTTCTCCCCACTTCTTTTTTAGGAATCTCACTTTCATTCATAAATGTTTTTCCAAGCATTAAACTACAAAATCTATGTCTCATTTACCTTAAAAAAAGAATTATAAGTATTTTTCAATTTTCTGCAAAATGTAGTGTAAAAAATAAACATATAATTAAGAAAATGGGATTTACCATTTTACAGAATAAAAGAATGAGGATTTGATAATGCTATAACTTGAATGAATATAATTACAATTTTCATTAAAATGTTAGTTTTGTGCAAGTTCATATCTAAATTTAATCAAGAACATTATACTAGAAAATTTCATCAAAATTAATAGATTTATTTATGACATAATCATTAAATAGTTTATATGCAATAAAGGAAAACTATGCATTTTATTTATGATGAAATTTACCAAATTTTTTCAGTATTGGGTAATTGCTAAAACATTATAATGAATTTCTAATTATATGTTTTGTTTTCATTACTTATTATAATATTAGAGATGACATGAGTTACATATTAATATGTAAAAATGATAATGATATTAAATACCAAAGCAATAGCTATATATTGAAATTTAATTGCTAAACATATAGCATTATCAATGAATAAAATAACCATAAATGAATATTTTAGATTTTATTAGCCATATGGAATATGAGAACATGAAAAAGAGAAAGCTAACCTAATTTTTTTAGATTGCTTACTCTTCAAAATTGACATTCATCAAGACATTTAAATCTTACTCATAAATTTTTAGTGTAACTATAATTTACATCATTATTTTTTTTTTCTAAGTAAGAGTAATTCTATTAGTAAAACATATATTACAGCGAGGCCATGGCCTTAATAGTGTAGGCCATCAGTGATGGCACAAGTCTAGCAAAATAACAAAAATCGAGTTGCCTGCATGGGGAAACCAGCCCATGTAAGGTTTGTAATGTTGCCTCTATGGAGGAAACCAGCTACATCATGACATAGACTAATACATCCCAAAACAACAGAAATAACAAGAGATCTAGAAAAAATTACTTGGTTAGGGCCTGTGGAACTAAAGTCCATAGTCATCCGAGGGAGGCTCTTCTTCAATCTGGCACCAATATCCATCATCATCGTCCGATAAGGGGCCACGTTGAGTTACTGCCACACCTGCACCGCATCCGCCTTCCTATTTGTCTTTGTCTTGTAGATGGCTCGAGCTGCATTCACCCATCTTGCGAGAAGTACCCTTTTCTGGAGCTTGAGGAGGTTGCACGATGTCAGAGGTACCAGGCATGTTACTCGAGCATGCGGGCGAGGAGGGGCCAAGGATTACCTCAGGAATTTCTCAAAAGGAAACCGTGACTATCACCACAATAAGAGGGCGGGTGGTGTTGCACTGGAAGTGAAAATAAGTTGTAGTCGAGCTGAGTAGAGAGGCAGAGGCAGTGCGCCTAGGGGAGGAGGTGGCCAGACAACCACGCCCATTGCGTGTGTCGGGGTAGTGACCCTGAAGACGCTCATGAGAAGATGACGAGGATTTGGAAGTGGGAGAGTGACGCCGGCCAGAACGGCATGCCCTAGAACTGCCTCTTTGGCATCTCAAGTGATGCTTGAGCCGAGGCATGTCTACACGTAGTGAGAGGGAGTTGACAGAGTTGGCAGCGGTGGGAAAGGAGGCAAAGGGTGAATTGAGCTCGAATGGGGGGGAGGATTGCAGAGGACAGAAGGGGCTTTGAGAATAATGAAAGCCGGGGAGGAATTCAACACAGCAGCCCAGGTTGCAATGCCTGCTGAGGGAGGTGCGAGAGCTGGGTGTCTCAGCCTCCGGGGAGTAACCAAATTGGACAGGCGGGAACAGAGATGGCATAGAAACCACCAGACAAAGCTGAGGCAATAACTGTAACCCAAGCACAGAGGTGAGGAGCTGAGGAGAAAAACCAGAGGGCAGCATTTTGAAATGCTGGTGGCCTCGACACACACAACAACATAAATGTCACACAGGGTGACAGCCTTGAGTATTAAAGGCACGGAGGCACCATAAGTGAGGCCTGCGGGTGGCCATGTGGCCTTGCCACGTGCCGTCCCACAGGCCCATCTCCGTAAACTTACACCTTGACATCCACATTCGGGAATAATTTAAATCATTATTATATACGAAATAAAATGATATAAGAGAGAGTATAAAGGGAAAATATAGCCAAACAAATAACATTATTATTATAAACTTGAGATTTGAAAATATAAAATAACTGTAATACTAATTCTAATATCTATAAAAATCGAGAATATTAATATATAATTTCAAATAAAAATTCAGAAACATATAAACATAATAAATCAAAAGATATTTCAATGAATTTGAAGACAAAGCTAACAAAACAAATACTTAAGATTTGAAACTATAAAATATGTAAATTAAATATAATGCGATTTTTAATATAAATAATAAGAATTGAGAACACTTATTATATAATTTCAAACAAAAATTGAGAATACTTATAATTTCAAATAAATATTCATGCGTTTAAGTTTCTAATTTTCTTAAAAGATAAATTTTCAATTTTAAAAATTTCAATTTTCATATATATATTTGTATTTGGAAATTTAGATTGAATAGTAAATAGACTATATAAAAAGTTAAAGCAAATAGAAAATATATGATGATTATATGTGGAACATTCACTCCCATTGTCAAAAATAAGTATTTACATATATTATTGAGATGTTGTACCATACTATGATGGATAAAAAATTGTATTTGGAATTTTATATTGTGTTTCACTTTCTATAGTCAAAAATAATTATTTACGTGTAAGTATTGAGATGTTGTAGAGCGCATGATGATGGATAAAAAATTTTATTTGGAAATTTATATTGGGTATTGTGAAATGTGAAAGTAAATAAAAAATGTATATTAATAATTGTATATGTGAAACTTTTACTCATTTATTAATAGTGGATTAAAATATATATATAAAGAAATTTATATTGGAGTTGTTTTTAGTGCGATTTTTTGAAGTTTCAGGTGCCGGAATCTGGTGAAAAGTTTTGAGGTAAAATCTTAGTTTTTGTTATTCGAACTGGTTTTTTTGACTCTATATATGGATTCAGCACCCTCAAAAGCCTCTAGGGCATTTCGATTGTACAAAGTTAGCAATCAAACTTATTTTTTCAATAAATTCCTGCCAGAATTTAGAGAAATTACACCGTAAAAAGTCTCCATAAAAACCTTCAAAAAATCACATTAAAGACTACTCAATTTATATTGAATAACAAATAAAACATGTGAAAATTCACTCCCCATCTCCAGAGATAGCTATTGATATGTTTAGCACACATGATAAGGTTATGGTCGCATTGGTTTTCTACGAGAAGCTTTTCCTCTTGACAAATTCCAGCGTGGTTGGTTGGATATTCCGAGGGACGCTTTAGCATGTTATGCCACGTGAATAGGAAATATAGAAAATTGAAAATGTAACGCAAATGATATATCCAATGTATTAGCTATTTTTACTGTTTAGAAGTTCCCCTTTATTCATCAAAAAATAGTCGGATAGTCACAGGAACATTTTAGAAGCTCCCCCTCTATATAAGTTCCAGGGAAAGAAGTGAATATAATGCCAAGGAAGCTGTATTACACAAAATATGTTACAACTCAAATGGATAAGATGTAATTACCTGAGAATTTCCGGGAAGGTTGGTTGGATGATCCCACATAACATATTATGATCGAATTGATAAGATGTAATTTACTCAAGAATTTCCAGGGCAGTTGGTGGCATAATCCCAGTGACGACGTTGACATCTCACCGGTTTAGGCAATAAAAAATGAATAAATTACGGAAAGTGGAAGTTTTGATCAGTATTATGGAAAACGTTTGTGCATGTCGTCACTTATGCCTCCGTAGTAATATTTTTCTTGACAATTGAAGTACGTCTCTTGCAAAATCTTGCAAAATGTGCAAAATTTCAACCTAGAACCTATAACTTTAAACGATAAAACCTCAGGTAGGTCTTTAGATTTCTTCACGTTTCCATTAGCTGGTCCACAGTTTTCCCTCGGATTTTTAAGATCCAGTGGATAAAAGTGGAGGACTATGTAGAAGGGTACGACATGCCAATGAATTTCATATGTGGGAGGCCGCTGATACTCTCCACGATACGTCCTCTGTAACGTCTCTCTGTCACACTGTTGTATCACAAGAGAGACTTCCATAATAAACATGTTGTAATCCTTGACTCCTTTGGCACCTAGCTGCAGTGTATCGAGAACGAGTAAATATAAGATTACGTGGCTATATGTATTTAAAATGAGCATATATTAGGTTATATATTTAAGGACATGAGCATACTTATTGGTACACGTGTTTTTTTAAGACTTCTGGCAGGTAACTGTAGTCCTTCCAATTTTTTCTCTTTTCATTCACATGACCATCGTTGCCAAGTTTAGATAATTTATAACGTGCCTCATAAAGGAAGAGATTTGCAAGGTATATCACACTTCACAAAGTACTTCGGGATCAATCAATACTCGTCGAAGCAGGTCGGGATCGTGAGTGTTGAGGGTTTTAACTCGTTCATTTAGTTGGATTTTAACCAGATCCCTCTCTAAATAATATTCATCCCACTAACGCACTATCAATATAAATATATGCTTGTACATACGTAGTTGAATGAACTATTTTTTGGGTTCGTCCCATGGGTACCAAATCAAGTATTTTTTTTCCTTAATTTGAATTACATAGTGTTTAAATGAGAAATAAAGAGAGCATTATTGTTCGAATTTCTAATCAATCCTGAATAACATAAAGGAAACAAAAATTCCACTTCTAATACAGAGATAACAATGAAACAATGTGCATAGAGATGAAGTAAAACTCTATTTCATTAAAAGAAATATTGACTATTACAAAATACAATTTTCCTTAGAACTACTCTTCTGGATTTACAAACAAAATGATGCTTCAGTTGGCTACTACACACGTAGCCCTCTTCTTTTTCTTCTGCTCTCTGCATACACTGTCACACACACACACACTCTAAAAACTAAAATTACATTAGCTATATTAAAAATGGTTGTGGCAAAAAAAAACCTAATCTAATTTTATGCCATTCAATGACTCAACAAACATTCAACGACTCTGTACTAAAATCAAATGGCACACAGACCGTGTTAGCTCTTGCAATGTGTCACTGCAGCGGGACCTCATGGTTTGGTTCAACCATCGGCGTTGTGCTCCTGTAGTGCATATCTGTCATCGATCTTCGATCAAAGGATGTCAAGTGAAGTCAACTGCAGAGGCACCCTTTGGGTTAGTTAGTGGGCTGCTTGTGCCCGCTAGTTATCGTTGATTTGAGAACAACAATAATCGTGCCCGTTGATATGCCAAGATGTTAACACATCGCATGGGTAAATGCGTCGGATGACTGGACCTTCAATTTGTGCGATGATGTGTTATTGGTTGGAGGGCGAGTGAGTTGGAACTGGTGGGACCTACCTTATTGTGCAGTTTTGGAAGGCTAATGATGTAGGCACGAAACTATGCAATACACTCCTGATTGGTTGATGGATTCTTTACATGGCAATGGTGGGGTATGTCATCACACGGTTGCAAAGAGATGATGACCTATGCACCGGATGGTGCGATAAGAATTTGAGTGGTTGAGGGACTTGGTTACGTGGACTAGCAGGGTCCACAGAAAACTTGCGTGGATAGTTTAAACTCAAATCGAATGGCAGCAATTTAAAACGATGGTTGCTTGACTGTGATGGCGGGTAGGTGCAGGGGTTTAATGCGAAAGATGGCGTGGGTCAAGCATGATTTGGTAGATTGGAACAGGGCCTACGGTAATGAAAAAAGTTGGTTTTGTAGGGTTCTTAAAGCCAAGACTCAATGCAAGGTTGAGTTTAAAGATAGATCAAGACTTTGTTGCTGTTGTCCTTCAAAAACTCACATCAAAATTGAATTGTGTCCTCCTTCTGCTCAAGTTGCAGTTGGAATTAATTTCCAATGCTCCCCCTTAATTACAACTGATATTTTCTTGCAGACCCAAACATTTTCTAAGATAGTTAAATTTTTTTTGCCCCAATGGTTTTGTTAAAATATCAGCAAACTGCTCTTCTGTCCTGCAATTTTACAAAATGATTTCTCCATTGTTCACTAATTCTCTTATTTAGTGATACTTTATATCAATGTGTTTTGTTCTTTTATGAAACGCTGAATTCTTTGATAAAACTATAGCTGAGCTTTTACCACAGTAAATTGTTGCACCTTTTACCTGTTCATGACAAAAACTTCTTAACATTATCCTCATCCGTACTGGTTGACATGCTGCTATTGTAGCTACCACATACTCTGCCTCTGTTGTTGATAAAGTCACAATTGGTTGCTTCTTAGAAGCCCATGAGATGGCTCCCGATCCCATATGAGAAACATATCCAGAGGTGCTTTTTCTGTCATCTATACTTCTAGCCTAATCACTATCAGTATATCCAATCAATTCAAAATTTTCTGAAGTGATGTATAAAATTCCATACCTCTTTGTTCCTTTCACATACCTCATAATTCTTTTTGTTGCTTACTAATGTGGTTATTTTGGCATTTACATAAATTTGGAAATTAAACTTACAGCATGCATAATATCTGGCCTAGTTGTAGTCAAATACATTAGGCTGCCAACTATGCTCTTGTACAAACTTGGATCAAAATCGTTGCTGCTGTCTTCTTTGCTTAACTTCAATCCCATCATTGTAGGAGTAATTGCTGCCTTGCAATCCTGCATGTTAATTTTTTCCAAGATTTTTTTCACATATTTTGCTTGAGAAATAAAATTTTTATTCCTCTACTTCTATTCCTAAGAAGTATCTCAACAATCCCATATCAGTCATCTCAAATTCTTTTCTCATGATTGTTTTAAAATTCTCAATGAGGTAAACATCATAACCTGTGAATATCACATTATCAACATACAAAACAACAATGAACATCTTACCATATTTTTCTTTGATGTATAATGTGGGTTCTCCTTCACATTTTTCAAACCCATTTTCCAGTAGATAGGAATCTATCCTACTGTACCTGCTCTTGGTGCTTGTTATAACCCAGAGCTTTCTTCAATTTGCATACTCTGTGCTCTTGGCCTTCTTTCTCATATCCCAGAGGTTGTTCAACAAAAACCTCTTCCATAAATACTCCATTCATGAATGTTGATTTCACATCCATTTGGTAAAATTTCCACTTGTGTTGTGATGCTATGGACATCATTTCTCTCACTGTTTCCATTCTTGCAACTGGTGAAAAAGTTTCCTCATAGTCTCTTCCTTGTCGCTACTTGTAGCCTTTGACAACAAGTCTGGCCTTGTGCCTTTCAATCTTGCATTCAACATTGATTTTGGTTTTATAAACCAATTTGACTCCATTTACTTCTTTTCCTTTTGGGAGATCAACTAATTCCCATGTCTTATTTTTCTCTATGGCATTTATTTCTTCATCCATAGCATCTATCCATTTCGTATCTTTTACTGTTTCTTAAAAATGAATAGGATATTCTATATCAAAATATAATGCAAATAAAGAGTTCGTAGATTCTTCTTGCTCATAAATTTCATTCAGACTTCTGAATCTGGTTCCTCTTTCACTTGCTGAACTTGTGCTTGTAGAAGCACTCAAATATGCTCCTTGTGATGTGCTTGGAGAAGCACTGTCATTACTTCTCAAGGGTGTTCTGATTCCTACTTGTGGTGTCCCTTACTGTCCTTGTGTTGGTGGAGGTGGTGCTACTAATGAGGTATTTATTTTAGCCATTTCTTCCTCATCATCATCATGAGACAAACAGGTTTTTACATTCACTGTTTTCTCAATGCTTCCATCCCAATCTTCTTCTCCAATAAATTGTATATCTCTGCTTATCATAAACTTCTTGGTGGATGATGCAAGAGCATGAGGCTTAGAGACAAAATGCTTCATTAATTATTCCAAAAATTCAAAAAAAAATTACAAGCAAAGGTGTTAGTACCTTTAGCTGTCAAATTACAGTTTTACTAGATAGGGTTGAACTAGTATCTAGGAAGATTGAATTGTTTTAGATTAGATTCAGTATATTTAGTCTTCATTTGATAGATTTAGGGAAGATATTATGTAATTAGGATTTTATCTAAGTTAAGAGAATTTGATCCTCAAGAAGAGGTCGACTATTATGTAAAACACTATAAATGTAACCTCTAAGAAGGAGAAAATCGAATTGGGCCGTAGAAGAATTGATTGAGAAGATTTTTCCTCTGATTTAAGTAAATTGCAGAATTTGTTTATTTGTTGTATGCTTGGAAAATTCCTGGAGGGTTTCATCTCTTCGAAAATCCATTGGATTTATTTTTTCTGTGTAGAGTTTAAGTGTAATTAACTTTTGTGTGAAGGATTCGGAGGAATTTAAAGAAATTGGGTTTTCTTTTCTTGAGATCGGAAGTCGATAGTTGATCTTTATTGATTGAGTTATAGATGGTAAACCAGCAAAAATTCCATGGTCGAACGCAATTGGAATTGAGAATTTGCCAACAAGCGGTTTTAGAAAAACTAGTCACTATGTTAGCACATATTTTGGCATGTGAGTGGTTTTATTAAAATTGAACGCAATCGAGTAAAACACCGACACATCACGGTGGCAATACCACCAGTTTCATATGACTTTGGGTGGATAAGTTGCTGGGGCTATTTTTATGTGATAGCCTTTCGATCATAAACATCAAAGATCCGACGGTGTTCGCACCGGAAGTTGCGTGGAATTTAACGAAAAGGCATGGACCCGACAATTTATTCAAAAGAGCTTTATTAAAGATTTAATAAATTTTGATGACAGAGAGTGGAAATAAAGACCAGGAACAAATTCCTCCTGAATTAGAAAACATTTTAACAAAATTTGAGCAGCTCTCCTTAACGCCTGCACCCACACTGCCATCATTTGTGGTATCAGAGAAGTCTTCAGAGCATTTTTTTGACACTGAACCAACTTCCAAAAGTCAGAAAAAGAAATACAACATGGTTGCCAGAATTGGTAGAGGTGGTGCTAGTAGAAGAAGAGATAGACCAGTGAAAAATGCTAAAGTACTAGAGACTATGCAGCAGATTCAAGCTAGATTGGAAGCAATGGAAGTAGAACAACAGAAGGATCCTGAAGATGTCAGTGAACCTGAAGCTGAAGAAGAAGAAGAAGGAAATGTTGAGCTTACTCCTGAGATGAGATTATTTAAATTAGTTTTAGGATCTACATCCAAACCTAGACTTGAAGTATTAGCTTTTGCAGGAGGATTGAATCCAGAAGAGTTGATAGACTAGATCAATGAAATGAATAAATGCTTTGATTATGAAGAGATGGGTGAAGAAAAGAGAGTTAAGTTTGCTATCACAAGGTTGAAAGGACATGCAACACTTTGGTGGGATGGAGTGCAAGCAGAAAGAAGGAGAGTTGGTAAGCAGCCAATCAAGAATTGGAACATAATGGTAGCAAAGTTGAGAGGTAAGTTTTTTCCTAGTGATTATCATCTTTCATTATTTAGACAAATGCATAATCTTAGATAGAGATTAATGATAGTAAAATAATACACAGAAGAATTTTACAAAGTGAGCATAAGAGCAGGAAAACTTCAAGATACAATAGAGAAGATTGCCAGGTACATAAATGGTCTTAGAATGGACATTCAAGATGAGATAAGTATATTGTCTCCTAAAACAGTAGAAGAGGCTTACCAGATGGCCTTAAAAGCTGAGGAAAAACTCATAAGGAAGCAATCTTCCAAAGGAAGAGGTACTTTCCGAGGAAGAGGAAGTCAAGGTGGTAGGAAGATCTACAGCACCAAGAGATGGAGCTAGCAGTAGCTCACCTCAGTATGTACCCACAGAAGGTGATACAAGTGGCAGAAGGAGTCCTTATAGAGGAAGAGGAGGCAGAAACCGAGGAAGAGAAGTCAGATGTTATAGATATAACAAATTAGGACATAGAGCCTATGAGTGTCCAAATAATGTGGGGACAAATCAGAGAAATGCAAATTTTGCTCAGACTGAAGAAGAAGCAGCAAAGTTGCCTTTAATAGAGAAAGAAATTGTGCCAGAGAAAGGAGAATCTGTGGTGGTTAACAAAGTTTTGTTAAAACAAAAAAAGGAATTTGTTGAACCAACACAGAGAAAGACTTTGTTCAGAAGTGTGTGCAGATTTCAAGGGAAATGCTATCAATTGGTAGATGATAGTGGTAGTACAGATAATTTGGTCTCTACAGAGGTGACAGAGAAGTTGAAATTGAAGACAAGGGAACATCCAACACCCTACAAGGTGTCATGGCTTTAGAAGGGACATCAACTGATAATAAAGGAACAAGGTGAAATAGAATTGCAAATGGGCAGTTACAAAGATAAAATCATGTGTGATGTGATGCCTATGGATGTGTGTCACATATTGCTGGGTAGATCTTGGCAGTATGACAGAGCAGCAGTACATGATGGAAAGAGAAACACTTACAAGTTTTTCAAAGATGGTATGAATCAACCATTGTTACCTACAGAAGAAGAATATGCATCAAGTAAAAAGTCTGATCCAAAGGATTTATTGTTGAGTGGAAAATAATACTTGCAGTAGATTGAAGATGACGAGGTAAATTTTGATTTAATTTGAAAACCTAAGGTAGTGTTTACTTATACTAAAATTTCTGATTTTCCAATTTAAATTCAAGAAATGTTGGAGAACTATTGTGATATTATTGTGGATGATTTGCCTGATGAATTACCACCTGTAAGAAAAATCAGCCATCAGATAGATTTGATTCTAGGATCAAATTTTCCAAACAAAGCAGCTTATAGAATGACTCCTATAGAGAATGAAGAAATCAGAAAGCAAGTGCTGGAATTGGTTGACAAAGGTTTGGTCAGAGAAATTTTGAGTCCTTGTGCAGTACTTATAGTATTAAATTTGAAGAAAGATGGAGGTTGGAGAATGTGCACTGATTCAAGAGAAATTAACAAGATAGCAATTAGGTATAGATTTCCTTTACCTAGAATTGAAGATTTGATGGATTGTTTGAGTGGAGCAAGATATTTTTCAAAACTAGATTTGAAAAGTGGGTATCATCAAATTAGGATAAGGGAAGGAGATGAATGTAAAATAGCCTTTAAAACAAATGAGGGATTGTATGAATGGATGGTAATGCCTTTTGGTTTATCAAATACACCTAGTACATTTATGAGGTTTATGAATGAAGTATTAAAGGAATTTATTGGTAAATATGCAATAGTATATCTGGATGATATATTAATTTACAACAAAAGAAGAACACCTGAGACATCTTAATTGTCTTAAGGAAGTTACATTAAGAGAATTTACTGGTAAATTTAAAGAATTTTTCATTCATGAAATAAAAATTGGTATATCTAGGTTTTGTTGTTTCTTCTGAAGGATTAAAAATGGATCCAGAGAAGATAAAGGCAATTGTAGAGTGGCATTCACCTAAAAGTGTTTTTGAGGTAAGAATTTTTCATGATCTTGCTAGTTTTTATAGAAAATTCATAAATAATTTTAGTAAGATCAATGCACCTATCATTGAAACCATAAAGAAGGAAAAACAACCATTTAAGTGGACTATTGAGGATTAAAGGAATTTTCAGTTCTTAAAGCAAAGGATAATGGAGAAATCTGTCTTAGTTTTGCCTTATTTTAATAAACCATTTCAAGTGAAATGTGATGTTAGTGGGGAAGCTATTGGAGCTGTATTAAGTCAAGAATATAGACCTGTAGCATATTTCAGTGAGAAGCTGAATGAGACAAGGAGGAAGTACTCTTCTTATGACAAGGAATTTTATGCAATTGTACAGTCATTGAAGAAGTGGAGACATTGTTTAATGTCTAAAGAATTTGTGTTGTATTTAGATAATCATGCTTTACAATATATTATGCAATAGCCTAAATTGAATCAAAAACATGCAAAATGGGTTGAATATATTCAAAGTTTTAACTTTGTATTGAAGCATATAATTGGTCAAGCAAACAAGGTAGCAAATGACTTGAGTAGAAAAAGCATTCTTGTTCAAGAAATTCAAATTCAAGTGTTAGGTTTTGATTTTCTTAAAGAACTCTATAAGACAGATTTGGATTTCAAAGATGCATTTGAAGCATGTTGTAATCCTGTTTTGATATATAGAAGTCAATGGTTATATTATTTCTTGCAAGAGGGTTTATTGTTAAAAAGAAATCAGTTGTGCGTACCAAATTGTTCTATGAGAGAAAATTTAATCAGGGAAAAACATAGTGGTGGACTTGATGGACATTTTGGGGTTGATAAGACTTATGAGCAACTAAGTCATTTTTAATTTTTGGCCAAAGATGAGATCTGAAGTGGAAAAATGTGTAAAGAATTGTAAAATTTGTCAATATGCAAAAGGGAAAAGTCAAAATGCAGGTTTGTACATTCCATTACCTATTCTAGACAGACCTTGGGATATGGTAAGTATGTATTTTGTTTTAGGATTGCCTAAGACAAAGAGAGGGAATGATGCAATTTATGTTGTAGTTGATAGATTTTAAAAAATGGCACATTTTATTCCATGTTATAAAACCAGTGATGCTACTCATGTTGCCAATTTGTTTTTCAAAGAGATTGTCAGATTACATGGGTTACCTAAAAGTATTGTCTCTGATAGAGACACCAGATTTGTTGGTCATTTTTGGAGGACATTGTGAAAGAAGCTTGGTACTAATATAAATTTCAGCTCAACTTATCACCCTCAGACTGATGGGCAGACTGAAGTAGTGAACAGGAGTTTGGGTAATCTTTTGAGAAGTCTTGCAGGAGAACATCCTAAATAGTGGGATCATATTTTACCATAGGTAGAGTATGCATATAATGATTCACCTAACAGAAGTACATGACAGAGTCCATTCCATATAGTTTATGGAATTCACCCAAGAGGAGTATCTGAATTAAGGAACTTGGGAAAAGCAGAAATGAGAAGTGTTGAAGGAGAAGAGTTTGCTTCAGAAATTCAAGCAATACATGAAAAAGTAAAGAAATAGCTACAAGAAAACAGCATCAAGTACAAAAACGGAGTAGATTTGAGAAAAAGAGAAGTTAATTTTGAAGTTGGTGATTTGGTTTTAGCATACTTAAGAAAAGAAAGATTTCCAAAGAGGAAGTATAACAAGTTAAAATTCAAAATGATAGGACCATGCAGGATATTGAGGAAGTTTTCTGCAAATGCTTATGAAATTGAATTACCATATGATATTGGAATATCTCCAATATTCAATGTTGTTGATTTGTACAGATATGAAGATAGTGGCAAAGATGACAGACCAGAAGACAGAGAAAAGATTGACTGGGTAAAATAGTAACCCACAGCAAAGACATTATAACCAGAGAGGATCTTAGACAGGAAAGTGTTTAATAAAACCAGGGGATAGGAGTATTTTCAATATTTGATCAAGTGGAGGGATCAACCAATTGAGATTGCTACCTGGATTGCAGAAACCATGCTGCAGAAATTGGGCAGCTTTGTGGAGGATCTCATGAACAGGAGCCCATGAAGATTTTTATCCTTAGGAGTTTGATGCAGGAGCATGAGGCTTAGAGACAAAAGGGTTCATTAATTATTCCAAAAATCCAAAAAAAAATTACAAGCAAAGGTGTAAGTACCTTTAGCTGTCAAATTACAATTTTACTAGATAGGGTTGAACTAGTATCTAGGAAGATTGAACTGTTTTAGATTAGATTCAGTATATTTAGTCTTCAGTTGATAGATTTAGGGAAGATATTATGTAATTAGGATTTTATCTAAGTTAGGAGAAATTGATCCTTAAGAAGAGGTCGACTATTATGTAAAACACTATAAATTTAACCTCTGAGAAGGAGAAAATCGAATTGGGCCGTAGAAGAATTGATTGAGAAGATTTTTCCTCTGATTTAAATAAATTTTAGAATTTGTTTATCTATTGTATTCTTGGCAAATTCCCGGAGGGTTTCATCTCTTCAAAAATCCATTGGATTTATGTTTTCTGTGTAGAATTTAAGTGTAATTAACTTATGTGTGGAGGATTCTGAAGAATTTAAAGAAATTGGGTTTTCTTTGCTTGAGATCGGAAGTCGATAGTTGATCTTTATTTATTGAGTTATAGAGTGGTAAACCAGCGAAAATTCTGTGGTCGAACACAATCGGATTTGAGAATTTGCCGACAAGCTATTTTAGAAAAACCAGTCACTGTGTTCGCACAACTTTTGGCATGTGAGTGGTTTTATTAAAATTGAACGGGATCGAGTAAAATGCTGACACGTCACGGTGGAAATATCGCCAGTTTCGTGTGACTTTGGGTGGATAAGTTGTCGGGGATATTTTTACGTGATAGCCGTCCGATCATAAACATCGGAGATCCGATGGTGTTCACACTGAAAGTTGCGTGGAGTTTAACGAAAAGGCATGGACCCGACAGTTTATTCAAAAGAGCGTCATTAAAGATTTAATAAATTTTGATGACAGAGAGTGGAAATAAAGATCAGGAACAAATTCCTCCTGAATTAGAAAACATTTTAACAAAATATGAGCAGTTCTCCTTAACGCCTGTACCCACATTGCCATCAGTGGATGGGCTATAAAATTTGTATGCCTTGGATTCTTCACTGTATCCAACAAATATGCACTTCTCTCCCTTACTATCCAACTTCTTTCTCAGTTGATCTGGAATGTGTGCATAAGCCACACAACCAAAAATTCTCATGTGGGTGAAAAACTGTTTTATGCAACTCCATGCTTCTTCAAGAACTCTGTTCATTACACTCTTTGTTGGGCATCTACTCAAGATATATGCTACACAATGTACAACTTTAGCCCAATATTCATTTGGAAAATGTTTTTCCTTCAACTTTCTTCTTACCATATCCACGATGGTTCTATTTTTCCTTTCAGCAACTTCATTTTGTTGTGGTGTATACGTTGTTGTAAATTGCTTTTGTATTCCATTTTCTCTGCAAAAACACATAAATTATTTGGAGATATATTCTCCTCCTCTGTCTGTCCTTAAAAAATTTATATGCTGCCCACTTTGATTCTCAACAAGAGCTTTAAAGTGGCAAAATTTCTCAAACAGTCCACTCTTCAACTTCAAGAAATAAACACATTTTTTTCTTGTGTAATCATCAATAAAGGTTAGCATATAGTGGCTGCATGTTAATGATGGTGTTTGCATTGGTCCACAAAAATCAGAATGGACTATCTCTAAAGGTGCTTCTACGCTTATGCTCTTTCCTGATGGAAATCTTTCTCTTTGTTGTTTTCCGAAGATGAAGCCTTCACATAAGTTGTTTGGCTTCTCAATCAATGGTAATCCCTTTACCATTCCTTTCCTATGCAACAAATTCAGACCTCCAAAGTTGAGATGTCCAAATTTCAGGTGCCACAACCAGTTTTCATCTTTTTCTTCTCTTTGGAATGTCTCTTGTGTCACTGCTTCCATTGCAGCGCCTTTCTTCAAATCTGCTCTCATCTTGAGAGGAAACATTATGTTTCTTGTCATCTTCACTTGTGCTATCCTTTGTTTGCTTGGTGGTATTTCCATGATGGTACATACATCATCCTCAAATAATACATTGTAGCCTTTTTGAATGAGCTGTCTAGTGCTCAAAAGGTTACACTTCATACCAGATACATAGTATACACCTGATATGGTTTTTCTTTCTCCTTTCTTTTTCAAAACACTTACTTTGCCTTTTCCCATGACAGAGACTTTACTATCTGTCGCCAATGTTACTTGAGACTTCACATTTTCATCTAACATGGAAAACATAGAAATGTTTCCAGTCATATGGTTGCTACATCCTGAATCTAGAAACCATATATCTTCACTTTTCTCTTCAAGCATATTACATGCTAAAAACAAAATTTCTTAACTGAGAGTCTTTTTAGTAAAGTTAGCACTAGGTCTATTACCCATGTCACTCTGTTTCTTCCTACATTCATTGGCATAGTGCCATTGGACTTTGGATTTATCATACCTTTGTCCATGTGCTTGATTTTGTCCACCTTGTTGGCCTACCTTGACTTTGATTCTGACTTTGGTTGCTGCCCCTTCCACTAGTACTTACAAGGTTGTTTATTCCTATGTTTTGGCTTCTGCATCTACCTTTTTCTATATAGTTTGATCTACCTTGACCTATTCCTCTTCCGAAGGACATTTGGGTCTTGAAGGCATGTTCCAAATATGATTTTGTTGTTATGATCAATCTTTGTGCATGTGTCATCAATGATGCATGAAGCTCATCAACAGTAAACATTGAGAGATCCTTTGTCTCTTTAATGGCTATTACTATCACATCAAATCTTGAAGGTAAGCTCCTTAACACTTTCTCTATTATTCTTCTTTCTTCTATTGTCTCTCCATGATATCTCATTTGGGAAACCAACCCAATCAACAATGTGAAGAATGAGTCTATTGTATCATACTCTTTCATGCAAATGACTTCAAAATATGTTCTCATTAATTGAATCTTTGTTGTATTTACTTTATCCATACCTTTATAGGTTTTCTGGAGGGTATCCCATGCATCCTTGGACTTCTTTGCAGTTGCAATTCTTGGAAATATACTTTCATGCACTACCTGATAGAGATACAAGAGAGCTTTTGAGTCCTTATTCCTATTACTCTTCAACAATTCTTCTCTACCTCTGTTAAGGCATTAAATGCTTGTTCATCTATTGGTTCTTCTAAACCGTCTTCAAATAGCTCCCATAAATCTTGAAAGGAAAACATGGCTCTCATTGTGATTTCCTTGTATTCATAGTTCTTCCCATTGAACTGTGGGAGTTTACTATTACCCATACATGTGCTTGTGCTAGCTCCTGCCATTGCTAGCTTACTGAACTATGCTAAAAATTTGACTGTGTTTCTTAAACAAATATTTCTCACACTTGGAGAGATAACCTCTGTCTCTAAAAGAATTCCCTTTTACAATTCTCTAGACTGTATTCTAAAAGACAAAAAATAACTCTCTTTGGTAAATACCTGACTTGTTGAACCTTCACACTACTAGAGAAAACTTCAACAAACTTATTATTCCTTCAGCTTCTTCAACAACTGCTAAGAGCCTATACTAGCTTCGATACCATGTTGGAATTTATGATCATTCATGAACAACAGAGAGGGAACAAAAAATCCTCTTCTAATACAGAGATAAAAATGAACCAATCTGCAGAGAGATGGAGTAAAACTCTATTTCATTAAAAGAAATACCGACTATTTGAAAATACAATCTTCCTTAGAACTACTATTCTAGTTTTACAAACAAAATGATGCTTCAGTTTGCTACTACACATGCAACACTCTTCCTTTTCTTCTACTCTCTACAAACACAGTCACACACAAACACACTCTAAAAATTTAAATTACATTAGCTATATGAAAAATGGTTTTAGCAAAAAAAAACTTAATGTAACTTAATTCCATTCAATGGCTCAACAAATATTCAACAACTCTCTACTTGGGTCGAACAACACGCAGGCCGTTTTAGCTCTCGCAATGCGTCACTGCGTAGGGACCTCATGGTCTAGTTCAACCATCGGCATTGTGCTCACACAATACATATTTGTCATCGATCTTTGGTCAAAGGACATCGATCAAAGTCAACTGCGGAGGCACCCTTCGGGTTAAGCAATGGGCTGCTTGTGCTCATGGGTTATCGTTGATCTGAGAACAATGATAATCACGCCCGCTTATATGCCAGGATGTTAAAAAATCGCATGGGTAAATGCACCAGATGACTGGAGCTTCATGTAGTGCGATGATGCGGTATTGGTTGGAGGGTGAGTGAGTTGGAACTGGTGGGACCTGCCTTATTGCACAGTTTTGGAAGGTTGATGACGTAGGCAAAAAACTATGTGATACGCTCCTGATTGGTTGATGGATTGTTGACATGGAAGTGGTGGGGTATGTCATCGCGCTGTTGTGAGGAGGTGATGACGTATGCACCGGATGGTACAAAATGAATTTGATTGGTCGAGGTACTTGGTTACGTGGACTAGCAGGGTCCACAGAAAACATGTGTGGATAGTTTAAACTCAAATCAAATGGCAACAATTTAAAATGATGGTTTCTTGACTGTGATGGTGGGTAGGTGCAGGGGTTTAATGCGGGAGATGTCATGGGTGAACCTGTAAAGATAGATCAAGACTTTGTTGTTATTTTCCTTAAAAAACTCACATTAGAATTGAATTGTGTCCTCCTTCTGCTCAGGTTGCAGTTTGAATTAATTTCCAACAATTATTAAGAATGAATTCATTTAGGTTAGCTTTAGGTCAGTTTCATGGTATTTATGGGTATTTGAAGTGATTGAAGTCCATCTTGGGAATTATTTGGCCTTTTGTTACAAGGTTGGGCTTGCCTTAAAGACATTATGAGAAGAAGAAAAAATGAAGTTACTTATGTTTTAATAAAAAAAAATAGTTAAAAGACAAATATATAAAAGTTTAATTAGGAACCTTAACAAAAGATGCACCACAAGTTATTTGGAATCAGACAACTTATTAGGACGTGAAGAATTATAGGGTTAAGTAGAAAATGTGGAGAATAGACACTATTTCACACACAAATGTGAGCTATGCCTCTATTAAACAATATAATGATACTCATATAACTATCACAACAACAACATTTGTTTTAAGATAGAAAAACTATATTAATTGTACAATTGTCCTATTGAGCAACCACACACTATATAGGGAGCTAAATATTTGGATAATATCTCTCAAATCAACTAGATATATGATATAAAAGTTAGAAGTGAAAATCTTGTGCTAAAATGTAAGCATGGAGCACAACTCCAATACAAATAATAATAGGAGAAACCCCTCCACATATCCAAATATCTTCGTACCTCCCAAATATATCTCTCCCACCCCCCATAATGAATACATGTCTCTCTATATATTCCTATCCACACATTACACATGTGTCCTCGTTATTTTTTGAATGACCCTATTACATATTACATGTACATTTAGCCCTATATATGCCCCCTCTTGGGTCATATCATATACATTTAACCCAATATGACCCCTCTTTGGGATCATAACATGAAGTCCAAATAATGATCAATAATACTAGCAATTCCCAACCATAATAACACATAAGACAAGTGGAAGTGACATATTCCAACACCTTCCGTGCACCCCTCCCCCCCCAGTCCTCCCTTCCCACCCCCAACTTGAAATGGCTACTTGTCTTAATCTCCATGAGCTCAGGTCTTCATCAATATGTTATCCTTTTCAACACATAGTTCACTATGAACTGGAGAACCTCCTAAATAAAAAATTCAATATCTTGTCCAAACTGTGATTTTCATCTTGTAACTCTTGGCTTTATTGTAATTCAAACTTCGCATATACTGCACATCTCTTTTTGTTTCTGTTTTGGATTTTTTTCCTCGTTTAAGAGGAGATTCAGGGGATAAAAAGGGATTGTTTTCAGTTTTTAAAATTTTTACATCTAAGATAGTGTTTACATTACAAATGTTTTTTTGTGTAAAAATCAGCTAAAAGCCTAGTTTGACTCCTGTTTAGGGTTGTCTTTCCCCTTAATGGGAAGGTCGGGGGTAAACACAAGTGCATCCTCTTTAAAAACTTGTTATGGATAGTGGAAACGGTGGCGCTAGTTTCGTTATACTTGCAAACTCTATGTTTTACTTCCATCTATGTCTGAGGAGAAAACATACAGTTTCTTTGAATGCCTATGGGCATATACTATGTGTACAAAACTTATTATGGCTAGTGGAACAGTGGCGCTTCTTTCCTTATACCTATAAAATTTATGTTTTTCTTCCATCCATGTTTGAGGAGAAAACATACAATGTATTGAAATGGCTAAATATGGTTGATTTATGTTACACATAAGAGCTTGTTTGATTTTTAGATATCACTTTTCCTCAAAGAATTGAAAACAATGTGTTATCTTTTCTTTTTGATGGAGACACCTCACTGCCTTTTTATTAGTATTTGGAACCCAATCTTTGGGATCTTATTTATATATGTTACATATTTTTTATACAAGTTAGATATTTAGATGAGTTATACCTTTATATGAGTTAGATGGGGATATTAACTGTAACAATTACTATTTGTAGAACATGTTCAGAAAAGGTTTAGACATACATACAAAGAGTGTAGGATAGAAATACCTATAACTATCCCGTTAAAATCCATACTTTACATCAAATGACAGTTCGAACAAGGTTTAGGCAATCCAGACCTGTAGACTTACTGTTTGTTTAATTGTGTACAATGGATTGATTCAACCTCTGCATATCTAATATTTCTGTTCTTTCCTTCAAATTCTACATATCTAATATCTCTCTGTTCTTCTTATGAGCACCAACTCACAGCTCTGTTCTTTCTTAAGTTTGTAGGTTGTATTCATGTTACGTTTCTTCCTCATACCTTTTTTTGGATAAATATGGTTGATTCATGTGTACATAAGAGCATGTTTGATTCTTAGATATCACTTTTCCTCAAAGAATTGAAAACAATGTATTATCTTTTCTTTTTGATGGAGAAACCTCGCTTCCTTTTTATTAGTATTTAGAACCCAACTTTTGGGCTCTTATTTATATATGTTATATCTTCTTTATACAAGTTATATGTTTAGAGAAGTTATACCTTTATATCAGTTAGATGGGGATATTATTTATAACAATTACTATTTGCAGAACATGTTCAGAAAATTTTTAGAGAGACATACAAAGAGTTTATTACAGAAAGACTCGTAACCATCTTGTTACAATCCATACTTTACATCAAATGAAAGTTTGAACAAGGTTTAGGGAATCCAGACCCGTAGACTTACTATTTGTTTAATTGTGTACAATGGATTGAAATGGATAAATACAGTTGATTCATGTGTACATAAGAGCTTGTTTGTTTCTTAGACATCACTTTTCCTCAAAGAATTGAAAATAGTGTGTTATAGGATGGATTTTTATAGCTTCCTTATTATTTAGTTCCTACAGTAGATGCACACAAATTTTCTTGTATCTTTGTATAGAAGTGAAAAAATATTGATTCCTTATAAGTTGATATAATTACATTGGATACTTTTGATAATGGTTGGAAATGAATTCTAGAAATACATATGAAGTGAAATTCACTAGTATTCTATGGCAAAGGCGAAATGCATGTTGACCATAGTTTATCATTTTATGCATTTGGAGGCATGTTGTTAATAGGAATGATTGATAGAAATGGTTTATTCAAGTAATGAAGACCCTTGGCTTCTTACCATAATGCTACTATAGATTTTCCACTATATTCATATTTATTTAGATGCTAACTACTTTTTATTAATGTACCTAAATTTACACCTTCCATGATGCTTCCTCTCCTAGTTTTGTCATTTACTTTTCTAATCTTGTAAAATGTTAAAATTGGAGTGTTTTATGATATAATGGATATTACGAATCTAGATTATGTAAATTTAATTTTCTAATCTTGTAAAATGTTAAAATTGGAGTGTTTTATGATGTAATGGATATTAATAATCTAGATTATGTATGTAGTGATATGATGATAGTGTGTAGGTTGATGTTCAAGTTGTAAAATTCTTGTACATATCAAGGATGAATGATAGTAAAAGCCAAAAATGACATTAAATTATATAGTTTAAATGATTATTAAATTTTACACCTTCCATGATGCTTCCTCTCCTAGTGTTTTCATTTACTTTTTTAATCTTGTAAAATGATAAAATTTACTTTACTTTTCTCCGACAAACACATCAAGGTGTGACTTTTGACATAAATTCATCAACCACTACCACTAGTTGTTTTAGTAAGTGCATAAAATAATTTTGCAAACATTAAGGCATACTATGTACATGTCATTTCTATGTCATTTCTCCAATAAATGTTAAGGCAAACTTTAAGGATAACCATGTATATACATGTCGTTTCTCCCATTTCTCCCATAAACTCAAGGTAAAATTTAAGGATAACCATGTACATGCCATTTCTATGTCATTTCTCCCATAAAATTTAAGGCAAAATTTAAGGATAACCATGTACATACATGTCATTTCTCCCATTTCTCCCATAAACTCAAGGCCAACTTCAAGGATAACCATTTACATGTCATTTCAAGGAAAAATTTAAGGATAACCATGTACATGTCATTTCTCCGATAAACTTTAAGGCATTTTCTAGTGTTTTTGGAACCATGTGCATGTCATTTCTATGGCATTTCTCCCATAAAATTTAAGGCGAACTTTACGGAAAACCATGTACATACATGTCATTTCTCCCATAAACTTTAAATAAAACTTTAAGGCATGTAATTTCTATGTCATCCCTCTATCATTTCTATGTCATTTCTCCCATTAACTATAAGGAAAAATTTAAGGCGAACTATGTACATGTCATTCGTCCCTTAAACTCTAAGCAAGGAAAAATTTAAGGAATGTAATTTCTAGATGTGATTTATCCCATAAAATTTAAGGCAAACCATGCACATTTCATTTCTCCCACAAACTCAAGGCTTTCTCCCATAAACTCAAGGCAAACTTTAAGGCCTAAGAACCTTGGTGAGAACCTAAATTGGCTGAACATCTATGGGATTTGAGTCACTATGTCAACTGTTAACTTCCACAAGTTTTAAAGGTAGAGTCTGTAAAGGGCCAGGTAGCCTCTCGATCTCATCCTTTCTCAAAGGTGACATATCCAGTAAATGCCCCTACATTCAATCTCTGGAACAGATTTAAATAGAAGTTCTTCATTGTAATATCCATTTCTGTACATGTTATTTCTCCCATAAACTTTAAGGCTTTTTATAGTATTTTTGGAACCATGTACATGTCATTTGTATGTCATTTTTGTCGTAAACTTTAAGGCAAACAATGTAAATGTGTCATTTCTCCCATACATGTAATTTCTCCAATAAAATTTATGGATAAACATCTACGTACTTGTCATTTCTCCCATTTCTCCCATAACCTCAAGGAAAATTGTAAGGATATACATGTACATGTCATTTCTCCCATAACATTTAAGGCAAACTTTAAGGATAAACATGTACATACATGTCATTTCTCCCATTTCTCCCATAAAATGAAGGCCAACTTTAAGGATAACCATGTACATGTCATTTCAAGGAAAAATTTAAGGATAACCATGTACATTTCAATTCTTTGATAAAATTTAGGCATTTTCTAGTGTTTTTCGAACTATGTACATGTCATTTCTATGTCATTTCTCCCATAAAATTTAAGGAAAACCATGTACATACATGCCATTTCCCCATCAAATTTAATGCACACTTAAAGCAATGTCATTTTTATGTCATTTCTCTATCATTTGTATGTCATTTCTCGCATAAACTATAAGGAAAACTTTAAGGCAAACCATGTACATGTCATTTATGTCTTAAAATCTAGGCAAGGCAAACTTTAAGGCATGTCATTTCTAGATGTGATTTCTCCCATAAACTTTAAGGAAAACTTTAAGTCAAACCATGCACATGTCATTTCCCTCAGAAACTCAAATCTTTCTCCCATAAACTCAAGGCAAAATTTAAGGCCTAAAAACCTTGGTGAGAACCTAAAGTGGCTGAACTTCTATAGGATTTGAGTCACTCTATCAAGTGTTAACTTCTACAAGTTCTAAAGGTAGGGTCTGTAAAGGGACAGGTAGCTTTTGGATCTCATACTTTCTCAAAGGTGACATATCCAGTAAATTCCCCTACAACATCTTTGAAGAAGATCTAAACAGATGTTCTTCATTGTAATATCCATTTCTGTACATTCCATTTATCCCATAAAATTTAAGGCATTTTCTAGTGTTTTTGTAACCATGTACATGTCATTTCTATGTCATTTCTCCCATAAAATTTAAGGCAAACCATATACATGTGTCATTTCTCCCAAAGAATTTAAGGAAAAATTTAATGTTAACCATGTACATACATGTCATTTCTCCCATAAACTCAAGGAAAACTTTAAGGATAACCATGTACATACATGTCATTTATCCCATAAACTCAAGGAAAACTTTAAGGATAACCATGTACATACATGTCATTTCTCCCATTTCTCGCCTAAAATGAAGGCCAACTTTAAGAAAAACCATGTACATGTCATTTCAAGGCAAACTTTAAGGATAACCATGTACATGTCATTTCTCCAATAAACTTTAAGTCATTTTCTAGTGTTTTTGGAACCATGTACATGTCATTTCTATGTCATTTCTCACATAAAATTTAAAGCAAAATTTATGGAAAACCATGTACATACATGTCATTTCTCCCTTAAAATTTAATGCAAAATTTAAGACATGTCATTTCTATGTCATGTCTCTGTCATTTCTATGTCATTTCTCCCATAACATATAAGGAAAACTTTAAGGAAAACCATGTACATGTCATTTCTCCTTTAAAATCTAGGCAAGGAAAAATTTAAGGCATGTCATTTCTCCCTTAAACTCTAGGGAAGGAAAACTTTGAGGCATGTCATTTCTAGATGTGATTTCTCCATTAAAATTTAAGGCAAACTTTAAGGAAAATCTTGCACATTTCATTTCTCCCACAAACTCAAGGCTTTCTCCGATAACCTCAAGGAACAATTTAAGGACTAAAAACCTTGGTAAGAACCTAAAGTGGCTGAAATTCTATAGGATTTAAGTCACTCTATTGAGTGTTAACTTGTACAAGTTCTAAAGGCAGAGTCTGTAAAGGGCCAGGTAGCCTCTCGATCTCATCCTTTCTCAAAAGTGACATATCCAGTAAATGCCCCAACAATCAATCTCTAGAACAAATCTAAATAGAAGTTCTTCATTTTAATATCCATTTGTGTACATGTCATTTCTCCCATAAAATTTAAGGCATTTGCTAGTGTTTTTGGAACCATGTACATGTCATTTATCCCATAAACTTTAAGGAAAACCATATACATGTGTCATTTCTCCCATACATGCCATTTCTTCATAAACTTTAAGGAAAACTTTAAATCATGTCATTTCTATTTCATTTCTCCCATGCATTTCACTACAAGAAAAAGGGACATTGGCGAGGCATGAAAAATGTCACCATAAGCTCATTGGTGAGGGTCAAAAGAGCCTTTGTCACCAAAACCTGAACGTCACCAAAGGTGGCATTGCCGAAAGTACATGTGTTGTGGTGACATTCAAGGTCCATCACTAATAATCATTTATAAGGACGGATAGTGTCTGTCACCATTTCATATGAGCAATGATGATAGATAATAGCCTCCGTCACCAAAAAAATGAACGCCACCAAAGGTGGCATCATCGAAAGTATGTGTTTTGGTGAAATTCAAGGTCTGTCACGGATATTGATTATAATGAGGGATAGTGACCATCACCATTTCATATGAAAAACAACGATTTTTTGTGTTGAACCTTTCTTGGCTATCACTATTAGTGCATATATATGGTGACGTTCGTTGACGGTCACCATTTCATATTTTGTGAGGGTAAAAAAATGTCATGATAAGCTCATTGGTGACATCAAGGTCCATCACGAATAAGGACTATAATTACAAAAAGTGACCCTTAGTATTTAATATCAACAACAACGATTTATGGTGACGGGCCTTTCATGGTCATCACTATTGATTCATATATATGGTGGCATTCGTTGACCGTCACCATTTCATATTTTGGTGAGGGTCGAAAACTGTTACCATAAGCTCATTGGTGATGGTCAAAAGAGAATACATCACCAAAAACTTATCTCCGCCACTCCCTATGAATATCAGGGCACGATGGAATCAAACCACCAACCTCCTGCTTCTAAAGCAGGCACTCTTCCATTGAGCTAGCACCCTTTAAAGAATTAGACTTTTAAAAATTATATCTTGAAACATTTATATATTGTAAATTCTACAACTTTCGATAAATTAAAGTCTCGACAATATTTTACTAAACAAGAAAAAAATTTGTGTTTATGTTGTCATCCCTAAAAACCATGGACATCCATATCGATAGTAGAATAAGATATGTGCATGCTGCTCAATAATGCATTCCTTATTAACCATTCTTACCTAACATAAACCAAAGAGACAACACAACATCATCATACACAAATTCCCTACCGATATATAATCATAACTTAGATAAGAAGTTTAAAAGATGTTATTAATTAATAAACTTTGTATTTGGAAATCCTATTTCTTCATATTTAAAAAAGACTATGTTGTATAACACTTCTTTCTATTTATCCAAGCAATTATATCATAGCATATGTCACACAATATAAATTGTAGTACATAAAGTAAATAGAAAAAATTTCTCAAGAAAATATATTTAGAAAAGAGCTTTGAAAACTATATGTTTGTCATCAAAGCTTTAATTAGTTCAACAACAAACTAGTTGGAGTTTGAAAAATTAATATCATTCATAGGAAAAGAACAAGACAATGGCCAGAGTCGGTCAAACAGGGCAGACTACCATATCTCAACCATTTTGAATAGGACTTAACCAATCCCTACAAGACTCGATGAATTTGAAAAAATCATTTAAGACTCAACCAAGTTGATTGAATCATTCAAGGCTTTGGTATGTTCATCCTGCAACTTGACCATCTTATTTAAAGCACCAAAAAAAAAAACAACAACAAAAAATGAAAAACGCATGTTCTTGTAGATATCTTGGTTGATTCCTTCCATTAGGAAAAAAATGTTGAAAGGATTCTCCATACAAATTGAAATTAGTCCAATAAAATTACAGGCACTATGAATGACAAGTTTTAGGTTCTTATATCATATAGGAAAAAAAATATTTGTAATGAAGGAGTAGCCAAGCTTGTCCATTCACTTTCTTCACCTATGATTTTCACACAAATTAGAGGTTGTTAGTGAGACTTTTTGAATTTTGGGGTACCTTGATAGAAAAATATCTCAAATACCCTAAAAAAGGATCAAAATGATGAAAAAAGGGGCTTTCCTTGCACAATGGAATTTTTGTACAAATCCCATGATTTAGAAAATAAAACATCTAAAATACCAACAAACACTAGCATTAGGAGGAGGAATAGGAGTGTCTATTGTTAGGGAACATAAAGGATCTCAGGAGAATCAGAAATGGCATTTGAACTTTCTTTTTTAAGAACCAAATGAAAAAAAGGAAAACACTAGCACCACCAATTTCAACCCTTCACTTTTTATTTTCCCTTTTTTTTGCAGCTTTTGATTTTCTTCCCTTTTTTTTCTTTTTCATATTCAATAGAATATAAAATATAGGAATATATAGGAACACTTGGGCATTCTCCTACATTTTTTCCTATCTTTGAGCCAAATTCTATTTTTGACAGTTTATGCCCCCACTAACATATTTTTTGCAAAAATTGTACTGTGTATCTCCCTTCTCTAGTGGTGCTCTTGCCAACATTAAAAAGAAAATCAATCAATAGAAAACTCTACAAAGCTAAAGTGTAAGAGTTCCATTCAAACTCGACAATAACTTGGTAGCAGATATCATCCAAAATGAGGATTTTTCTCTCCCATTTGGAATTTATATTTGATACCTATGAGTTTCATCATCTACCTGCGAGTTGGACTCTTAGGTAGGTAAATTGCCATAAGCTATTGTGGAGTCAGGGTTTGACCTACAAGTACTCGCATGACTCACTTGCTACCGAGTATGACTTGATGGAAGAGAGTTGGCCTCACGACCTAGTTAACTCATCTCCACAGTAAGGCCAACCAAAGTTAAATTCCCATAATGTCATTAACAATGTATTGTTTGAATTTATTTTTCTTTTGATATGAATTAGCACATAAGTCTAGCATAGGAAAAATTTTCTCTTTTGGACGAATATTGTTACTAGACCACTATTTTTTGGAAACAAATTTCTTCATAATGTTATAGACACTTATCTTCGGTGGAATCCTAAATAATGGGCATAAAATAACAAATATAAGTTTCAAACAGGAATAAGGTCAAAATAAAGCATGATAGTGTTTATTATCTTTGTACCTTTTCTAATGAATAAGAAAATGACTCCATGTGTTCCCTTGCTCCATCATAGAAGTGAAAATAAGGAAGAACCTTGAAATTTAGGCTTTTGCACATTGGCTTGTTTTCATGAAAGTTGATTTTTAAAAATACAATGTTAGGGTGCTCTACTACTATCTTGCACAACTTCCACAAACAAAATAATCCATATACAAAATGATTAGTTTTCAAAAGGTATCAGACAAATAAAAGCAGTACAAGTACAACACAAAATTAATCAATTTCGTGCAAGATAAATTTCTTCCACAAATATTCATGACAGGTTTTAGTGTTTTAACTCAGTCATGAAATTATTTTAATTAAATGATAAAATGGATCTCAATATCGAGTAAAAGAAGGCAAATATTTTTGTGAAATATATCTCTCTATCATTTTAGTAGTACTTAACCTTTCTGCGATAACAAAAATATTGTGTAAAAGGCCACACAACTAGATACATTGTCACATTAATAATTATCTTTCTAATTCTAATTACATCCCATGCATAATACTTTTAAATTTACAAATTTAAAATATCTTACTTTCAAATACAGAAAACATCACTGATTGATCAATTTGAATTCCTTGAAAAAATGGAGATGAAAAATCCAAACAATTGAAGACCAGAAAATTCTTCACGGTTTTGTGCATTTTCTGAAAAGAAGCATTACAAGATGAAAATCTAAAAAATGCATTCCTTATGTACCATAACTCCAGAATAGTTCCCAATCAATGAAGAATTCCTGAAAATCAAGTGAAATTTTGGCATTGGTATATGCTTGGACAATTGTAATAGTTACTAAGAACTTTATATGACATTGGTAAAGAGATTAGACCCTTACTCCACATATCAGTTATATTGAAATAGCTAATTCATTCTGGTTTTTAAGTGGACAGTTTTTTCAAATTTTGGTTGGTACATCAGCCAACTTAGGTAACACCATGGAATTTATTGAATATATGTCTCTGCCCATACCCTCATATATGCCACATATTCAATCCAACTCATACCTTAAGCAAAATACTATGACAATTAATATTATATAAGATATATAACCTACTCTAACAAGGATATGGAGTGGCTTGAATTTTGACATCAACCTAGAAGTGCTTAATTCATCAAGTTTTGTACCTTTGAATTTGAATTTGGTTAAGTTGTTACATAACACTTTGAGTTCTCTTCCAACTCTAGGTACTTGCCTATGATTTTTGGCACATATGCAAGCCTTGAAAGCATGAGAATATGCAAGAATAAGCTAAAAGGATAAATACCCCTTGCACTCTAAGGTCTCCCTTATGTTTATATGTTGGTGTGTGTCAACAAAAATGGTGTTTATAAAGGGAGAACTCTCCTATGAAAATCCAAATTACTGGTGGAGAGAAGAAACCGCTACTGAGCTAAATTATGTAGAAACAAATATCTCAATTAGTTAAAACTTAAAAATCAATCCATGGACCATTGAATTGTTAGACTCCACATTCAGTAATTGCAATAAGAATATATGAAGAAACATCTAACAACTACCTTTCCAAAATACCTTTTTATACTTTACTAGAAATGCATGAAGAATTATATAAACACAATTCAATATTTTGTGAAATCCATTCAATGCTTTTGTTAGTGAAAATGAAGATCTAGTCTCAAATAGAATGTTTACAATAAGAACAAAAATTTATGGATGAGAGACTCATTTTCTCCCCTAATAGTGATGAATATGTGTGGCAATGCATGATTAGTAGATTATCTTGGTGGTGAAAATCCTATTTTTTTTAATGCCTAGCCTATAGTTTTGAATCATGAGATCTTCATTCTAGCTTATCATTCTCACAAAATAACTCACCATGGTTGTACAATGGTTTATGATACATGGAAAAAATATCTTGTTTGTAAGGCATCTATGATGAGCCCTAGAAGGAACATTTCCTGTTGTGTTATTTCTTATAAGAGTTATATTTCTAGAGGCTCCATGAAATAGAGGTTTACTACAAATGAGGCCATTGTGTACTTTCTCGACTCTGATTGACGGAAACCTATTCAAAAATTCCCACAAATGAGATCCAAATACTTGGTGTTCTGCCCACTTCCTTCGGTTGAATCGAGAATAATTATTGGTATTGGTATGAAGGATGGAGTGTCATTTGAAATGCCTCAACAATGCCATGATTCCTTCCAATTTCCCAATGAAGCCATGTTGACGGAAAAATTTTAGCGTGTGTGTGAGACAGTCAGTTCTTTTTCATGGGACCTATATAGTAAAATGACACCTTTTTCTCTAGTGTATGGCCTAAATGTGAGGGTGATGAGCCATTTAATCCATGCTCCAAAACTTCTAGGAACATATATGTAACTTTAGTGCATTCTCCCTACGAATAACATCCTCAAAATTGTACTTGGAAATTGAGTCAACATAGTAACCACTTTCCTTTATCGAAGTGGATAAGGGAGTGTGTTATAGATTTTGTCCCTATTATGTTGAAAGGTAACCAAAGCATGGAAGGATCATCATACCATTCACTTTTTGGAGTTCATCAATCTTGAAGAAGGTGACCATGCAGAGGGAGATGTCAAAGGTGTATTTCCTTAGCTTCAGTTATGTAGCAAGTTGTGGACATCCACAGTCAAGATGAGATAGAAAACTGTCCATGGCCATGGCGTGTGTTTTTCGACAGCATTTTAAGCTTAAGAGTGAAAACCCTGTCAATAAATGAAGAAATAGTTGAGTGCAAACCCTATCAGGAAATGAATAAATAGCCATTGAAGGTCACGTCATAGGTAAAATCATTCATTTTGAAGCTTCTGCTCTAACTTCTTTTGTTCATTTTAAAGCTTTTGATCTAACCCTTTTTTTTCAATATTAGTATGGTATTTTAAATTTTCTCTACAATACAGAACTGAAATTGCAAAATTTTAATTTCAATAGCACCCTGTATATTTTTTCAATTGCTTTCCATTATAATTCACCTAATTTATCAATTAGTGTGCATTGGCCCTAAATGGTCTCTTCCATGTAGAGCCTCTTCCCTGTATATACATGAATTTGTAGTCCTAATATTCCATTTCATTTCAGAGTAATAAAGGTGGAAATTGGTAGAGGCACTAGTACCTAGCAAAAAACCCATGTTGCCGCTTCCATCTGATGTTGTTGGGCTGGTACATCCTCTTAGTATTCAGAATCATTGGCTTGTCAAAAGGACCAACTTGTGTCTTGTGACAGAACATTTAAATGGAAATGCAGGGAAAATAAAGAAGGTGTAATTACGTTAATGAGTATGGCACTCTAGGTAGGAATGTTGCAACCACAACACCAACCTCATGTTAGTCCTCACAAACACCATGAACAATCCCATATGAAACAACAAGGAAATTTCATCTTTTAGCTTTTATTCATGCTGAAAAAACACATCATAGCAAGACATTCCTTCGATTTCCATTAAACACTCTCACACATTTCGCTCATTACAAAATCTAAATAATCCAAACCCAAAATTTAAATAACCAAAACCGAAAATAAAATCCAAAGAAAAACTTTAAATTTGCATGCTTTAAATCAAATTTAGCATTCCTGTATTTTGAAAAAGGAAATTTCAGCAAAGCTATCCAACAAAGAAAGGATGTAGACAAATTTTGAACAGTGGAAAATAAAATTAAGATAAGTTTGAATAAATTCATTGGGCACATTAGCCCCCTTTGATTTCCAGAGTCATCGAAGTGTTGCAAGGTAAGAAATGGAGCATTAAAGGTTCGAGAATTTGTACTCTTTTGTTGAATCCCGAAGTAGGAAACTCAAGCATAATACTTTCATGTCGAGCCATTGTTTCCTTGGTTTGGTGTGGATCAGTCTGTCTAGGAACGATCGTGAGTCTACATGACACATTTTCACACACAATTAATTCATGACTTTGAAAAAAATTAAACTAACCTGTAAGTTTGAACTCGAGACCTAATAAAGTGAACATGTAATTATTCTATGAGCTCCAAGTAGTCTGAAGCTTTGAATTGCTCAAAACTAGTCTTTCAATTGATCTCACTACCCTAAAACTAACATTTGAAATGAACCTTTTAAATCTGACTTCTGAACGATTTATCTCCTCTCAAGTATCCAAATTTTGAGTATATTTAAAAATAGTTGTTACTTATTCTAATATAAAGTTGACCACATTGTGGGCATGTTCCTCACTATATTTTTGTGGGACATTGAATGAAGGGCACATGTTTGAGCATTCCATTATACATAGCACATGATGCATCCATAACTTGTATCCATGAGCAGAGAACGCTGGAGTCATTTCTTATTATTTCTAGAACAAAGGTATTCTATATTTTACTCATTCACGTTGGATTAATTAGAGGAAAATACTATTCTAAGAAAAATATAGTATTGTTACAACAACATCCTATCCTCAGAAATGAAGCAGCCATTCATATTCTTCTAAAATAATTCTTTCCAAGTCCTCAATCTGTGCATTTCTTTCTTTCAATGCAAGTTGTTATTGAAAAACCTTGTTGCTAATTGAGAATAAAATTGACTCATTTCCCATTTATATTCTATCGATATCCTCAAGTAAGGTTAAATTTAATTTTTTGTTTCAAGTGACCGATGTCTGTGTTTTCCATACCTTTATTTTTATGTGAAAGACAATCCTACTCTCCTTCCATTCAAATGTATTTCACAGGATTTCTATATGTCAATGGTCTTGTCATGTGATCTCACTCAAGGACAACAAATGTGAAATTCAAAGCTTCCTTTAAGCAAATGGATAATGTGAGAACTTTCAATCACTATACATATTTTCCCTTCATGAGTATTTTATTATGGAAAATTTCTTGCTACCAAAAATGATTCAAAAGAAGACCTGAAGTTCTTTGCAAACTAGAACAATTCAAAATAAAAATGCATGGGTATTCTTCCAAACTACTCATTCCCATCAAGTGCACTCCCAGTATAATAACCTTGTTAAAGATGAGCTCCCTTGAATGAAAATGAAAAATTAAGCTACCTACCATTGGAAAAAAAACAAGGATTAGTTTTCAGAGAATTAAGAGAAACTTTACTTGCTTCAACACAAGTTTATTGCATTAGTGACACATTGACAAGAATAATGCTTCATCAGATGAGTTGTTACACTACATTCTTGAGCAAGACAACAACAGTTTGGCAAAAGTCTAGAGGTGACAAGGTCCTGGCCTTGTACTATCTTCAAACTCCAACATGATTTCAAAAGTTTAAATTCTTATTCTTGTATCAAATGCATAAAAATAACACACGTAAATCAATCAGTTAAGCACATTCTTAATTGCAGCTACATTCACTACCCAATTTTCTCAGAAAATCAATTTCGTAATAAGTCCATCTCTCAACACATAAAATATATAATTTTTACAATAACATGCATTTTAATAAGAATATATGAACTAAATTTTTAGTTTCCAATTGCATGTTATTTCTTAAATAAAGCTATAAAAGAAAATGATGGGATACAGGTAGTTTTGCTTAGGTATATTAGTTAAAAAAAAATTTAAGTAATCTCACAAAAAATATTGGTAAAATGTTATGTTTAGTTTTTTCTAGAATTTTCCTAGAGACCACTTGCTTCTAATTGTGAAATTAAGATAAGATTTACCTGGTTTCCTGGTTGCTTTGAACTAGTTTCTATCAAGTAATGATGTTAACGAAAAACGCATTGAAACCTATCCTTTTTCTTGTGTTATTAGCATGATTTAATCTAAAAAAAAGGTACAATATAGAGACTGTCCATACATGTCACCAAAGTAAGCTACTTATTGAATGAAACATGAGTGTGTAGTCTAATTAAGAGATAGACAAAGGTCTCAAGTTCTATCTTGGTAACTTTTTGGATGCCACCAAAAAATATTTCCTAACATGGAAAGAAATGGAAAATGTCAAAGGGTAATTAGGGAATGAAAAAGTCTCCCTTCTAGATATTTTTGAAGCCTTTCGTGAGGAAGAAAATATCACATTGTACTTATTGCTCCTCTCTCCTACAATTGATGGGATTGGAGCTAGAGTTGTTGGGCACCTAGCTAAACATACCTAACATTAGACTTGTATGAAAAGATGATCTCTAGGTCTTCTACTCAAAGTAAGCTTAATAGAAAGTGGAATCTCAACAATTACAAATATGAAGGGAAAAATAGAATGAAAGCTCCTTGGAGTGAAAGGGTTCTCTTTAATATGAAGTTCCTTGCCTGGTCCCTTGCAGTCTTCCTCTAGCAAAAATGACACCACTATTATAGCTAAATAAAATAACAAAAAAAAATATGATATGAGTGATCTGAAAATTTAGAAAATCAGAGAAAATATAATGGAGTACTTGCACACCCAAGGGTGGATTTCACTTGCAAAACCACCTTAATGGAGGAAAAATTCTCAAAGAAAACTTTTTGATTATATTTCTAAAATTGATTTACAAATGAGAAATAATAAAGCACTATTTGTCCCAAAAAAATGATAGAAACCCTAATAAAAGCTTAAGTTACTAATAAAGTAACAAGGCTCTTATTACATGAAAGTGGCTTTATACTATTATACTGTGAATACCCAGGACATAACATCATCACAAAATCACAAGCTTGCAGTAAAAATGTTCATGTACATACAACCTAATTCCTAATAAATATGTTGTCGTTATGTACACAACATTATGTTGTGGTTAGGCTTCATAAAACATGATAAATAGATCAAAATTGCAGCTATTGCGAGATCCAGAATATGTTCGCCATGTTTTTTCAAGGTGCTTATTTGAACTTGAATAAAAGGCCTTTTTACTGGTACATTTATGTCACACTTTTACCAGCAACCTGTCTTCCTAGAGGATCCTTGGTGTTGCCCCAATCCCATTTCTAGTGTCTCGGAGGTAATAAGCATAGTCACTATGTATTTCCTATGGAAAAGATATGTGCCACAATGTTTGAAGGTATGCCAAAAGATATAGTAACTATAAGGAATAAATTATTGATTTTCAATTCTGTAGCTATTTAACTCATCTGATTTCCTTGAGAAAAGATACTAAGAAGCTAGATGTATGATCTAGATCTCATGCACTTTCCTTCTTACATGAGTAGATAGGAAGAATTTTGTTTAGATATAATGAAGACTTGAAATATATGTTCACGCTTTTTGAAAAGAATAGTTCCATCCTCATACACTCCAAACTTCAAACAAAGGTTTTGAGATGCTGATTCAGCAAAAATTTAGTCAACATGGAACTCAAAACAATTTGGTGACTTGATAAAACTTGGTCGAGGACTCGATGAAACATGGAAAATAGACTTGCTAAGACTCTGAAAAACTCCACAAATATACTTGCAACACTCATGGGTGGAAGGTGAAGGAGAGATCCTCATTGATCCTAGAGGAAAAATTAAATTGTCATATGCCTTGGGATTAGGAATGTCATCCAACAATCAGGTAGGGACTAAGGTTGGTAGTGGAAGTACAAGTTCAATCTTTAATGGTCGTAGGAGATTCTAGTACAATCAATAAGTTGATGCACAAGAAAATCGCCAGGCTGATTATAAACTCACCCGTATCATATTTTGAGCTCAAAACGGGGCCACAATAATTCAAAATACTTTTTTCTATCAAGTGATAAGGGATTTTAATCAAAAAATACTGAAAACATATACTATTTCATTTATGTGTGAAGAGACCCTAATTGAGGCACTGTTGTCTGTAACCTTGGACTTTTATAGCTTTTTTTCTCTGCTAGAAATTAGATAAAAATTAAATAAAACAATAGATAGTGATTAGACAAAATATTATAGAAAACAATTTTAAGTCGGTTAACTTACAGTTAGCAGCGGTTTCATATTCCTTATTAGCTGACTTGCAGCGATAGGTAGAAATTTCTACGCCTCAAATATTCATTGCCCGAAGAACATTTTTCTTGTCTTGTAACTATGACTTGCGCTATACAAAAATAACTCTGTTTCAATAAAAAATGCATGCGAAACATCATTTCCCTTATAAATTTACAATTATGCTCTCACGGAAACTGAGCTACATATTTCACAATAAGTAACGATAAAAGTTTAGCCACCGAAAATTCTTAGTCTCCTTTAAGTAATGGAACGCTAGATTTTGGAACCCCCAACATAAATTAACCTACAATTTACAAAAGGTTCTTTTATCCCTGAGTGAAAACTATTAAGAATTACAAAAACCTCTACAATCTACAAGCTCACTCAATTCAAACCAAAATTTTTTGGGGAAACTGATACCCTGATTCAAGTCTTCCAAGGGATCTGATTATCATTCACATGGAGCCTTGACTTAGTCTCTTAAATCTTGAAAGCGGCTCTCCATTGCATCACTTTGGATCTTCATCCTATTAATCTGGGAAAACATCATTTTGTGGGCTCGATCCCTGCGATTGGAAGCCCCGGGATTCAGGGATAAATTCTGAGGGCTGGCACTACAATTTGAAATTGAGACTGATTAATCTAGGAAAACTTCAGTTCATGATCTCGATCATTGCAATTAGAAGCCCCAGGATCATGGTATCGATTCTGAGGGTGGGCACTGCTATTCAAAATTGAGGCTGAGTCTCTCGAGGGAGACTGTAGGAGCTTCCAAACATCTATTAGAGTGATGAATTGGAAAAAATTGCAATGCAAAAATTCAACCCTTTAAAATTAGTTTATATTTAACCAGATTGGTGCCAAATAATCGAGCTCATTCTTACTAGAAATGCATTTATAGGCTCTCCATTGGCTAGGATGAATATTTGGGAAAGTCATATATCTTTTTTTTTTTAACATGGAAACCTATGCTTTTTAAAAAAAGTATAATTTCTCTTTTTTAAGATTTTTTTTATTTTTTGTACGTGTGATTTATTAATTTGTAATCTTGAATTTTAAATAAGGTGGCTTGTGACTTGTAAATATGGTGGTTTGTGTGTATTTTAGTTCTCATTAATTTTCTTTTTAATTTAAATATTTTAGAATGGTTGATGTGGTAGTTAATTATAGGAGT
The DNA here is from genome assembly GCA_034641835.2 of Pinus albicaulis. Lineage (NCBI taxonomy): Eukaryota > Viridiplantae > Streptophyta > Pinopsida > Pinales > Pinaceae > Pinus > Pinus albicaulis. The sequence goes on along the minus strand of CM076583.1, from coordinate 871,997,253 downwards.
TATACTATCTATCTTATGGGGTAATGAGGCTTGATTGAATCTTACACAGTTTTAGCAACAACATTCTACATTTGGGTAGATTGTTTTTCCATCCAATATGTACTCTAGCCCAACCTAGGCACAACATAATAGTATAGAAGAAGATTTTAATTTGGTTGTTTTTATCATGACAATACTTGGTAGTGCATCTTATGGATTTATGTTCAAGGTTAGATGAGGTTTATGGCTATGGAATCTTCAAATTGTCATTGCATTGAGGTTTTCGATGATGAGATTCTATTGCCTAGTATGGAAAATTTGGTGTTGAGGATGCATAATTGAAGAAATGTTTACTTGTCAAAGGTGCCACATGGAATATCTAGTCATCAAGATTCATTAATGTGGTGAAGATTTAATTTATGTTGCTTTTGAATTAAATGTGTTGATAGATGGATACTTCTCACCTGTTAAATCACTACAATATGTGTTAATAAGTGCTTAATTCACATTATAATCATGATAAGGTGCACATAAAAAGCCCATCCCCAAGTAGAAAATAGTCCTCATTGCATTAGAGGTAGAAGTGTAGATCCCCAAAGTAATAAATAAGGTGTTAATGTAACAAACTCAAGGCATTTATTACCAATTGAGGAAACCTTTGTTGCACTTACTTTAGAGTGAAGTGCATGGCCTTTGTAGGAAATTGACATAGATCAACAATGCAATTGAGTTTTCTAGTTTTTTTGTGAGTATGTAAACTTGTCCTATCAATGACTTGGTTAATTAAAATTCATGTGTTGAACATCGGATATATGTTCAATAAATAATATGGTTATGTTGTGCTAGGTTTAAATAGTTAAGTATTAGAAGGCTAGTAGAGTTCATCATTGAAAGTGCATGCTACCAAGTATGGGTGACATGTCAAAAGATTTATTCTCATATTTCTTAATGATGTTATAGATATAAAGGATCATATCTATTGACATGGCCCTTTAAACTCATATTTTGAATGTGAAGATAGACTTTATCGTTAACCAAGAATTTGTGAGGGCATGATGTTTGTCATGTCATTATTTATTATTAGTTTAAGTGTGCTATACAATTTCTTCAACTTGATGTTAAGCGTTATAAATATTCTTGATAAAGAGATAGCTTTATTGACTTAATTTTATATAGAGATAAAAATCCCTTTAGCAAGAAGTGTTAAATACACACTATCAATTAAAGTTTCAAGTTGAAAGGAAAAGAAAACATCTAAGGTGCATATGAAAATTTCAATGGTAAATTTTTTCTTATTAAGCTAATATTTTCGGAACTAATAATTTGTGATGAAAAGAGTATTGTGACTCGAAGGTGACATGTTACACATGTTACTTTGTATGTTGTTACACATATGATATTAGAGACACCAGCTGGATAATTGTTGTGTGGCGTGCTAGAATAGATTAACTAAAGTGTGATTGCAGTCTTGTAGATCATTTTATTTGTGCATGAGTGATTTGCTCCCAGCATTTACTTCAACAATGATTTATTTTATTTGGAATTGCTTTTGGTTGGATGTATCGGCATAGACAGTGCAATTGTAATTGAAATAAAAGACATCCCTAGATTGATAATTTATGTGTATTGTTTTAGTCATTCAATAGTGATTAATACAGCCTCAATATTTTGGCATCGTTGCCGGGGATGGAAATGACGATCCAATCAATCAGAGCTATTTTTAGAAGTGAAGTTTTTGTGTGTTTTTAGACTGTCTCCAGCAACACAATTGCCAGGAAGTAAGATGAGAGGTAAGAACTTACACAACGCTCTAACGAACTTGAACGAGCTCACCAATGTCTTGCTGGGACACTTAGGAGAGTGAATTTCTGAGCATTTTTTTTTTTAGAGTGTCTCCAGTGACACACTTGTCGGGTGGTAAGACGAGAGGTAAGAAATTGCGCATCACTCTAACGAACTTGAGCAGACTCACCAATGTCTTGCTGGGACACTTAGAAATTTGAATTTTTGGGTGTTCTTTTAGGGTGTCTTCAACTATATAGTCGTTGGGTAGCAAGAAGAGAGGTAAGAACTTGTGCATCACTCTAACGAACTTGAGCGGGCTGACTCCTATAGAAACTGAAGCACTTATGGGATGAATTAATACACATAGGGACCATGTGTGCCAGTAGGACGACATCAAAATCTACAAACACCCTCCACTCTACTAACTACATGAAAGACGGGTCGTAAGAAGGAAAACAAGAGTGAAGATTTGGGAAGAAGGACATTCTTCAGAGATCTGATCTCAAGGGAAGAAAAGGAATAGTCTATGTCATACAGAGATAATAGGAAGATAGGACCTCAGAATGTGGCTACCATATGAAAGCATGGGCCATCGATGTCTTCTGTGTCTGTACCTCACCACCCTTCGAACATTATATCCACTCCTGATATCAAGACTTCAGATTCCAAACAGCAGTGGAAAATCATTGATCGGGATCTGAGAATTGAAGGACACTGAGAGACCAGTGGGGAGCATCAGGAACCTGAGGAAAAACATTTAATTGGTCATCATTTGGATGTTGGTAGCGCTGTTAAATAGGTGGTCCTGGAACAACCTGATCCTTTTATTTGTCAGTCTTCAGTACACTCTAAGGTCAGTTCATCGCATCACGAAGAATCAACCATTGGGGATTAGAATGCCAAGACATATAGCTCTGTTACCTCTAAATTCCCAATAGTAGCAACACGGGATGAGGCTCCTATGAAGAGTATTCCTTTATCATCCCTACCATCCTTTCAAGGGATGGAAGTTGAAGACCCTGATACCTTTCTGTTCGAATTTGATATGCTGTGTAGAGGTTATGACTACACTTCAGATGCATAGAAGCTGAAATTATTCCCTTCTACTCTAAAAGGAGAAGCGTTAAGATGGTTCATGAGATGAGGTGTTGGCACGATTCGAACTTGGAATGACATGAGAGAGGCCTTCCTCTTTAAGTATCAGGATTACTATCGAACCAGAGATTTGAAGGATGAAATTTTCAGAATTGCACTGAAGGAGGAGGAAACATTGGAAGACTATATGGAATGATTTCACTACAATTTACAAAGGTCTAAGTTCAGTAACTTAGACCTTGAAATTCTAAAGCCAATATTCTTAAGAGGTATAAGAGATGATTTTCTGGAGCATCTGAACCTATTGGAAAAAGGATACATATTGCAAGAACCGCTTGACAGAATAATGAAGCTTTTCCTGCATAGCTCAAGAGGATTTGTCAAAGGGAAAGTTTCAGTTCGGGACCCTTCAGTGTGGATACAGAAGTCCACGAGTGAAGGAGTAACCAAAGTAGAGATTGGGAATTTATTTGAGGATTTTAAAACTAACCTCCTTAGCACTCTCTCTGCCTAGATCACTATGGTACAAGTTAAGAAAGCACAAGTAGAAGCTGAAGAATCCTTAGCAATATTCTGTCCCCGATGCAAAAAGAAAGATTTGGAAAGAGAATGTGGATTGAATAGTGTCAGTCTTTGCAAAATCTATGAGTTGGTGCATTCTACGAATCAGTGTCCTGAATTGCCTAGACTAAAGGTGGTACTTCAAGAATCAAGTGAGGATGTCCAATATTCTTATTTCATAAGATCAAAGCTACCATGGAAGCCACAACTACAGATATGCCTTTCAATTTTTCCTCTTTTTATCCTTGGAATAATGTTTATAATAGTCAGCAATATCCATGGCAGTATCCTACTCCTTCCTCAACATAATTTCCTTCACCATGGAACCAGTGGCCATCTCCTACACCAATGCAAAATCCCCCATCACAACCCAATCCTTGGGTTTAGAACTAGAGAAGTAATGGCTAGGGTCTAGTACCCCCTCGAATACTAATACAGCAACAACAGTTACAACTGCCTTCTATTCAAAATCCTACACCTTATGTCTGACCCCAATTACCTATGCAACCTAACCCCAATCCAAATAATAAGGCAGCCTAGAGCATGGATGCTCCAATTACCCTCCACATGTACCTTATTACTCCTATTGGACTTAATGAGGTTTAGCTTCGATCAAGGAAAGTAATAAGATCTGAGCATACTCCCATTATTACCGAAGAATGTGAGTCACCTAGAAAGGATATGGGTGATTCTGAGGCAGGTGTTACACATGTAACAGTTGATACAGCACCCACTGTTACATTTTTAGCAACCAGCTCAGGAGGATCTATTGTTCCTACAACAGCCAATCCGAGCAAGGCTGGTGTATCTATGATAGATGACTCAACTGTTATCATTCAGAATCCTTCATACCCTTAATGATTGACTGAAACTAGGTTGGTCTCACAACCTGAATCCGAATTCCTCAAGGAATTACAAAATTTGTATGTGCGAATTACGTTGTTACAAGCTCTTAAGGAAGTACCTATATATGCTAAAATAGTGAGGGATCTATGTGTCAAAAGGCCTAGAAGGAAACCTAAAGGCCTTGCTACTATCCATGTTATGGGGAAATTGTCTGATCTCATGATTGATCAACCTTTTTTGACTAAATATAATGACCCAGGGAACCCTAAAGTGACTTTCCATATTGACAATCAACTTATAACCAATACTTTGATCGATCTAGGGGCAGCCATTAATGTCATGACTAAAGACCTCTTTATCTCGCTAGGACTTCATGGACTTATACCTACACCCACAGTGCTTGAATTAGCATATAGGTCATGTGTTAAGCCCGAGTGAATGATTGAAGATGTGGTTATCACTATGGATTCCTAGAATTATCTGGCTGATTTTCTCATTTTACAAACCAAATCCAACCTAGGGGGTCATCCTTTAATCTTGTGAAGACCTTGGCTGGCCACTATAGATGCATATATCGGATGTAGGTTTGGATCTATGGTGATCTCAAATGGACAGGCCACTCAGAGCCTGAATCTTTATCCCCCAGAAAAACCTCATATGGATTTAAGTAGTCCCTGGTGGGACAAATTTGCACTGGAATCTGATCTTTCCCTACCTCTTCACACGCTTGGAAAAGCACAATACTTTAAGGATGAAACAAAGGATGATATCATTATTTTTTTTTATTAGTAATTCAATCTCTGTTGCCTCCATTAGAGATATGGGGGAAGAAGATGAGGTAGATGATGCAATTATTGAACATTTGAAAAAAACTCCGCATACTATCAGTAGTCTCATTGAAATCGAACCTAGGAAATGTTTAAACATCAATCCTAACCTGAATGTTGAACAAAATGGATTGCTGATACAACTGTTACATAAATACAAAAATGAATTTGCATGGGACTATACGGATATGAAAGGAATCCATCTTGGCCTATGCACTCACTGCATTTACCTTAAAGAATATTGCAAACCAGTTATATATTATCGTAGCGCCGAATGAACCCTGCACTTAAGGAGATAGTGAAAGAAGAATTACAAAAACTCCTTAATGCTAATTTCATCTACCCCATTTCTGACAGCCAGTGGTTGTGTCCCCTTGTCATAGTTCCAAAACAGAATGAAAAATTGAGTCTGTGTTGACTATAGAGAGCTTAACAAGGCCACTCAAAAGGATCATTTTCCTTTACCATTCCTTGATCAGGTCTTGGATACTCTCTCTGGAAAAAAATTATTTTCATTCCTAGATGGGTTTAGTGGCTATAATCAAATACAAATTTCCCTGGAAGACCAAGAGAAGACAATCTTCACTTTCCCATGGGGTACTTTTGCATATAGAGTCCTTCATTTTGGCCTCTATAATGCACCAATAACATTTCAGAGGGAAATATTGGGTATTTTTTCCAATCTTTTGAATGACTGCCTTGAAATATTTATGGATGATTTTACACCCTATGGGGATGCCTTTGAGACAACATTAGCTCACTTGGAAAAAGTGTTGGAATGTTGTGAATAAAATAATGTTTCTCTGAGCATGGAGAAATTTCGCATGATGATGACCGAGGGAATTGTGATGGGACATTTCATTTCACCAAATGGAATAGATCCTACAAAAACTGAGGTAATCTCGAAAATCCTGACCCCTAAGACTCCAAAAGAGGTATGTAGATTTTTGGGACATGCAGCATAATATAGGAGATTTATAGAGAAATTTTCAAAGATTGCATCTCCTCTATTTTCATTAGTCATGAAAGATGTAGAATTTGTGCAGATAGGGAAGTGTTAGAAGGCCTTCTTAAAGTTAAAAAACTGTGTAACAACAACACCTATTTTATGAGGACCAAACTGGGAATTCCATTTCAAATTGTGATGGACGCATCTAACATAGATGTGGATACTTTTCTGGGGCAGCTGGAGGAGAAGAAACCATACACCATTTATTACATCAATAAGAACTTAAATCCAACAGGTTTCAACTACCCTATTACTAAGAAGGAATTCCTAGTAGTAGTGCATACTATCAACAAATTTTGACACTACATCACCGGGTATCAAGTATTTGTACACATTGACCATGCTGCAATTTAATTTTTGATGAGAAAACCTGTTACTAATGGTAGAGTTACAAGATGGTTATTAATGTTCTAAGAATTTGATATTACTATTCTAGATAAACCTGGAAAAGATAATGTAGTTTCTGATTTTCTTTTTAGATTAACTATAAGTGATGACTTCACTGCCACTGAGGATTCCTTTCCAGACGAGCATATTTTTTCCGTCTCTACTCACTCACCATGGTATGTAGATATAGAAAATTACCTTGTTGTAGGAAAATTCCACGCCAATTATCTTCCAACGAAAGAAGGAAGATTATATAATAGAGTGCTACTTAATCTTGGATAGAAGGCAATCTCTATCACACCGGGCCAAATTTTCAGATTAGGTAGTGTGTTAGAGAAGATGAGGTATTTGAGATATTGAAGGCTTGTCATGAGGGACCCTATGGAGGTCACTTTGCTAACAAAAGGACAGGATATAAAGTACTCTCAATAGGGTACTACTCGCCAACTATATTCCAGAATGCCATGAAGTTTGTGAAAGGATGTGATAGCTTTCAAAGGATGGGCCAACCTCTGAAATCAGATGAGATGCCATTACATCCTCAGATAGAGATAGAACCATTTGAGAATGAGCCCTAGACTTTGTGGGGCCAATTAATCCTTCATCACAACAAAAATCATACATAATGGTCTGCACCGATTATGTCACAAAGTGGGTGGAAGAAAAGGAACTAATTAGAGAAACAGAGCAAGTTGTTTCAGACTTCCTGTTTCAAGATATTTTTTTCGCTTTAGGATACCCAGAGAGATAATGACAGATGGGGGGCCCTAGTTCACATCTCATTTTATGAAGAAGCTCGTTGAAAAGAATGGAATTCATCACAGAATCACTTCACCGTATCACCCACAAGCAAATGGTCAAGTGGAAAGCACCAATAAAGTCATTGAGGGAATCTTAACAAAGATAGTAGCTAGCCACCGAAGAAATTGGGCCGAGAAACTTCTGGAGGTACTGTGGGCTTATAGTACAACATGGAGAAATACTACAGGCTTCTCACAATATGAATTGGTGTATGGTAAGAATCCTCTATTCCCCATAAAGTTTGAAATAAAGACATTAAGAACAACATTGTAAGTCAATCTGGACTTAACTATGGCACAGACACAAAGACTAAACCAGCTCAATGAGTTGCAAGAGAAACAACTGGCTGCTATTCAACAGACAGAGATCATTCGATAACAAAGAGTTAGATGGAACGATCAGTCTATTAAGAATGAAAAGTTCCAGAAAGGATATTGGGCTCTTTTGTATTATTCAAGGTTCAAGGATTTCAAAGGCAAGCTCTGCACCAAATTGCTAGGTCCTTACGAAGTGGACATGGTCTTCGACAATGGGACAATACAATTGGTCATCATCGACAGTGCTAAGACATCGTTACTGGTTAATGGGCACCATCTAAGGTTATATCAACAACCTGCTTCGAAGGAATCATTCTCCTCTGCAGCCTGAAAATTGAAATTCCAATAAGTGCAGTAGCTGAAAACCACCCTTGTGTCAACTGCCACACATGTTTAAATATATATATATATATATATATATATATATATATATAAACAAAAATAATAGATCTAACTGTGATAATCTCTTTCTCGGGCGCAATGAGACAGCTTGTAACAGCTAAAAACTGCTCCTGTGGCTACTGTTACACCCATATTTTTCTCCCCAAAACATCATCTTCCCTTCCCGATCCATTTTATAGGATGATGGTATTCATCTGATTTTCTTTTCTGTACCAATTTCTCCTAATTATTATGTTTTTTGAAGAATAATATAAGGGCTATCTTGGTTGTTACACATGTAACAACCGATAGCCACAAACATTGTTTCTTATGTTTCATCCCATAACATCAATAATTGTGCTAGCCAAACGCAACAATATGTGCTCTGCAAGAAGTACGCCGCCAATTTTAAATCTTCCTCCATGTCACCTCAGGTATGTCATTCAAAATGTAACATTATCATTTATGATTTGATGATTATTGGCAGAAGTAATGATATTCCCGTGATGACCATGGGCGGTCATCACCACTAAAGCAGGGGAGGGGATATGTCTTGAAATCATTGCAAAAATATGTAGTCATAAACCTCTATCAAATCCACATGCACCCAATTAATAGCACAAATGAAAATAATGACTAAATCTGGTTGGAAAGAGCATGTGTACTAGAACCCATTAGTTTCCATAATGGGACATGTATGAGAGTAGTGTGAGGTACGATTCCGTAATCCGTAAAATATATCACCTACCATAAACCTCCTCGACTAAAACCTTGTATCCTATTTGCAAACTCATCAATTGAGATAAGCAGAGACGCTGAGAAAAAGTGAGCAGTGCAGTTATATTACAGTGGGGTTGAGCAGTATGAAACAAATTCAGAAACAACAACAAGATGGGTGGAGCAATGGTCAGGCACGAGCTGACCAAAATAGAGGGTGAAAGTTAGCATACCTACAGAACCTTTGCCTAAAGCTGAAAAACAAATAGAAGTATAAGTATTAGAAGAATAAAGGCAACCCTCCTCATCAAGTAAGGACGAAACCCATGTACTGCTTTTAGAACTCGAAAATATAAGAAAGGAAAATGAAGAGTTGAAGTGAAAATTATCTAAGGGGAAGGAAATACTGGTGTCTGTATCCATGACATGTTTTCAAGAACTAACAGCAATGGGATATAAGGTCTGTGGATAAAACGTCAACCCAATGGAAATAAAAATAGAATGGAAGGAGACTGTTGCACAAGAAATTGCTAAGGATACTGTTGTTACACAAGAACCACTAGTTAAAGAATAGCCCCCTGAAATAATTAACCTAGAAGCCAACACACAAGAACCTATGGAGGCCACTCCTATTGTAGAAGAAACAACAATGGACACAGAGGCTACTCTAGGTGGAAACAAAAGGGCTGACACACAAGAACCCACCGAGGAAGTTTTTATTACACAAGAATTGGTAGCAGAGGTGGAAAAACACCATTCATTAATGGTCGTTACACCCATTATTGATGTTGATATTGAATTCAAAAGAATTTTGGGTCCTATCTTGGGATGGAGTTATGAGAAAATCTTGTTAAATTCTGAATTACAAAAGTGGAAATAGGAAGAAATCTCCCTTCGGGAGGGGACGATTTTGTTGAAAGAACACTGGAGGGAGATAGATGCCCTACATGAAGTATGGATGAAAGAAGAGTTGAAGAAAGGATGGGAGAATTATAAGAAGATGGAAGCCCTGAAGAAACAGGAGAAACAACTGATGCTGTTACAGCAACAGGTTCAGGATCTTACCATAGACAAGAAAAAACTTTATGATCTTACCCTCAATTTTCTGGGGTGTAGGCGGCCTTCCCCATCCTATCCTATTTTTTTATGGGAACGTTACCTCCTATTCCAGATGAAAGCCATTATGGAGGATAGACCCTATTTATGTTCTTCCACTCACACATTTTTATATGTTTTATGTGCCTGTTATGTGAGTTATTTTTACATAATATCATTTGTGAGCATGTGAGTATGCAAATGGTTGTGACAATATTTTCCTATATGGGGGATCTTCAGTTGTGAGATTTTGTGTGATTCATGAAAATCATATTGAGTGGAATTTTTCCATCAAATGTATGGATTCTAATGAGGAGAAGATGGAATTATGGGTCTGGGCAGAACCAATATAGACCGTCGAGTTAAAGCAATAATTCAGGAGAATTTTGAGTACTCCTTGGATAAAGGAACTGGCTGCCACTTACAGAAGAAGGATCGTGAACTTTTGCCTCAATCAGTTCTCAATGATGAAGAGCCGAGCCTTGACTGGGTTCTTGAAACGCACGGAAGCTAGCAATGCTGAGCTACTAAAGGGGGGCCCATTTGCATTCCAAAATTTCGTGGTGGCTATTACACATGTACCATCGTATGCACAGATAGTACAATCCCTTGGTTATTTGTGGCTCGGATTGAGATTCAATTTTCCTTTGATCTAGATGCCAATCGAGGATTATCAGAGTAATAATGAATTAAGCAAGTATGAATCAGAGTCCTACATATGGCAACTGATGGCCAATTAGGGGTACAGGTCTACAGATGAAGATACAACTGGTGCTTATGATCTCACCAACCTGCATTAGATATATTCCCATGAGAGATGAGTTTGCATGAGGAGATGCAAGTGTTTTAGTTGGGGGAGATGTTGGGTGCCAATTTTGCACACTTTTCCTACATTTTTTTTCCCTATTTTTCCTCATGACTATAACCAATGGGACTATGTTTGCTTTTTTTTCCTACCTTTCTATCATAACTTGTGTTGTTTCACCTTATTTTCATTACTCTTCCATTTCATCAATTATTATGATATATCCTTCCATTTTATGACTAATTGAAGATGAATGTTTGGAAAAGATCTATGGTCTTTGTGTTGTCTTTCTAGATGTCATTTGTATCACCAAAGATCCCCAGCACGAGGTACACAGGAGCAGTTAAGGGTGTGCTGTTACAGTGAGATTTTTACACCATGATGTTGTTACACTTTGTTGTTACAAACCCACTGGAAAACTGCTGATATAGTTGTACGGATGACCAGATCTCGTCAAATCCTATTTCTGAACTGTCCTCTCGCTGATACACTATAAATGTGATTTATCATGATAGATGTAGAAGTTATTAAGCATTGTATTTTTGGATAACAGCCTATTGTGGCCAGCAAAAACCCCACCTTTTTATTTAGTATTATCACTAATATTAAATAAATGGGAACCCTTATTCAAAAAATTAAAAAAAAATATTTTCTTTTCAGAACTTGTTTTTTCCTTTTTTCAATAAAATTTACTATCATAAACTTAGGAAAATATTCCTTGAAAAATATTAAAAACTTAAGTTTTATGATAGCATAGGATAAAATCACTCTTTAAGGAATATCACGTCGCAAAAAGGTAACGAATGCCTCTTTATAAGCGGAACAAAAAAATAGCGAGATCGCGATGCAAAACTACGTTTATCGCATCACATGCTTAGAATGTCATATCTTATGCTGAAAAACCACAAATCACTGATGTCCGATAACATATATCGCAAATCGCGTTTCGCAGGAAAAAGCATTAACGAATATTTGTCATATGTTATGTCTTGCGATCTTGCGACATTGCGATATAGCGATTTCGCGATTTTACGATATTGCGCTATTATAATATTGTGATTCCACGAGATTGTGATCTGCGATATTGAAATTTTGCGATATTGCGAAGAAAATCGCAAATCGCCTTATCGCAAATCTTTTAAGGCTCATTATACGATAAAATATTTCCATAAATCGAGACCTAGTTATGTGCTTTAATGTTAATCAATGAATTGGTTGTCATTCATTAATGAAAAATGGTTTCATTCTGATCAAAGAGTTATTTCACGTAAGGTGGTATATTTTATACGTCTTCAGCATTTAAAACCTTCCCGTTACCTTTTTTCTATCATTATTCTCACTTAATTCGTGAACTGCAGGAGTGAAGAACTGAGAACTATACAAAGCAGTATTCAGAGTATTATGGGAATGAAAGACAAGGTTCTAAGTTCTGAGGACAAATAGATGACGCCCTTATACACAAACACCACTTGTAACAAAGACGCTGCTATGACTACTTGGGAGGGCATGTGTAATCTACTTGAGGAAGAGAACCCCAGAGTAATGGAGGTTACAGCTACTGCAGGCTCACATGGGTCTTCTGATGCATCCATTACAGAGTTAGCTTGTTCATTCTTGCACCGAATAGTAGCGAGACCTAGAATTCTTTCATACACAGACATGGTTAAATGGGTACTCGACAGTACTGATATTATAGAAAGACAGTTTAAGACTCAGGGTCAAGAGCTCATTGGCTCATTTACTCCACAATATTTGAGACTCGTATCATTTTCCGGAGCCACAGACAACTTATAACAAACAGTTCATGGAGAATTTTTCCAAAGAAAATGAAAACTTGGCAGAATGCACCAGGGACTAGTCAAGGAGAGACGAACCACTGAAGAAAGATAAACACGATATGTATAGTATTGGTTCTCTCACTTCTCCATATTGCTTTGCTACTGCTATGCTCTGTCGGCTTTTTGGAAAGCCAGAAATTAATAAGTTTTTGTCTGAATGGTTACCGTTATTGAATGTTGATGTTAATGCTACTATTGTGGATTGGGCTAAGATATTATCTGACAACTTAGCCACGGCTATTTTTAATTACCGATCTAAAAGAACTGTTTCTCAGAGGATTTATCCTCCTTTTTATTTATCTTCTTATGTGATGGATTCGATCTGTTATGTTTCTAAGTTTCCTTTAATGGGTTGGAGATGGAAAATTCAAGATCCCCTGCCCATTCATGTTTATCACAAAGAATTGTGGGAATCAAATTTCATTCCCTATTTTTACAAGATTTGCCATGGCATTATGTTACCCCTATATAGAATATTGTATGATAAAGATGCTCCAAGGTTTTCTCCAGAAGCAGAGGTAGACATCCCACCTGTTACGAGATGGTTTGGAGAAGATTTGTTTACATATGTTAGGGTTTTTGGAAGTTTTGCTTCTCCTCATGTTCTACCATTGTATGTTCCTGATAAACTCATCACCCGAGAAATTTCTTATCAAACCTACGGAGAAGGAGATTTGACTAAAGATTTGAAGGATAAGAAGAAGGATATCTGGCCTCAATCTCCTATGGCCTGTGGGGCCTTTTCATTATTTGATGTTGGTCATGCATTTAAAGAAGTAAACAATATTACATGTTTACATTTGTTCAAGTTTCCAAGAAGACCATTCGACCCATATGATATTGTTAAAAATTTCACTACTGCAGTCAAGATAAGAGTGTTTTCTAAAGAAGAAGATATTTTCGATGACATGTTCCAAGAAAAAGGCACACTTAAAGAGATTCTACATTCGGCTCAAATATGTTTTCCTCTAGCAGAGTTTCAAGAATTCAAAATATACAGAGAAAGGAGGTTAACTACTATCGCTTTGGATAAATTACGATTAGAACCTGTAAGGGAACCAACTCCTAGTATCAGTCTCAGTAGAAGTTCAAGTACAAACAGGTTTAAGTCAAAGTCTGGAAGAGAAACCTCTGAACACTCTAAAAGTGAAGGGTCAGTATAGGATACTGCCCAGTCTAAAGAACTCTCATAGCAACAGATTTCAATCTCTCCACAGTTAAATATTCCCCCTCTCATTGTACAGCAATCATCAGTCAGAACTGAATTAGATAAGGAATGGGAAACATTCAATTATTTGATTAATATTGAATCACAAAACACACAGACTCCTGTGAGCAATGTACAGACAACAATAAATATAGTCAGAAGAGTAACAACCAATGTCTCAGAAACAGAAGACATTCCTATAACTCCATCCTCTGAAATCATGCTCAAGGTAGAGGAAATTCATCCCCTTGATGTATTCTATAGTCCACAACACAAAGTAGTGGTAAGAAGACAAAGGAAGAAAAGGAAATTAGAAAATGTGCTCTCTCATGATGCAGAACACCTAGATGTTCTATGGCAAGATCCTACTACTGATCCAACTGAGAATCTCACTAAATTATCTCAAATCATAGGAGCTTATGCCTCTGCATCCATTAACAAAGCATTTGAGGTACGAAAATTATTGAATGATAAAGAAGATCACATACAGGTCTTGCAACAACAGCTGTAACAAGTTAATGCTAATAGTGAAGCTCAGAAACAACTTGAAAAATTACAGCAAGATTTTCAACAAATGCAGATTAGATATCAGAACAGTTTGGCCGAAAAAGAGAAACAACTACAGGTTATGCAATAGATGCACAAAGATGATCCCAACCTCACAGAATTTATCACAGAGTATATTTCCTTAAATGACCAACTACTGCAACAACAGGAAATATTATGCCAAATAATATCAGAATGGAACTCTTATTGTGAAGAAAGTGATAAAATCACTAATCATGTCTTATACTTACGACATGATTATGATTTAATCAAAAAAAGAGTTACTGACTATTTGTCTTGGCAAGAAACAGAGGAGGGGAAAAGAGCAGATTCACCTGTAATCAATGAAAATCACAAAGAAATACTTTTTAACAATTGAGATGAACAGATGAAGAAGGCAGAGCAAGCGGCAGAAGAGGCAACAATAGCAGCCAAAAATATTATTGATTGTATCAATGAAAATTTACACAAGGAAAATATGATCTCTGAACTACTCCAGGATACCTACCAAAAGCACATCAACTGTAGACAGACTGGAAACAGAAAGCCCACGAAAAGGAAGAATTGATTAAAGGATTAACAAAGTTAAATTGGGATTCTTGCTGGGCATGTCTGGTAAAACCACACAGCCAGTGTATGACTCTCAAGTGTATCATTAATTCTGCCGAGAAGATGGTGCCAACTCTTGCCGATTCCGTTTTCACTGGAAAATTAAAGTCTGAAGTCGGCCAGCCTAATCTTCTCAAATCGATGTTGAACGCTTGCAATTCCAAAGAACAGATTCAAAATTAGTTAGCTGTTAAATTTTAAATTCCAGATTTAGTGTTAGTTTTTCTTTATTTTTTCCTAAAAAGAGGACGGCTATTTAAACCGTATCCTACATTTTTTGTAATAATTTATTTTTAGATTTAGTTAGTATTATTTAAACCCTTCTCATGCATTTAGAGAAGGGTCCTGAAATTTGTCAAAAACTTGTCCTCAGAACATGCACTTTTGCACCCTCAGAGGAGGTTTTGATGAATAAATGGAACAGGATTTATTGATATATGTGTTTAATATCTACTACTGATGTTGCACTTTTTTACTCTTAGTGGATGTTGGTTTAAGAAGAGATAAGTCATTATTTCTTGAAGCTCATGAGTAGAACTAGTTATAAATGGTACTTTTATCTCTTAACTATTTCTGCCTTTGTGTTAAAGTAATATTCATGTTTAGTTATTTATATTTTGATGCTTGAATGCCTAAGTTATCATTTGGCACTTTTGTACGGTGATAGCTATTTATTTATGCTTAATGTATGAATAACTTATTATGTGATATGTTTTTCATAACTGTTTCGTTTAACTTTTTATACGAAGTGGTTTATCTTTATTGAATTCTTTTCTCATAACAGTTGAATAATATTTATTACCAATTGTTATATGAAATCATTTTATATCACATAATAGACAGATTACATCTCGAGTTAGTTTAGAATTAGATATTTTTGTTTAATTAGAATACAATTTGCATGTTATTAGATTAGAAATAGAATAAAATCATTTCACTTAGGAATATTTTTAGAAAGGAAATATCAATTCTCAACACACACACACACATACTGGGAAACTGGTCCCATTATCCCCAGTCGGACCCACTACACCAAACGGAAAAGGAACTGCTAACCAAGGTCTGGACCGGGTGGGTATCCCCCTTGTTGTAGACCTGATTTTCGGGGCTTCAACATATTTGGCGCTAGAAGGAGGGCCCCAAAATATGAATGGCAAGTAAGTCAAAATATAAATACCATTCTGAGAGTAAATCACCCTCACCATCTCCCCCGAATTCTCCATCGCACTCATAATTTTTAAATCTAGAACCAAAAGTCGAAAGAATAACATACACTGCTACAAACCCTGACTTTTCAGAAAAATCTGTTATTGAACCTTCTGAATTTGAATCTTTGATTCATAAACTTCAGTGATTTTCAATATCACCTGAAAGATCTGATAAATCTCAAAGCAATGTGACTTCGCAATATAATATTGCTCATCCCCTTAATATATTACAGAGCGAAAATTTTGGTGTTCAGCTGACTGAGTTACCTCTACCTACAAGGAAGAGAGCAAGGAAATCACCTAAAGAGTCATATAGCGAAACTCTTTCATCATCATCATCCATTTCAACCTCTTCACCGTGAATTCAACCATCCACCCCTCCACCTCAGACTATTATCCATCAGTCCACTGGAACTTCCACATCTCCTTCTCAAACATCTGTAATCGTAATATCCTCATCTTCCCAATCGCAGGTATCATCTTCTGCACTTTCCTCTGTTAGCAGTTCAACGATGGCTCAATCTCCATGGAATAATCCAGGGGCAGTCTTAATGCCTACACCCTTGAGTCAATTACCAACCCATCCTGAAAAATGGCTGCCTAAGTTTAACCCTGAAGCAAGCATGCTAGCGGAAGAAAATATAAATAACTTTATGTTGTCCATAAATCTTAATGGAATTACTAATGAAGATGTTGTTGTCCAACTTTTTCCCTATACTCTTCAAGGAGCAGTTGGATCATGATATTTCTCATTACCATATGGATCTATCACTAGTTGGGATATCTTCCAAGATCAATTTTTGACTAAGTTTGGTGATGACAGGTCTATAGCGACATTGATCAATGACTTGTCTAATCTTAGAGCTGAGTCAAAAGAGCCTATCAAGGATTTTAATTCACGTTTCAATAAATTGTTAAATAAAATTCTTACTACTTCCAAGCCAAGTGAAGAAGTGCGAAGTGAATGGTACATCTCATCTTTACCATCAAACATAGCAATATTCATTGATAGGGCTAACAAAACAACTTTAGCAGATAATATGAAGGAAGCAATAGTAGTAGAGAAACGTATCGTTGCTATAGAAAAGAAAAACTCGATAGAAGAATGAAAATCCAAGAAGGTTACTTTTAAGGAAGATCCCAAGAAAAAAAAACCAAAAGATCCATTTGATTTAGAAGGATTACAGAAAGTTTTGAAAACCATGTCCAATGAAATGGTTGACATTAAGAAACAAGTAGCAGAAACATCTTCTAAAAAGCCTTTTAAGCCTTATAGAAGAAACCTTTCAACTGATTCAAAACCACCAAATGCTATTACAAATGCTGAATCAAAAGAAGAAGAAGAGACTGCTACTGAAGAAACTACTGATGAAGAAGAAGTTGTAGAGGTACAAGGCATGTGGGATTTAATCCTCCCAGATGAGGAATATCAAGAATCATCCCCGGTTAGCACTCGAAGTACAAATCAACTTGATCCTCCTCAACCTACTCCTAAGCCAAAGAGTGCAAGCTCAATGACTAAAGATAAAGTTGCACCCAAGAAAACAACATCTAAAGAAACTCAAACTAGCCCAGTCCAATAAAATTCATCAGCTCCATCAAAAACACTGATCATACCAGATGAAATGGAGTATAATATCATAGAAGATATGAAGAATACTAAGGCTAACATCACTTTTTATGAATTGAGCAAGTTAAAACACAAGCAAAAGGTACTTTTGAAAGAATTACATGCTATACCAGAAAAACCTTTTCCTGATCCTGTAATATCGCAAGCTTCCAATGAGATGGGAAGACCTCCAACTAATGCGATTAGCAAAGTTTATCTAGAAAATATCGCTTTAATTGGAGGAAGGTCGAGATCTCATACTCCTCCATTTCTTCTTACTTATGAAGTTTTCAATAAAAATTTGCATAATTGTTTAGTGGATTCTGGAGCTTCATCTAATATTCTACCAAAATCAATATGTGCAAAGTTGAACATTCAACCAAAAAAAATTGTTGTACACATAGTTCAGTTAGATCGATCGCAAGTTGAAGTGATTGGCGAATTAAATCAGGTTACCATAAGGCTGTCATCTAATCCAAAGGTATGCCAAGTTATCGACATTTTAGTTGCAGATATTCGAGAATTCTATGGCTTAATTCTTAGTAGAGATTGGTCAGAAAAACTTCATGGATATTTCGCAACTGATTGGTCGCACATGTGGCTTCCTTACAATGGTAAACCAAATCAGATAAAATTTGAGTGAGAAAAACATCAGAAATACATAGTAACAGTACTAGAAGGAGAAAATGAACCAGTTGCATAAAACAATAATATCATTGGAAACTATTCAGTTGATTCTTTCTCAGGAAATTTTAATGCTCATACTTCACCTTACTTAGAACATTCTGTTTTATCTCAAATAGAAAAATTTTCTCAAACAAATAGTTCTAAATGAATTAATTTTGTAGATACTCCTATAAATAAATCTTTATTTTAGAAGTTGTTTTTTGATGGTTCTAAGTCTAATGAAGGAGCAGGAGTAGGATGTGTGTTGGTTAGTCCAGAGGGAAACAAAATTATGCTGAATTGCAGACTCGAGTTTGATTGCACCAATAATATTGTAGAATACGAGGATTTAGTCCAAGGATTATACAAAGCAATCGGATTAGACATCAAATATCTACAAGTTTTCAAAGATTTTGAAATTGTAATCAAACAGGTACACAATACTATACATTGTTTATCAGGTCATTTAAAGCATTATCAATCTTTAGTTCAAGATCTGACTGAACATTTTATATCATTTAATATTTCATCAATTCCCAGAATCCATAATGCTAGTGCAGACCTCCTAGCTAACGTAGCTTCCAAGCTCATTCCTTCAGAAGATTACAACCCTGATCGATTTTCTATCGAATTAATCTTTAGACCCTTGATTCCTGACAACATTACCAATTGGAGGATTTTCAATGATGATCCTGATATTGTAAGCTTCCTCACATCTGAAGGATCTTACACTAATCAGATAATTGATGAGGACCAACATGACAGACAATTGCAACAAGATAGCACTAATAATGCTATGCCAAAGTCAGTAGTCAAGCTAGAAGACCTTTATGATTTGAAAGATCGATTCAAAATATCTACCGATTAAAAACTGCAAATTTCAATTTTGAATTATGATTTAGTAAATCTAGGAACTGATACCAAACCACAGACTATCAACCTAGGCCTCGGTCTAGCTCCTAAAGAAAAATTAGCATATGTTCGTCTTTTGAAACAATATAAAAGTGTCTTTGCTTGGAACTATGATGAACTCAAAACCTATGACACTTATATCATCCAACATACTATCCCAATGATAAACGATGAAAAACTTGTCCAACAAAAGCTGAGAAAGATCCATCCCAATCTAGAAAATCAAATCAAATCTGAACTCAATAAGTTATTGAAAGCCAAGATTATTTTTCCCGTTCGACATTCTAAATGGGTTTCCAATATGGTTCCTGTTAGAAAGAAGAACAGAGACATTAAAATTTGCATTGACTTTTGAAATCTTAACAAAGCTTGCCAAAAGGATAATTTTCCTTTGCCTCCTATGGAGCAAATATTACAGGTAGTTGCAGGATCAGAATTAATGTCTTTCTTAGATGGTTTCTTTGGCTATGACCAAGTATTGGTCCATCCTGATGATCAATTGAAAACTACATTTAAAACCAAATGGGGCACTTATGCTTATCAAAAGATGCCCTTTGGTCTGATCAATGCTGGTGCTACATTTCAGAGAGCCATGGACATCGCTTTCAAGGGATTAGTTAACAAATCAGTGGTAATTTACTTGGATGATATAACTATATATTCCAAGAAACGAAGCAATCATCTTAAAGACTTGAAATAGATCTTTCAATATTGTCAAAGGTATGGAATTTCACTTAACCCCAAAAAATCCTTTTTTGCATTAAGTGATGGAAAACTTCTTGGATTCATAGTATCAAAATCTGGAATTCATATTGATCCTAATAGAATCAAAGAAATTTTTGAAATGCCCTTACCTCACAACAAGAAAGCTATGCAATATTTCCTCGGCCAGATTAATTTTGTAAAGAGATTTGTGCCAGATTTTTCAAGAATTGTATCTCCTTTACAAGTAATGATTAAAAATAATTCAAACTTCAAATGGGGCCAAAACGAATATGAGGCATTCAATCTGATCAAAAAAGAAATTGTTAATGCTCCATCTTTAGCAACTCCAAATTTTTCTGATCCTTTTATTTTTTATACATTTGCCTCTGATAAATCGTATGCTGTGATACTCACTCAAGTAAATCAAAACAAAGCAGAAGCCCCAATTGCTTTCTTCAGTTCAAATTTACAGGGGGCTGAGTTGAATTATTCAGATGTAGAGAAACAAGCTTATGTTGTTTTCAAAGAAATTAAATATTTCAGACCCTTTCTACTTAAAACCCATACAAAAATCATAGTATCGTTTCCAGCAGTAAGAAATCTTTTAGTTCAGAAAGATGTGGGTGAGAAAAGAGCCAATTGGGTTACTGCTTTACAAGAATATGATGTAGAAATCAAACCAACAAATATTGTAAGAGGTCAAGGCTTTTGCAAAATACTAGCTGGAGCATCACTTATTTCTGAAAAACCATCTGAAGAGATACAAATATATGAGGTAAGCCTAAAAAATATTGAATCATTATATGTTGATATCATATTTTATCTAAAGAATGGGTATGCTCCTCCAAATCTCAATTACACCAAGAAAAGAGCTATGTGGTTAAAGGCTAAACAATATCAGCTTGTGAATGATGTTCTTTTTAGAATGAATTATGATTCTGTTCTCCTTAGATGTCTTGAGAAATATGAAGCTGAAAAATTCTTGCAAGAACTTCACGATGGGCCAGCAGGTGGACATTATGCTGGAGATGCTACTGCACATAAAAATTTTCATGCAGGTTATTACTGGCCCAGACTATTCAAAGATTCACATAGCTACGTGAGGAAATGCCAGGTTTTTCAAACTGCAGCCGGAAGACAAAAGAAACCATCATTGCCATTACAATCAGTCAACATTGAACATCCTTTTGATCAATGGGGATTAGACATAATAGGTGAGATCGTTCCTCACTCTTCTAAGAAACATAGGTATATCATTACAGCAACTGATTATTTTACTAAATGGGTAGAAGCAGTTCCTCTCAATACTGCTAATGCTGAGCATATCATCGAGTTCATAGATCAGTTCATAATCACCAGGTTTGGTTTACCTTCTGCTTTAATGTTTGATAATGCATCATATTTTTCTGGTAATGCTATGACTGAATTTTCACTCAAGAGAGGTTTCAAACTTAAATACTCTGCCAATTATTATCCACAGGGAAATGGGTTAGCTGAATCTACAAATAAAAACTTAATCAGAATCATTAAGCGAACCATTGATCAAAATCATAAAAATTGGCATAAGTCTTTAATATATGCTTTATGGGCAGATCGGATAACACAGAAAGCTTCCATTGACACTTCTCCCTTTAATTTAGTTTATGGGAAAGAAGTGGTTCTTCCAACTCATCTAGAAATTCCTTCTTTGGCCTTAGTTCAATGTATTGATGAAGTACCAACTTCTTCCTTACAACTAAGACAACTAGAAATAATTAAGCTAGAAGAACAAAGAGAACAGGCCAAAATAACTCATGCTCATCACCAAGCATTAGTTAAAGCTTCTTTTGATTCAAACATAATATCCATTTTAGGTCGGAAATTTAGTTTTAAAATGGGACAAGGCTCATGAGGAAAAAAGGAAACATACAAAATTTCAACGAATGTGGCTTGGTCCTTTCCAAATTGCAGAGATCATAGGTCCATCTACTTTTATGTTACAGGATTTAATAGGGAAAAGAGAGTCTTTACTTGTTAATGGACATATCCTCAAAAAATATTTTCCATAGGAGATCATTCTTCTATTTTGTATATTAGTTATTATTATTATTTTTCATAATAAAACCAGTTGTTAATGGTTACATTTGAAATTCACGAAAAAGATACAAATTCTCTTTTAGATTTTGTTTTTTCACTTATGTAAATAGAATTCTTTTAGAAAATTGATCATTATTATTAAAAGATATAGTTAAAAGCTTTAAACCTAGAAATGATACTAGTTTCAACTTTTAAAAATTTTGATAAAAAAATGACCTTTAAGTGAGAAATTGTTTTATATCAGTCTAATGACAGGTATCAATAAAAAAATGAAGATTCTCTATAGAAAATTCCTTTCCAAAAAACTCTATTATTGTCATCCAGAGCTTTCTTAAGGAAACAATGATTTCCTCCCCACCTAGAAAATTACAATGTTGAGGGAACAATCCAATGATACACTTTAACTTAAAGAGTAAGAGGTCTCATCACGAGCCCACTTATCATGATCATAGATATTATAGCTTGCTGACTTTGCCAATACTGCATACCACAATAGGGAAGTGACTCAAGATTGTTGCAATCGAAAGACAAGGGGTCTCATCACGAGCCAGCTTGTTCAGCAAAGTTATAAATCAAGTGCATGGCACTGTCATAAATTGGCTACCAAACCAAGACATTATTCTTTAAGGATAAAAAGAAAAATGAAAGCAATAAGTGTTGATATGGATTTCTCTTTGAAAATTGTATATTTTTCTAAGTAGGATACAGGATCATTGCTGGGTAACAGGTAACCCTGTCGAGGCTATAAATGCTTGCTGGTAGTAGTGGCTCTACCTACGACAAATGAGCATATTTAAACTGATTTACAGAGAAGCCTTTGTTTTTATCTTTATAAACTGAGTAATGACTGATGTAGATAGAAGGACTAGCTTGAGGAAGTAAATAGTCAAAGTTGAATATAGAAGAAACAAAATATCATTGATAGATAAAAGCATAATGTACTTTGTCTTTCTATTATAAAGTTTGATTTTCTGGAAAATTATCTATTTTGAAAGTTTAGAAAATTCAAAAGAAAAGAAGAGATAAATGGTTCTTCTGAGTGAATCGCCAATTGTTGTGGCCAGCAACAACCCCCCCCTTTTATTTAGTATTATCACTAATATTAAATAAATGGGGACCCTTATTCAAAAAATTTAAGAAAATATTTTCTTTTCAGAACTTGTTTTTTCCTTTTTTCAATAAAATTTACTATCATAAACTTAGGAAAATATTCCTTGAAAAATCTTAAAAACTTAAGTTTTATGATAGCATAGGATAAAATCGCTCTTTAAGGAATATTGCGTCGTAAAAAGGTAATGAATGCCTCTTTATAAGCGGAACACAAAAAATAGTGATATCACGATGCGAAACTACGTTTATCGTATCACATGCTTAGAATGTCATATCTTATGCTGAAAACCCACAAATCACTGATGTGCGATAACATATATTGCAAATCGTGTTTCGCAGGAAAAAGAATTAACGAATATTTGTCATATATTATGTCTTGCGATCTTGCGATATTTCGATATAGCGATTTCACGATTTTACGATATTGCGCTATTATAATATTGTGATTCCATGAAATTGTGATCTGCGATATTGCAATTTTTCGATATTGCGAAGAAAATCGCATATCGCCTTATCGCAGATATTTTAAGCCTCATTATACGATAAAATATTTCCATAAATCGAGACCTAGTTATGCGCTTTAATGTTAATCAATGAATTGGTTGCCATTCATTAATGAAAAATGTTTTTGTTCTGATCGAAGAGTTATTTCACGTAAGGTGGTATATTTTATACATATTCAGCATTTAAAACCTTCCCGTCACCTTTTTTCTATCATTATTCTCACTTAATTCATGAACTGCAGGAGTGAAGAACTGAGAACTATACAAAGCAGTATTCAGAGTATTATGGGAAAGAAAGACAAGGTTCTAAGTTTTGAGGACAAAGAGATGATGCCCTTATACACAAACACTGCCTGTAACAAAGACACTGGTATCACTACTTGGGAGGGCATGTATAATCTACTTGAGGAAGAGAACCCCAAACTAATGGAGGTTACAACTACTGCAGGCTCGCATGGGTCTTCTGATGCATCCATTACAGAGCTAGCTTGTTCATTCTTGCACCGAATAACAGCGAGACATAGAATTCTTCCATACACAAACATGGTTAAATGGGTACTCGACAGTACTGATATTACAGACAGACAGTTTAAGACTTGGGGTCAAGAGCTCATTGGCTCATTTACTCCATAAGATTTGAGACTCGTATCATTTTTCGAAGCCACAGGCAACTTATAACAAATAGTTCATGGTGAAGTTTGCGAAAGAAAATGAAAACTTGGCAGAATGCACCAATGATTGGTCAAGGAGAGACGAACCACTGAAGAAAGATAAACACAGTATGTATAGTGCTGGTTCTCTCACTTCTTCATATTTCTTTACTATTTCTATGCTCTGTTGGCTTTTTGGAAAGCCAGTCATTAATAAGTTTTCATCTAAATGGTTACCATTATTGCATGCTGTTGTTAATGATACTATTGTGGATTGGGCTAAGATATTATCTAACAACTTAGCCACGGATATTTTTAATTACCAGTCTAAAAGAACTGTTTCTTAGAGGATTTATCCTCCTTTTTACTTATTTTCTTATGTGATGGATTCGATCTGTTATGTTTCTAAGTTTCCGTTAAGGGGTTGGAGATGGAAAATTCAAGATTCCCTACCCATTCATGTTTATCACAAAGAATTGTGGGAATCAAAGTTCATTCCCTGTTTTTACAAGATTTTCCATGGCATTATGTTATCCCTGTATAGAATATTGTATGATAAAGATGCTCCAAGGCTTTCTCCAGAAGCCGAGGTAGACATCCTACCTGTTGCGAGATGGTTTCGAGAAGAGTTGTTTACATATGTTAGGGTTTTTGGAAGTTTTGCTTCTCCTCATGTTTTACCATTGTATTTTCTTGATAAACTCATCGCCCAAGAAATTGCTTTTCAAACCTACGGAGAAGGAGGTTTGACTAAAGAGTTGAAGGATAAGAAGAAGGATATCTGGCCTCCATTTCCTATGGCCTATGGGGCCTTTTCATTATTTGATGTTGGTCATGCATTTAAAGAAGTAAACAATATTACATGTTTACATTTGTTCAAGTTTCCAAGAAGACCATTCGACCCACATGATATTGTTAAAAATTTTACTACTGCAGTCAAGATAAGAGTGTTCTCTAAAGAAGAAGATTTGTTTGATGACATGTTCCAAGAAAAAGGCACACTTAAAGAGATTATACATTTGGCTCAAATACGGTTGCCTCCAGCAGAGTTTCAAGAATTCAAAGTATACAAAGAAAGGAGGTTAACTACTATCCCTTTGGATAAATTACGCTTGGAACCCGTAAGGGAACCAACTCCTAGTGTCAGTCTCAGTAGAATTTCAGGTACAAACAGGTCTAAGTCAAAGTCTGGAAGAGAAACCTATGAACACTCTAAAAGTGAAGGGTCAGTAAAGGATACTGCCCAGTCTAAAGAACTCTCACAGCAACATATTTCAACCTCTCCATAGTTAAATATTCCCCCTCTCATTATACCGCAATCGTCAGTCAAAACTGAATTGGATAAGGAATGGGAAACATTCAATGATTTGATTAATATTGAAGCACAAAACACACAGACACCTATGAGAAATGTATAGACAACAATAAATATAGTCACAGGAGTAGCTACCAATGTCCCAGAGACAGAACATATTCCCATAACCCCATCCTCTGAACTCATGCTCAAGATATAGGAAATTCCTCCTCTTGATGTATTCTATAGTCCACAACACAAGGCAGTGGTAAGAAGACAGAGGAAGAAAAGGAAATTGGAAATTGTTCTTTCTCATGATGCAGAACACCTAGATGTTCTATGGCAAGATCCTACTACTGATCCAACTGAAAATCTCACTAAATTATCTCAGATCACAGGAGCTTATGCCTCTGCAGCCATTGACAAAGCATTTGAGGTACGACAATTATTGAATGAGAAAGAATATCAGATACATGTCTTGCAACAACAACTACAAGAAGCCAATGCTAACAGTGAAGCTCAGAAACAACTTGAAAAATTACAGGAAGATTTTCAACAAATGCAGATTGGATATTATAACAGTTTGGCCGAAAAAGAGAAAGAACTACAAATTATGCAAGAAATGCACAAAGATTATCCCAAGCTCACATAATTTATCATAGATTCTATTTCCTTAAATGACCAGCTACTGCAACAACAAGAAATATTATGCCAAAGAATAGCAGAATGGAACTCTTATTGTGAAGAAAGTGATAAAATCACTAATCATGTCGTAGATTTACAACATGATTATGATTTAACTGAAAAAAGAGTTAATGACTATTTGGCTTGGAAAAATACAGAAGAGGGGAAAAGAGCAGGTGCACCTACAATCAATGAAAATCACAAAGAAATACTTTTTAATAATTGGGATGCACAGATCAGGAAGGCAGAGCAAGCGACAGAAGAAGAAACCACAGCAGCCAGCAATATTATTGATTGTATAAATGAGAATTTACACAAGGCAAATATGATCTCTGAAACTATTCCAGGATACCTACCAAAAGCACAACAACTGCAAACAGACTGGAAACAGAAAGCCCAAGAAAAGGCAGAATTGATTAAAGGATTAACAAAGTTAAATTGGGATTCTTACTGGGCATGTCTGGTAAAAAAACACAACTAATGCATGAATCTTGAGTGTATCATCAATTCTGCCGAGAAGATAGTGCCAAATCTTGCCAATTCATTTTTTACGGGACAGTTGAAATCTGAAGTCGGCCAACCTATTCTTCTCAAATCAATGTTGAACACTTGCAATTCCAAAAAACAGATTCACAAGTAGTTAGTTGTTAAGTTTTAATTTTAGATTTAAGTATTAGTTTTGCTTTATTTTTTCCTAAAAATAGGACGGTCATTTAAACCGTATCCTACATTCTTGTAATTAATTATTTTTAGATTTAGTTAGTAGTATTTAAACCCTTCTCATGCATTTAGAGAAGGGTCCTGAAATTTGTCAAAAACTTGTCCTCAGAACATGCACTTTTGTACCCTCCGAGGAGGTTTTGATGAATGAATGGAACAAGATTTATTGATATCTGCGTTTAATATCTACTACTGATGTTGCACTTTTGTACTCTTAGTGGATGTTGGATTAAGAAGAGATAATTCATTATTTCTTGAAGCTCATGAGTAGAACTAGTTATAAATGGTACTTTTATCTCTTAACTATTTCTGCCTTTGTGTTAAAGTGATATTCATGTTCAGTTGTTTATATATTGATGCGTGAATGCTTGAGTTATCATTTGGCACTTTTGTACGGTGATAGCTATTTATTTATGCTTAATATATGAGTAGCTTATTATGTGATATGTTTTTCACAACTGTTTCGTCTAACTTTTTATACGAAGTGGTTTATCTTTATTGAATTCTTTTCTTATAACAGTTGAATGATCTTTATTACCAATTGTTATTTGAAATCATTTTAGATCACATAATAGAAAGATTACATCCCGGGTTAGTTTAGAATTAGATATTTCTGTTTAATTAGAATACAATTTGCATGTTATTAGATTAGAAATAGAATAAAATCATTTCACTTAGGAACCTTTTTAGAAAGGAAATATCAATTCTCAACACACAAACACACACATACTGGGAAACTGGTCCCATTATCCCCAATCGGACTCACTACACCAAACGGAAAAGGAACTACTAACCAAGGTCTGGACCGGGTGGGTATCCCCCTTGTTGTAGACCCGATTTTCGGGGCTTCAACATAGCCTATGGGCGGTTTTGATTGTAATGACCCTATGTATTCTATTTCGATTAGCATGAGAATCATGAGATTCTCATGACTGATCTATCCCTTGTTTTTCTAATATGTAACCACTATATAGTTCTCGGCCCTAGAGGTTGGAAGGTTAGTGGAGAACAACATTATTTTGGCTCTACAATTTTTCTCATATCAATACATAGTATCATGTTATTGTTGTTACATGCGTTATTCGATTTAGTTTCGTTAAGTTCTTTCTCCACCTATGCCCTGCTAGGGGGGGAAGGGCCCTCCTTCTTAGCAGGGATTGCAGTGATTAAGGTAGTTTGGTATATGTGTTTGTATTTTTTTTTATGTGTCAGTAGAGGTGTTGTTGCTTCTGTTTCAGATGTGAATATATCCACTTCAATTCTAATACTTTGTATGCTGTTACACATATGAGATTATAGACACCAGCTGGATAATTGTTGTGTGGCACACTAGAACAGATTAACTAAAGTGTGATTACAGTCTTTTAGATCATTTTATTTGTGCATGGGTGATCTACTTCAGCAATGATTTCTTTTATTTGGAATTACTTCTGGTTGGGTGTATCGGCATAGACAGTGCAACTGTCATTGAAATAAAAGACGTCCCTAGATTGATAATTTATGTGTATTTTTTTAGTCATTCAATAGTGATTAATACAACCCCAATAGTTTTTATACTCAACATAACAAGGAACAAGGTATAATCATTAATGGAACCAATTTTTAATGTGTTTTTACTCACAAGTGCTTCTCATATACTATAATCAAATTATATCATATATTACTTATGGCATGATTGTTTCAATACACAAAATTGAAGAAGTGGTAATGAATATCAAATCATTTAACAATGATTTAGTCTTGGCTTAAGCAAGGAATATTGATCAATTTACAATGTTGGACAATGACTACAATTTTTTTTGCAATAACCCTAATTTTGCTTTCGAATGTGAATTTTAATATCCTTTTTTTTTTGTAAAAATACAAAATAATCAAAGAAAAATGAAAATAAGAATTACCATGAGTATCATTGGTCAATGGTCTTGATGAGACAACTTGAAATTGGGTTATTTTAGATTTTTTTAAACATTAAAAAAGGGAATATGATGAAAAGGTGGTGGAAGGTGGTGGGAGTTTCATTGTCAACCTTGCTCAAGGCAACTCCATGGAATCCACCTCTCTCATCTGCCCTCCTCTCTTAAAACCTATGCACATTTTGGACTTTACTTTTATGTTTTGCAATTATATGAATCTTGCTTGGTTTGTGATTGTTGTTGTTGATGTTGTGAGGCTCCTAATTGTAGTCTATAATTGGATG
The DNA here is from genome assembly GCA_034641835.2 of Pinus albicaulis. Lineage (NCBI taxonomy): Eukaryota > Viridiplantae > Streptophyta > Pinopsida > Pinales > Pinaceae > Pinus > Pinus albicaulis. The sequence goes on along the minus strand of CM076583.1, from coordinate 871,968,114 downwards.
GATTTTTCTTATTTTGTGATTTTTTGCTGTTGATGTTGCAATAATCACCATTGTGGTTTACATTTGGATGGATATTACTTCACCTTTCTAACTAATATAATTTGCATTGCTTAAATTTTCTCCTGCTCATTAGTGTTGTTGGAGTTAATGATTTTCTATTTGGTTATCCCTACTCATTCATATTACCACATCAAAAATTCATATCCTAGATTTTGCTTGGTTAATTTGAGCATTTGCATGGGTTGATTTATATTTAGAACTAAGGATTGAGGATTCTACGTGTGTTCATTAGTGTATCCTCTTTATACATGGTTTTTTCTTGGATGTTGGCATTATTGTACTTCTCCATCACTATTGCTAGATGATGTGTGGAAGTGTGAGCTTGTTGCTAGAGTTGAGGGTTCACAAGGATGTTCTAAGCATGCACACTTGACAAATGCTTTTGTGTGGCTGTTGTACTCCTCATTGGTGTTATTATTATTGTTTAAATTGTGTGGGAAAGTGAGGTTGTTGTTGGAAGGTTCATAGGGATTGTGGGAATTTGTGTTGTTCATTTGCTTGTTATCAATATCTATGTTCTTTGATGTTGTCCCATTGGTTCAGGGTTTCATGGGCCCTTGCAATAGAGACATTAATTGCATTGTTGGTGGCTATTTACTAAGCCTTCTCTTATGTTCTTTTGAATAGTAGGTAGGAGGTTATGTGTGGTTATTATTAATTCCTTGTGTTGTTTTTTTAAGTTTAAAAAGGTGCTTAACTTTTCTCTATTAATTTATGTTTTTCCCTTTTAGCATATGTGTCTTCCCTTTGTTGGGTATTATGTGCCTCGTTGCTGTAATTTCATCGAATAATATAACGAAATTAGGGGCTTAAGGACTAGAGGTTAGGATTATGATTTATTTATTTTCTTAAGGATTATGGCTTAGAATATTTAGGTGTTAGAGGGGTCAAGGCCCTAGGGATTATAGCGGTTTAGGGGTTTAGGAGTCAAGGGTTAAGGGTTAAGGATTATGGGGTTTAGGGGTTATGGGGTTTAGGTCTAGGGGGTTTATGGGTTATTTCTTATTGGATTAGTGGTTAAGGGCTACAGGGGTTAAGGGTTAAGCACTAAGGGCTTAGGGGTTAAGCGCTTAAGGTTCATGGGATTTAGGTGTCAACGATTTAAGAAGTTAGGGGTTAGGGTTTAAAGTGTTTAGGAGTTGCGAGTTAAGGATTAAGGGTCAAGGTTACTTTATTCATATGAAATTAGATGCATGTGTGGGCATTAGATGAGAATATTGTTTCTATTTGAAATAAAATACATAGAGGATATTTAGGGCAAATGTGATTGTCTATAAAATGTAAATCAAATTTGGGACTTGTGGCTCTTTTCCTTGAACCCTAGTAATGCTTGAAGGTTGTATTTGGAAGGGATAGTGTAAAAAATCCCAATATGATCAAGAATGTTAGTGTTGGATCACCTATGGTTTGGGAGTAAGGCTTAGGGGTTATATTAGTAAAGGATTTTGAGGGTTTAGGAGTCAAGACTTAAAGGTAAAGGGTTAGGGCTTAGGGGGTTTAGGGGTTAGGGGGTTGATGTCTAGGGTGTTTAGGGGTTAGAGGTTAATGAATTAGTGGTTAAGAGCTTGATGGGTTAAGGTTTAAGCACCAAGTGCTTATGGTGTAAGTGCTTAAGGGTTATGGGATTTAAGTGTCAGCATGTTAAGGGGTTTAGCAATTAAGGGTTAAGGGTTAAGGGTAAATTTTTAAGAGGATAAGGGGTTAGGGATTAGGGGGGTTATGGATTTTAAGCTATGGATTATGGATTAAGGGGTTAGTGGATTAGGGTTTAAGAGATAAAAGGGTTAATGTGTTATGAGTGCAGAGGTTAAGGGATTATGGCTTTGGGGTTAAGGGGGTAGGGAATTTAGTAATTATGGGTTAAGGGCTTATTGGGTGTGATAATGGGACCCCTAATAAATTGATCTCATTGACTCCCCTTTAGCCCCCTAGCCCGTATGCCATGAGGTCCTAAGGCCCCTTCTCATTCTCTAATGTTATGATTATATATCTCAATAAACCATGCTCAAACTTATCACTTCTACCCATCCATTCTATCCTTATGTCCCATTCCCCTATTAAATACACAATAATATCCCCCTCCCCCAAAATACATAAGAATTTAACATTTGGAGGCGATCATTTAACAGTCACCTAGACTCTAAAAAATTAATTACGATGACTCTTTTTGGGGGTGGGGATTTCCAAAACTACGTCCAAAAGTTACATTGTCATGACTTTTAAGGGTCGTTCAGGGATTTTAATTTAGGAGTTAAGGGGTTAGTCGCTTAGGGTTTAAGGGATCAAGGGCTTAATGTGTTATGAGTTATGAGTGTAGGGGTTAAGTGATTATGGCTTGGGGGTTAAGGGGATTGGGAATTTAGTAGTTATGGGTTAATTTTTTATGGGTTGTGATAATGGGTCAGCTAATCCCCGTATCACAACTATTGGGGGTTCCCCTATCAATTGCTCTCTTTTCCTTCCCATTAGGCCCCCTAGTCCCTATGAAGTGAGGTCCTAAGGCTCGTTCTCATTCTCTAATGCTATGATTATGGATCTCACTAAGCCATGCTCAAAAATATCACTTCTACCCATCCACGCTACCCTTATGTCCCCTTTCCCCATTTAATACACCAAAACATCACCTTCCCCCAAATTTCATGAGAGTTGAACATTTCGAGGTGATCATTTAACAAACACCTCTAAAATTTTAACTCAAATGAATTTTTTTTAGGGGGGGGGTTTCCAAAACTACCTCCAAAAGTTACATTGTCATGACGTTTAAGGGGGGTTGTCAAACAACCACCCTAAAAAGTTATAAGAATTGAATTTTCGGAGGTGAGTTTGGACACCACCGAAAAAGTCACAAGAATTAAATTTTTATAGTCATTTGTTAAATGATCTCCTCCAAATGTTCAATTCTAATGATTTATCTTTTTTTTTTTTTTTTTTTGGGGTGGGGGGTGGGGGGGGGGGGGGCGGTGTTTCAGCGCTTCCCAAAAAGTAAATTCTCCCATGAAATTTATGGGTTAAATCAAAATACATGAAAATGTATATTTTGGGGTAGTCATTCAAACCCACCCCCCCCCCCCCCCCCAAAAAAAAAAAAAGAAAAAAAAAACAAAAAAAAGTCACGAGAATTTTTTTTTAGAGGTGAGTATGATGGAAACCCCTCAGCACAAAAATAAGTTCACTTTTCATGACTTTGGGGGGGGGGGGGTTTAAAACTTCCATGAAAAATTTTGTATGTTGTTGTGGAGGCCTATGGCTCTCTACACATATCATGCATGTGCCAATGTAGCCCTCTGGAGGATTAGGACCCCGTATAAGGAGACCAAACCCAAAATAGATACCATATTTAATCCTTCATAAGATCCAATGTGTCCCCTTGCCCTCCAATACACCAAGTCATCAAAGAAATCAAGTAAAAGAGTTTACAAATCATGGAAAATAGTTGGCCACTTCATAATGGCATGCCCTTCCGTAGTGTCCTTTGGCATGTGAAAATGTCTCCCATCTCAAAAGTGGGTTAACCAAGCACCCTATTAGGTGGTTTATGCTTCTAAAGTGGGTGGTATGTCCCTGGTACATCCTTTAAAGGATGGTTTCATGTGATAAACTAATGGAACATATTAGGGGATTTAAGGGGGAAACTTGGATCACATGTCATGGCACAAGGTTAGGTAGTGAAAGGGAAGCCCAAATTTGGGTAAATGATGTGTATGGGAGAGAAATTATGGTACATAAGTTACCCCAACATTGATTTTTCTTCCCTTCTTCATATGCCTTTTTCCTTGTATGATTTTTATTTGGTTAACTGCTCGGGGCTTAAGGGAATGAGATTATGATGTGTAAAGTATAGTTGTGGATACCCCATTTAAAGTGGGGAAGTTCATCACCCACCAGGATTTGGGACAAACATGGGTTCCTGAATGATAGAGGAGGCTCATCTAGGGCCCATAAGAACCAAGGTGATGGTCATGGAAGGGGGTAGGGGTCATGTATTGGCTTTTTCCCACGTGCTAAATTTGTTTGTCCTATCCATATTTTTCATTTTGTGGTAAAATTTCTTGTTGAATGTGGCCAATTATGCTTTTTCTTTTGTTTTCTTTTGCATCAACCTTCGGGCATAGTTCTAGGCTTGACCCAAGGTGTGGGAAAAGGGGAGGGGATGGCTGACCCTTTGTGGACCCAGTGGAGGAATGTGAACCCAGGTAGGAGGAGTGATGAATGGTATTATAATGAGAATAAGGGGGGTGATATATGTGGAATAATAGTGTAAAATGGAGACTGGAATTTAAAATCCACGAGGATGGAATAAAATCCAAAAAGTTTCCCAAAATCTCCAAAAATACTTGGAGAAAAAAATAAAATAAAATAAAAATATTAGATGGGAGATAAGAATCTAATAGATACCTCAGTAAAGTGGAAAGTTACTGAGAAGAGGTGAAACTAGAAAGAGGGAAAAGTTAGTTTTAAAGAGATTTTGTGGAAAAAATAAAAGTAAAGCCTAGGATAAAGGAAAACAACATCCTAAATTAACTGGACATAGTTATGGAAACATGTTGAAGAAAATCAAGCTTAAATAAGCCATTCCTAGGTAGACAAGAGGTTGTATACACTTCGGAGGAATTGGTCTCTGCTTGGGGGGAGCTGTGGATTAAGCTCAAGGTTGGGTGGCAAATAGTCTTTACCAGATTTGGTATACACAATTTATTAAATTTTTTCTTCTGATTTCTGTTATAATGATGATATTCTGATGTAGTTAAATGTGGTTAAGTTATGAGTTTTAGCTGAAAGCTTTATATCTGTAATTACAAATTAGTTGTATACACTTCGGAGGAATTGGTCTCTGTTTAGGGGGAGCTGTGGATTAAGCTCAAGGTTGGGTGGCAAATAGTCTTTACCAGATTTGGTATACACAATTTATTAAATTTTTTCTTATGATTTGTGTTATAATGATGATATTTTGATGAAGTTAAATGTGGTTAAGTTATGAGTTTTAGCTGAAAGCTTTATATCTGTAATTACAAATTATTTTGATAGCCACTTGTGTTCTTAGAAAGAAAACGTCATATGTATTTAAGAGAAGTTTAACTATAACAAGTATAGTTAATTAGTATGTATGGTTACATAGACTGGAATAAATATTTGACCAACACACAAAATCTCTAAACCCAAAGAGAATGGTCTAAATCTGTTGTTTGGTCTCTATTAGAACTTTTATTTTAGATACACAGGACACAAATTTTGACCATATATAATTATAACTATACTTAAATAAAAATATTGAATATATGAATAACACAGTTATTTATGTAAACTGAAATTAGAATTATATAGGTATACAGTGAGAGGTTAACTACACCTAGAGTCAGGAAAGTATAAAATTTCATAATAAACATACTTATATTCAAATTATTAAATTCATATTTATGAACATTTACACATAAAGAGGTATATGTACTGAAAAAATATATAATAGATATATACCAGTTCTGAATATATGAAAGCCTCTCACAGAGCTGAATAGGAAAATATAGTATTATTTAAATTAAAAATACCAGTCACAACAATCATTTACATATTGACTGGAAGTCATCCCTTTACTAAAATTAAATATAGAACGTAGAGTTGATATTCTTAAATATCATCATACATAGATTGCTGAAATATGAACACTGGGATGACCGACCTGGGGGAAGACGAAATTTTTCGTCAAATCGACTGAATCAAAACATGAATTAATTGTTGTGGAAATATGGGAAATTTAAATTACCTGTACAAAAACATATATATCTGTGTTAGATTATTATGAAGTATAGTAAAATAAATAGAAAAAGCTATAGAATTTCTATAATAATTAATAGTATAATTTATACCTGGTTAATGAACATGAGGGGTTGAGATCCCTCTTGTACATGATAGTATAAAAACATTTGGTTCAACAAAGTAAAATAAAGGATGAAAATTGAATCCTGAACTTTATTAAATTACCTAAACTTTATTAAATTACCGAATTGGTTCACTAATTAAATTAGAGAATTGAATATTAATTGCATGAGTTAAAGACTAAAACAAAGTACATGGTGGTTGAGTTTATTGCGGAAATTTGACAAATGTGGAAAAGAGGTCTGAATTAGAAAAGAATAAATTTCAGATTTCGGACTTCTGCGATTAATGATTTGTAGAGTGTCTTCCGGATCCATCCCATCAATTTATTCATTAACCGATGTTTCGAACCTGCTACCGAGGTTCATTATCAAGGTAGAGATGTGAGGAAGAGAGATCTCAAAAAATGGAATAAGGAATAAATAGAGGTAGGTGAGGAAAAATGGAACCAACATGTTTCAAATTATTGTGTTATTATTATTAGTAAATTCTAATATATTTGAAATATAAATTAAATTAGGTATTAATTTCAGAATTTAAATTAATTATTTTATTTTACGTATTGATTAGGTATTTATTAATAGTAAACTCAAAAAAATTTCTATATTTTATTAAAAGGATAGGTTATTAAAGAGGGTATTATAAAATTGTGATAAGTTAATATGAAAAAAATATGTTAATGCTAGATTTTAAAGACTAATTAAGTAAATATATTTCAATGAATTATGTTATATTTATAAATTTTAATGTGTAGATAATAATGTTGAGATGTGAAAATAATTTTACTATAGTAATATGGTTATTAATTTTAAAATATATAAAATCCTAATTTATTAATTTATTAAGGGAGCGAAATAGTCACTTAATAAAAATTATAGATAAGTTGAATTATGATAGTCAAGCGAGTGTTATGTTTAATCTAAGAAAGGGTTTTTAAGATGAATAATTATAATTAAGTGATGGTTATATTTTAAAGAGAATTAAGAAGATGAGATATATTAAGGGTGAATGGGATAGAAAAAAGGATAAGTATTTAAGATAGTTAAGATGAAATTAAGGGTGAATGGGATAAAAATAAGGGTAACATCAATGAAATTTTAGTTAGTTTTGAAGTAATCGCCTTGTACACCAACATACCCATCAATGAAGTCATGGATTTCATGAGAAAATTAACTGACCCTAACACCTATAGACTCATTGAAACTTACCTTAGATCCACATTTTTCAGTTTTAAAGATGAAATTTATGAACAAACATGTGGTGCCGCTATGGTATCTCCTTTATTCCCCATCATTTCCAACTTATTCATGGAATATTTTGAAACCAATGCTCTTATTTCAGCCCCTCTCAAACCTAAATGGTGGAAAATATACGTTGACGACACCTCTGTCATTTGGACACATGGTAAGGATACTTTAGATGATTTTAGACAACACCTCAATAGTTTATCTAATTCCATCATGTTCACCATGGAAACTGAAATTAATGCTTGCTTGCCCTTCCTTGACATTCTCCTCTCTCGAAACCCATATGGATCCCTCTCCCACCAGGTATATAGAAAAAAGATACACACTGAGCAATACCTCCATGACAACTCTCACCATCATCCCGCCCAAAAACATGGAATCTTAAACACCTTAGAAACCAGGGCTATAAGAATTTATAACAAAGATCATTTTGATTTCGAAAAAGCACATCTCATGGATGTTTTTTTCCAGAAATGGTTATAGCAAGCATAAATCTCTCTAGACCTTCTGAAATGCCGACAAATGAAAGAACAAAATTAACAAAAACCCCATGATCAACGGTAACAAGGTGGGTACGGTAATCTTATCATACATCTAAGGTATCACTGATATGATTTCCACCATTCTAAGGAGAAACAACATCTTTTCAACCTTTAAACCTTTGAACACAATTCATAACAACCTCATATTTGTTAAAGATCCCCTTGACCTAAAATTCCAAAAAGGCGTTTACCTCATTCCCTGTTCTTGTGGAATACCATACATCAGGGAAACATGACACTCCATAAAAACTAGAATCTAAGAACACTTTGCTGACATAAAACAAAATAGGTCCAAAACATCTACCCTGGCTGAGCATTCAAACAAAACCAAACATCATATTTGCATTGAATAATCTTGTATCTTAGCCCAAGTTGATCATTATATTCACGAGAAATTCAAGGAGGCCCTAGAACTTAATAAACATCCCAATAGCCTTAATCGCGACGAAGGATGGAACATTATTGAGAATTGGAAAACCTGCTCCCAACCCTAAAAAAAATGCTTTGAAATTTATCTATCTTAAATCTTTACCCTTCGTTTTATCCCATTCACCCTTAATATATCTCATATTCTTAATTCTATTTAAAATATAACCATCTCTTAATTATTATTATTCATCTTAAAAACCCTTTCTCAGATTAAACATAACACTCTCTTGACTATCATAATTCAAATTATTTCTAATTATTATTAAGTAACTATTTCTCTCCCTTAATAAATTAATTAATTAGGATTTAATATATTTTAAAATTAATAACCATATTACTATAGTACAATTATTTTCACATCTCAACATTATTATCTATACATTAAAATTTATAAATATAACATAATTCATTGAAATATCATTACTTAATTAGTCTATGAAATCTAGCATTAACATATCTTTTTCATATTAACTTATCACAATTTTATAATACTGTATTTAATAACCTATCCTTTTAATAAAAAATATAGAATTTTTTGAGTTTAAATATTAATAAATACCTAATCAATACATAAAATAAAATAAATTCTTAATTAATTTAAATTCTAAAATCAATAAGTAATGTAATTTATATTTCAAATATATTAGAATTTACTACTAATAATAACTCAATAATTTGAAACATGTCAGTTCTTGTTTTCCTCACCTGCCTCTATTTATTCCTCATTCTATTTTTTGAGATATCTCTTTCTCACATCTCTACCATGATAATGAACCTCGATAGGAGGTTCAAAATGTCGGTTAAACGAATATATTGATGCGATGGATCCAGAAGGCACTCTACAAAAGAATATATTATTTTGAGAAAATTATTAAAATGCGTTTTCAAGTTGAGAACACTAGGTTATTATAAGAAACTCAAATTTGAGTTATACTTTGGATAATTTATGAAAGTTAAAATGTAATTTCCATAATCCTAGAAACAAGGGAAATAAATATATATGTGAACTGAAGTGAAAATGGAATTAAATAGATGAATTGTTATACCTTTGTTGTTACGAATTACCAAGTTGTATATAAATCGTTAATTTTTTTATTAGAAGGATGAAAAGAGAAATATGGTATAGACAATACATATATAGGATATTCCATTTAATTGAACATCTTCATTACTATGAAAACAATAATCATAAATCTCTGTTAAATCTACAGAGATTAAAATGAAGTGAAGAAAAATTGGAACAAAGAATAATAGTGAAAAGAAATTAAAACCTCCCAAATTAAGAAGGAAGGTATTACAAGTTGGAATCAAAATTCATAAATAGTTAAACCAACATTCTTCTCTATCATTACTACCTTAAGTCGAAAGGAAAAATAAAGCGAAGATGGTATATCATATTTACCAGTAAGTTTCAATACAAGGCTACTGGAATTGTCAAGTGAGTTTAGTCAAAGCTAGAACAATTATAATCTAAGTACAGTCATATGTCGTGAGTGAAGAATGAGTTTCCAATTTATTCCATCAAATACAATTAAGTTTCAAGACCCAAATAACAAATAAGTGAGGATGGGGAATACCCAGTTCGCATACGAGGAATGCAGTTGAGAAACATTGGCTTAAATTAGAAGCACGATGTCTTGGTAATACAAATAAATTAAATGATTCAGGTCAAATAACCCAATAACCATCACAATACAGTAGTCACAAAGAATAATGATTGCGAAGAGAAGTGGAGTGAATCCAATCATAGATAAGAAACAAAAAGGGTAAAGATACATCAAACTCAAAAAACGTTAAACTAAGGTAATAAAAATTAAAATCAAGGTTAAAGTCAAAATCACTATAACTAGATACAAGACAAATATGGTAGGATTCGACCCAAAATAACTTTAGAATCTCATGACTACTCAGGAATTGGGTAAATGGACTTGGTGAAAACCCATTGCTAATTCCTAACAAAAATGTAAAATTATAGTGATAAAATTCTAAGTTCTCTTGAGTAGAAATCAAAATTAATTTGGGGTAAAGCCATTCAATTTAAATTCTAACTTTATTAACCAAATATATCAGTGAATGACAAACCCACCAACAAGAGACATTGTGATATAAAATTAGAGTCTGAATCTTACCAAAAACTCGAAGGCTGAGACATGCTCGAATGTAATATACATAAGGAAAAATAAATACCTCTATGGCCAGAATGCCAATTCTGGGAAAATGGTGGACAAAGGCCAAAACCTGCAGCAAATAAATTGAGTAAGTATATAAATTGAAAATTTGAATACACAGTATCTAATACTTTCAATGAAGGAGAAGAACTCTGAAACAAGTTCAGTGAACAAGAAGGATAACAAGTACAAACCAAGGTCCTACTATGAAAAAAAAATACCGTGATGAACCAAAACTTACTGATTGATATAATGGCATAGGTATAAAACCAAGGAAGTTGGTTATGAATCATTCTCTCTATGAAGATATGAGAAAATACAAAAACCAGAGGGGAATGCCCCTACTAATGGTTGAAAAATGACAAATGCCGTGAATAGCAACAAAACCCTAACCTTAGTACATATGACACTGAGAGAAAATATAGGTAAATATACACCGTCGAAACTGAAACACGTCCACCCTACATCTTTCCCATCTTAACGAAGCGCATGTGATGATCAGTACCCGAAGTACGAAAAAATTAATGTGTGGTAAAAATGAAAAGATAAGGGATATTTGGTTTGGACGTTTAATTAATTTGACTGACAGTTGAATTAAATACTTAGAAATCCCATTCACAAAGAAATAAATCAAATGTTATGTCAATCACCCACTGATACGATACATGAATATTATATGGTTATTCCATTGAATATTATATTAATTTAGGTATCAATTACAAAGAGGGCTAGTGGGGATGGATACACGTGAGAATGTTGGGTGAATATATGATCCCAAACATTCTACATAAGAGATATAATTATCAATTTGATTGTTAATATACCATATGGGGTTGTACATAGAATGGAAATGAAATGTATCGTGTTAGGGATACAAGGATAATAGAATATATATATTCGGAAAGAATTAAAATTATGGTACATTACTGATGAGGAATTAAGATAGGATACATATTTTTAATGTTTATGTATGTACATTATAGTCAGAAGTATAGATATATGTATGTTGAGATAAATATATATATTATACCATACTATAATTTTGATGTCATGTAGTAATACTTTAATTGTATACTTCATTAATGTTAAACATAATATATGTATTATCGGATAAGGATAATTCGATGGTGAATCATATGGATTAAATATCTTTAGAAACAAATTAGAGTTATTTAAATGAAAAAAATTGATTAGATAAGATAAGTACTGAGAGAAAGTTCTTTAGTAACAATTTGTAAGATTGTACTAATATGATAAACGTAACTTAAGAAAGGGACAAAAAAGAAGCGTGGGTGTTATAAGTAGATTTTTTTTTCGTAACTTTAGTTGTTACAAATGGTATTAGAGCCCATGTTGAAAACACTGGGCCTATGTGTCCCAACACTAAAAAAAAAAAATTATGCTGCTCTGAAAAAAATAGGAAAATAATTTTTTTTCTTTTCAGAATTTTGCGTACTAATTAAATTCTGTGTATAGTGATTGAAGTGCAGAAACAGTACAACTTTTGTTATGAATGAAAAAGGAGAGTTGTACGTGGATTTGGGGGGTGCAAGAAACCCACCAGCTCGAAATTCTCAATTGCTGGACATGATAAGAAATATGCAACATGAAATGGTTCAGCTAAGGACTAGCAATGAACAATTGTTGCAAGCCAGTCAAGAGTAAGAGAGGTTGATTCAGGAACTAACCTCATGGTCTAGTCATGAAAGTGAAGACCATGGAAAAAAAAAGAAAATAATTTGAAACCAACTTAGAAGGGTCTTAGGGTGGGGAAGCATCTAGACATAATTCCAGAAAGAAAAAGGAGTTGCAAGGGGAATTCTGAAAAATCAAACCTCCAACTTTTGATGGTGAAAACGAGGAGCATGTGGAAGCTTGGATCCTGAACATGGTTAAATACTTCCAGGTATATGAATACGGAAGTAACATGAAATCAAAATTAGAAATTTACCAACTGCGGGGTAAAGCACACTTTGGTGGGAAGAAACAAAAATGGTGAATGTGCTGGATGGAAAAATTGTTACCTAGGAAGAATTTCAAGACAAATTCAAGTCTAGGTACCTGAAGGAGAGGTATCATGATGATAAAGTGAAGGAATTTCATGAGATGAGATTGGGACAACTCACAACTGATGAGTTTGTTACCAAATTTATGAAATTGCTTCGCTATGTGCCTTATATCAGAGAAGAAAAGGCCAAAGTACAATGATTTTTGAACTTCCTACCTACTATATATAAAGAAAGAATCAAATTTGATAATAAAAAAACAATGGATGAAGTTGTTCGAAAAGAAATATTATGCTATGAATAGTTTAAAGGCAGAAATGATCAGGTGAAAAATTGGAAAAATAAAGAGAAACGGAAGGGTGACTCAAGCATAAAAAGAGTAAAACCAGCATATCTAAAAACATTTGGGAGAAAACACCAAAGAAAAAAATTTAATAAGAGTGGAGAAAACCAACCAGCACAATCACATATTGGTTCTAAGAAAATGGATACAAACAACAAAAGGGAAAGTGTTGGTGTTGTGGATAACCTCACCTGTTATGTGACATTCAAGTAGTATGAGAAGCAACTATAGTAAATGACATTGCTCGAAACATTCCTAGGATCAATGCTGCATTAGAAGATCTACAGGATGAACACCAATCAACCATGATAGAAATTGAAGGTATGATTGTTGAACAGCCTATTTCTATTTTAATAGATCTAGGAGAAAATTTAAGTTATATCAGTCCACAGATAGTGGAAATGTGTAAGCTAAAATCAAAAAAATTCCAGCAAGCACGGTTAGTGTAGTTAGCTACAGGAACAAAGATAAAAGTGACCCACAAACTTCCAAAAACTACTGTAAATTTAAATGGATATGAAACTAAACTTCATTTAAATACTTTTCCTCTATTATCATATGACCTTTTATTAGGAATGGATTGGTTATATAAACATAAGAAATAGTAAATTTATTAGACAAGATAGTACATTGTATAGATGATGAAAGAAAACTTGTGATAGTAGAAGGAAAACCAAAACCAATATCTCTCAGGAAAATTTCTGCATTACAGTTAGAAAGCACAGTAAGAAAAGGTTGTCATGTGTATGTTGTACAAGTGGAAGAGCTGGGACAACAAACAAAAAAAGAGGCTATAGAAAACTTACCAATGATCAGAGAGTTCAAGGATGTATTTCCAGAAGAAATCCGCCATATACCCCCTAAAAGAGACATTTCTTTTTCAATTGAACTGGTACCAAGAGCTACATTTGTTTCCAGGGCACCCTCTAGGATGAGTATTCCTGAACTACTCTAACTAAAACTCCAATTGCAAGAATTGTTAGACATAGGATACATCATGCCAAGTGTGTCTCCTTGGGGTGCACCAGTGTTTTTTGTTAAAAATAAATATCGCACATTCAAAATGTGTATAGTTTACAGACAGCTGAATAAGTTAACTATTACAAATATATATCCTCTTCCAAGGATGGATGATATATTTGACCAGGTAAGAGGAGCTACTATCTTGTCTAAAATTGATTTGAGAATGGGATATCACCAAATCAGAATTAAATATGAGGAAATAAAAAAAACCACATTCAGAACTACATATGGTCACTATGAATATGTAGTCATACCCTTTGTACTGACAAATGCCCCTGCTACGTTCATGTGTTTAATGAATAGTGTCTTGCATAAATAGCTAGACAAGTTTGTACTAGTGTTCATTGATGACATTGTATTTTACTCCAAAAATGAAGAAGAACACGAAGCACATCTCAGGATAGTACTCTAAACACTTAGAGAACATCAACTATATGAAAAACTCAGCAAATGTGAATTTTACAAGGATAAAATTTAGTATTCGTTTCATGTGATTTCAAACGATGGATTAGCAATAGATCCATAAAAAATAAAAGAAAAAATTAATTGGCCTGTAACCACAGATGTACCGGCAATACAGTCATTTATGAATATTCCCAAATAATAGTGTAGGTTTGTTGAAGGATTTTCAGCACTAGTCTATCCTATTACTTCATTGTAGAAAAAAGGAGTAAAGTTTGAGTGGACAGCAAAGTGTCAAAGTAGTTTGAACAACTAAAACTAAAATTAACCACTGCCCCCATATTGAAATTTTCTAATCCAAACAAATAATTTGTAGTGTGTACATATGCTTATGTAGAAGGGCTAGGAGGAGTATTACTGCAACATAATTCAGTAATAGCATATGAGTCAATAAAATTGAAGAAGCGTGAATAGAATTATGTTGTGGATGATTTATAACTAGTTGTTGTTATACATGCATTAAAGACATGGAAACATTATTTATTAGGAAATAAGTTCATATTAATGACAGATCCCATAAGCCTAAAATACTTCTTTACTCAACTAGATCTAAATGCCAGATAAGCTATATAGTTAGCTTTCCTTAGTGTGTTCGATATAGAAATAAAACACATTAAAGGAAAGGAAATTCAAATTACTAATGCTTTGAGTAGGAATTCTCATCAAATTTTGACATATGCGGGAAGTATTGTGAACTTTGATGTAGAAGAATAGATTCATGAAGTGTTGATACAAGATCAACAACATGTAAAATTGCAAGAGAAATTGCAGCAAAATGAAGTTGTGGGATATACCAAAAACTAGAAAGGACAGATTTATTATAAACAAATATTGTATATTCCAAATGTCACATCTTTAAAATAGGAAATCTTAGATGACTACCATAAGAAATCTTATGCAGGTCATCCTGGTTATCAAAAACTGATTTCAACATTAAGGAAAAACTTATTTTGGCAAGGTATGAAAAAATATGTAACTAATTCTATGACAAGGTGTTTAGAATGTCAGCCGGTAAAAGTAGAACATCAGCATCCCGCGGGATTATTGAATCATCTCCCCATTCTAGAATGGAAGTGGGAAGTGGTTTCAATACATTTCATTACTATATTTCCTAGAACTACGTATCAACATTACTCTATAATGGTTGTAGTAGACACTTTAGCTAAAGCATCACACTTTCTACCAGTGTAATCTAATTTCAGCATAGCTCAAGTAGCTAATGTGTTTATGAAAGAAATTGTGAAATTACATGGAATTCCATAAATGAATATATGTGAGAGAGATGAAAAATTTACTTCAGCCTTTTGGAAAAATATGTTGGAGGTATGGTTACCAAGTTTAATTTTATTACTACTTACCATCCTCAAACAGATGGAAAAACCGAAAGAACCAATAAGCTTTTAGAAGACATGCTGCGCATGTATGTGATGGACAGACACACAAAGTGGGAAGATTTTTTTCATCTGGAAGAATTTGCATATAATAATAGTTATCAAGCCTCCATTAAGATTATTCCTTTAGAATCTTTGTATGGTAATGCCACACTCTGCTCAGTTTGAGTCAACCAGAGGATAAGTTGATTCTTGGACCAGATGCACTATAGAAAATGGAAAGAACTGTGAAGAAGATTCGGCAAAATATTAAAACAACTCAAGATCGTAAAAATAATTATGCAGACAAGAAAATAATTCAAAGATAATTTAAAGTGGGAGACCATGTTTATTGAGGATTAATCCTTGCAAAAGTTCATTATATGCTAGTAGTTGTGCTAATTTAGCACCACGTTATTGTGGACCATTTGAAGTTTTAGAAAGAGTGGGGCCATTAGCTTACCAATTCGCTCTACCTAGTCATATTAAGGTTCACAATGTCTTTCATGTTTCCTTATTGAAAAAGTGTGTACGTGACCCTACTCATGTAATTGATTAGATTGTGATACAGGTGGAAACAGAAGGGGAATTTCTTCGAGAGCCCCTTGGTATACTAGAACGGGAAGAAATCGAGCTACAAAATAGAACAATAGCTAGGGTGAAAGTGTAGTGGAGACACTTTACAACTAAGGAAGCTACTTGGGAGTGAGAAGATAAGATGAAAGAGAAATATACATCACTTTTTAAGAAATAAACATAAGTACTTGCAACACTGAGGATGGTGTTTTGTTTTATATGGGGAATATGTAATATCCCTATTTTTTTTTCTTTTATTTAGAAATTTGAGAATCCTAAAGGTTAAGTTGACCTAAAGGAAAACTAAATGTGGACATATTATTTTTGAATTAAATAAATTTGGAATTTAATAATTGTGCAAAGACTAGAGTAAAATGGAGACCAGGATTTAAAATCCATGAGGATGGAATAAAATCCAAATACTTTACCAAAATATCCAAAAATGCTTGGAGAAAAAAATAAATAAAATAAAAATATTATATGGGAGATAAGAATCTAATATATACCTCAGTAAAGTGGAAATTTACTCAGAAGAGGTGAAAAAAAACTAGAAAGAGGAAAAAGCTAGTTTTAAAGAGCTTTTGTGGAAAAAGCAAAAGTAAAGCCTAGGATAAAGTAAAATAACATCGTAAATTAATTGGACGCAGTTATGGAGACATGATGATGGAAAGCAAGCTTAGATAAGCCATTCCTAGGTAGACAAGAGGTTGTCTACAGTTTGGAGGAATTGGTCTCTGCTTGGGGGGAGATGTGGATTAAGCTCAAAGTTGGGTGTCAAATAGTCTTTATCAGATTTTGTATGCACAATTTGTTAAATTTTGTCTTCTGATTTCTATTATAATGATGATATTCTGATGTAGTTAAATTTGGTTAAGTTATGAGTTTTAGCTCAAAGCTTTATATCTATAATTAAAAACTCTTTTGATAGGCTATTGTGTTCTTAGAAAGAAATTGACATATGTATTTAATAGAAGTTTAACTATAACATGTATAGTTAATTATTCTATATAGTTACATAGACTGGAATAAATAGTTGGCCAACACAGAAAATCTCTAAACCCAGAGAGAAGGGTCTAAATCCATTGTTAGGTCTCTATTAGAACTTTTATTTCAGATATAGAGGACACAAAGTTTTACCGTCTATAATTATAAATGTACTTGATTGAAAATATTGAATCTATTAATAACACATAGTTATTTATGTAAATTGATATTATAATTATATAGGTATACAATGCGAGGTAAAGTACACCTGGAGTTAGGAAAGTATAAAATTGCATAATAAACATACTTATATTCAAATTATTAAATTCATATTTATGGAGATTTACACATAACCAGGTATATGTACTGAAAAAAATATATAACATATATATACCAATTCTGAATATATGAAAGCCTCTCATAGAGCTGAATCGAAAAACACAGTATTATTGAAATTAAAATATTACTTACAATAGACATTTACATATTGACTAGAAGTCATCCCTTTACTAAAATTAATTACAGAATGTAGAGTTGATATTCTTAAATATCATCATACATAGATGGCTAAAATCTAAACACTGGGATGACCAAGCTGGAGGAAGACGAAATTTGTTGTGATATCTGCTAAATGAGAACATGAATTAACTGTTGTGGAAATTTGGGAAATTTCAATTACCTGTACAAAAACACATATATATGTGTTAGATTAATATGAAGTATAATAAAATAAATAGAAAAAAACTATACAACTTCTATAATAATTAATAGTACAATTTATACCTGGGTAATGAACATGAGGGATTGAGATCCCTCCTGTACATGACAGTATAAAAAAATTTGGTTCAAAAAAGTAAAAGAAAGGATGAAAAGTGAATCCTAAACTTTATTAAATTACCAAATTGGTTCACTAAATAAATTTCATAATTGAATATTAATTACCTATGTTGAATATTGAAACATAGTACATGGTGGTTGAGTATATTGCATAAATTTGACAAATTTGGAAAAGAGGTTTTCCTTGAATCAAGAAAGAATAAATTATTCTGAGAAAATTATAAAAATGTGTTTTCAAGTTTAGAACTCTCGGTTATTATAAGAAACACAAATATGAATTATACTCTGGATAATTTATGAAAGTGAAAATATAATTTCAATAATATTAGAAGCAGGGGAAATTAGTATATTGATGAACTGAAGTGAAAATGGAATTAAATAAATGAATTGATATACCTCTGTTGTTACAAATTACCAAGTTGAATATAAAGTGTCAAATTTTTTATTAGAAGGTTGAAAAGAGAAACATGGTATAGACAATCCATATATATGTTATTCCATCTATTTGAACATCTTAAATACTATGAAAACAATAATCATAAATATATGTTAAATCTACAAAGATTTAAGCGAAGTGAAGAAAAATTGGAAAAGAGAATAATAGTGAAAAGAAATTAAAACCTCCCAAATTAAGAAGGAAGGTATCACGAATGGGAATCAAAATCCATAAATAGTTAAACCAACATTCTTCTCTGTTATTACTACCTTAAGTTGAAAGGAAAAATAAAGCGAAGATGGTATATCATATTTAGCAGTAAGTTTCAATAAGAGGGTACTCAAATTGTCAAGTGAGTTTAGTCAAAGCTACAACAATTATAATCTAAGTACATTCATATGTCGTGAGTGAACAATAGGTTTCCAATTTATCCAGTCAAATACAATTAAGTTTCAAGACCAAAATAGCAGATAAATGAGGATGGGGAAATACCCAGTTCACATGCGAGGAATGCAGTTGAGAAACGTTGCCTTAAATTAGAAGCACGATGTATGAGTAATGAAAATAAATTAAATGTTCATGTCAAATAATCGAGTAACCATGAGAATATGGTATTGATAGAAAATAATGATTGCAAGGAGAAGTGGAGTGAATCCAATCATAGATACGAAATGAAAAGGGTAAATAATACATAAAACTCTATGAAACGTTAAACTACGTTTATACAAATTAAAATCATGGATTAAATTTGAGATCACTATAACTGGATACAAGAAAAATATGGTAGGATTGGACACAAAATAACTTTAGAACGTAATGAATACTCAGGAATTGGGTAAATGGAATTGCGGAAAATCCATTGCTAATTCCAAACAAAAAAATTAAATTATAGTGATAAAATTCTAAGTTCTCCTGAGTAGAAGTCAACATCGACTTGGGGTAAATTCATTCGATTTAAATTCTAAATTTAGTAACCAAATATATCAGTGAATGAAAAACCCAACAACTAGAGACTTTGTGGTATAAAATTATAACCTGAAACTTACCAAAAATTCGAAGGCTAAGACATGCTGGAATGTAATATACGTAAGGAAAAAGAAATACCTCTATGACTGAAATATGAATTTGGGGAAAATGGTGGACAAAGGCTAAAACTTGCAGGAAATAAATGGAGTATGTATATAAATTGAAAATTTGAATACACAATATCTAATACATTCAGTGAAGGAGAAGAACTCTGAAATAAGTTTAGTGAACATGAAGGATAACAAGTACATACCAAGGTCCTACTGTGAAAAAAAAATATCATGATGAACCAGAACTTACCAAATGATATAATGGTGTAGGTATAAATCCAAGGAAGTTGGTTCTGAATCGTTCTCTCTAGGAAGAGTTGAGCAATGAAAAAAACCAGAGGGGAATGCCCCTGCTAATGGTTGTAAAACAACAAATGACGTGAATAGCAATGAAACCCTAACCTTAGTACCTATGACATCGAGAGAAAATACGGGTAAATCTGTGCCATCAAAACTAAAAGACATCCACCCTACAACTATCCCATCTTAACGAAGCCCATGTGATGATCAGTACCTGAAGTATGAAAAATTAATGAGTGGTAAAAATGAAACGATAAGTGATGGTTGGTCTGGCTATTGAATTAATTTTACTGACAGTTGAATTAAATACATAGAAATATCATTCCCAAAACAATAAATCAAATGTTATGTCAATCACCCACCGATACGATACATGGCTATTATATGGTTATGCCATTGAATATGATATTTCATTTAGGTATCAATTACAAAGAGGGTCAGTGGGGATGGATACACGTGAAAACGCTGGGTGAATATATGATCCAAACCTTGTACATAAGAGATATAATTATCAATTCGATTGTTAATATACCATATGGGGTTTTACATAGAATGGAAATGAAATGTATTGTGTTAGGGATACAAGGCTAATAGAATATATATATTCGAAAAGCATTAAATGTATGGGACATTACTTATGAGGAATTAAGATAGGATGCATATGGTTAATGTTTCTGTATGTACATTATAGTCAGAAGTATATATATATATATATATATATATATATTGTGATAAATATATATATTATACTATACTATACTATAATTATAATGTTGCGTAGTAATACTCAAATTGTATACTTAATTAATGTTAGACTTAATATGTGTATTATCGGGTAAGGATAATTTGATGGTGAAGCATATGGATTAGATATCCTTAGAAACAATTAAGAGTTACTAAAAAGAAAAAAATTGATGAGATAAGATAAATACTGAGACAAATTTCTTTAGTAACAATATGTAAGATTGTCCTAATGTGATAAAATTAATTTAATTAAGGGACAAAAAAGCAGTGTGAGTGTTATAAGTAGAATTGTTTTTTTTTTTTTTGGGTAAGTAGAGTTGTTACAAATATTTTTACATCTGAAAAGATGAATTGTGTTCACCATATGGAAGGAAATAAGTTATTGGTTTATGCAAATTGAAGGAATGAGTCAGTTTCAGGATAATCCACTAATGGGAAGAACCAAGCCACAAAGACACAATACTCAAAGGTCTGTGGGTAGATTATGTCATGATTATTGCAATATCTTATAGATAGTTATGTTGTTTTTTAGATGAGATTATTTGTAATATTTTATGACAATGTTCAAGTCATGCACTCCCTTACAACCACTCACTGAGGGGTGAACACTCTCATGGGCATTTAATAATAAAATTAAAAGTTTGATGGTTTTCACCCTACAGAGTTTTCATGTTATATCAGTGTCTGATGTGATTTATTGTTATGTCGTTTTTATGATTTTGATCCCTTGCATGATGTGACATTTATATTACCAAGAATTTGGTTAACTAACTAAGTTAAATTAATCATGGAATTGATGCAAGGTTACATGAGGAAGTTTATGTTAATATGCTACAATAGTAGTAGTTATTAGTTGTGTAACTTACTATTACTTTACTAAAGGTTAATCTATGTAATGATTCCATTTATCTAATGGTCATTTAAGTAATATGTAAATTAATTCAGAAAGTTAAATTTTGGTAAATTTTGTAAAACAATTATAACTCTAATAATTTTCATGTGAGGTTATTGAGGGATGTTACAAGTGGTAGATGATTAAAACGTTGCAGAATTAGTGCCTTTTGGGAAATGGTAAGTGGAAAATAAGCTGAAGTATGATGCTAGTGGGCATCAACTCATGTATGATTCTAACCAAATTTGGAGTATACTACATTTCACATGAGATGTATGGTTAATGACAACATTAAAAAATGGTAAGTCATAATTTCTACCTTAAAACTGTCTTCCTAACATTTGAATATTGATGCAAGTAAAAGATAGTAAAATATTTATTTCATTTATGAAAAAATTGAGCACTCACTAGGTATAGTGTGGATTAATTACCAACCTTTTCATGCATATTATTACAATAATTATTATGGTGCATTTAAAAAAAAAATACTAAAATTACAATGCACTTCTTACAAAATGCATGTATTTTTCTATCTCATAACTAAAGGATGTAGAGGATGGGGTTTTCCTTAAAGAGGAAAATTGAATGTTTTAGAAGACATTGAAAGAATCACTTTAGATGTTAAAAATGAACAATGAATCAAGTGATAAAATGTGACTATAATGGCATGATTGATGATTTAATCTTGTCATGATTGAATTTAAGATGGTTGGTAACATGAATTAGTTAGTTTTTCATGACTAACTATCAAAACTTATATACATGAATTGGTTGTAATTAAAGTTTATTTCAAGTTGTAAATAAGTGATTGTGGTAGTTTACTTTATATTTTTCGTCTGTCGGTAACAATACACTATGGAATTGAGGATGCTTGGATTGTTACCATGATTGTTATTGACACTGACACATTGATGATAAATCAATCTCTTTCATTGATTAAAGGTCTTTTTTATATTTTATGCACATGAAAGAAAATTACAATGATTGCACAAGTGAGTATTAGTTTAACCACGCATACCTAGGATTGCAAGTTCTCGAAGTTGACAAATAATTT
Organism: Pinus albicaulis; assembly: GCA_034641835.2. Lineage (NCBI taxonomy): Eukaryota > Viridiplantae > Streptophyta > Pinopsida > Pinales > Pinaceae > Pinus > Pinus albicaulis. The sequence continues at coordinate 871,945,694 of CM076583.1, read as the reverse complement.
TCCTCATGATACAATAATGTTGTTAAGTGATTGATTTGAGAGTTGTACTAGCTTAATGTTAGAACTAGTATTAATCAAATGATGTTAATTACCTTGTTTTTTTAAACCTCAAAATTTTATGAATTGATGATTATATGATGATGTTAGCTCGGTTACATCTTATATTTAACAAATATGTTTAATATGTATTTTAGAAATCCATCTAGTATATGTGAATATCGCGGTGACAAAACATAGTGAATATAATTAGAGAAGTCCATCATGTTGTGAAAACATGATGTTTCTAGTTCTCATTGCCAAAAGAAAATTTTGATGGTGTTTGAATCTATTGGCATTAATATTTTTATTAACCCAGGGAATTCTATGTGAATGACTTGAACCTAGTAGTAGTGCTTAATGATTGTTGGTTAGATGCATATGCGTAAATGAAATGGCATGTTGCATGAGTTAGAAACTATGTGAATGAAAATGATTAAACTATTGTTGATCCGGGTGGATATTGGTGGAAACTACCTATTCCACTTTGACTTGACTATTGTTTCTTTATTTTTTTAGTTTCCTTAATTTTAGCACAATTTACTATTTTTGGTAGTTTTCGGGTCTTGAAATTGTAAAGCCATTTTGAGGCCCTAAACAATGTTTTTTTTTGTAATATGGGATAATAAAGAATATTTTAGTAAAAATTTGTAGTCCTCATATATATCTAACAAGGTATTGTGCATGTCTAACGAAGATTGTATGCCAAAGTTACGACCCCGATATGTTTATGTACCAATTTACCCCAATGGGGCCCACAATTTTGGCGATTCATCTCCTAGGGTTAGGTTTTTGGATGTTTAGGGTTTCCCATTGTTTCTCAATAATAAATAGGCCTTTTAGCTTCATTTTAACAAAATTCAGAGGCATGTATCCACACCATCTCTTCTCAGATATAAGCTACCATCGCCCGAGCTATTTTATTTCCATTTTGTTTGTAAGCATATTTTAGTTCTTTGATATTAATGAAATGATTTTTTATTTCTACTGCATCTCTGTATTTATGGTTATATAGGTATTCTAGTGCATTCCTACATAAGTCAATATCAATTGTTCCCTTATCTATTGTTGTCAAAAAACAACTTAGGGAAACTTTGTTTTAACATCTAGAGGACGTATCCGTAGTTGTTATATTACCTTCATTGTATAGAATAATGTTACAAAATGTTGTTACAAAGTGCTATTACAGAATTTTGTATATGGAAAGTAATAGGACCAATACATTTCTACACGTTTAAATATTCTAAACATAGAAACACATGAAATTGAAATGCATCTTGAATGTATTTGACAAATGTTTTGTACATCATAGCATTTTTCTAGAAGGTGTGTTTTTTTTAATTGTTCTGAATAATATTTATAATTTGATAAAGAAAGGGTGGATTAATGGCAGCATAAGAACCTATGAAAGGTAAAATGTTGCAATGTAAATTGCAAATGCATATGAGAAGGTATAATGTTTAATGTTAAAATATGCAAGATTGGTGTTGTTTTATTGAAACTGCATGTTGATAATTATGTGAAAATTTAAAATGAATGTTGCCTAACTATGCATATGTATATGGGAGATTACCGGGGGAGTAATATGTATCATATGTTTTATATGTTAATGTTGACTATTTTAGACATGGACTATTTTTGGACTATATGGCTATGGAAGCCACATTTAAACTTTTTTCGATTATGTAATCGATTTAATTATTGTCATGTAATTGATTAATTATTATTAATAAATAAAAATGTTGGAAAATTTCTCAGGAAAGAGCACCAGAGTAAGAATATTTATTTCCTGTTTGGAAATAGTTGTTTGTGGTTAATCCTAAGATGAATCTTTCATAAAAATATCCTAAAAATATCTAGCAGAAAATAATTAGAAATTTATGGATTTAATATGGTGGGAGAGAAATATCATATTAAATCAATTATTTGGAGAAAGATACTAAGTCTGGGAGAAGTAAATCGTTAGGGGAGAAAAATACAGTCTTTAAAGAAAAAGCAAATAATATTTTTCGAAAATAAATAAATCTAAAAGGCCTAGGAAAAAGGGTTGGCAAACCCAAAATTTGGACATTGTTAAAATATATTCGAAAGGAAACCTATAAAAGAAACCACCAAGGAATTAATCATGTCATTTATTGTAGTGGCAATAAAATCTGAGCTCAGGTGGAACTTGCAGAGGAAGCTCGTGGTCAGGAAGAACATGGTCAGTTCTGCAATATTTTTCGAGATTTGGTTCTCATAGTAAAACAAGTTAATTAATCAGATAAATGATGTGTTAAAGCTGAATTTTCTATATATTTTTGTAATAATTTTATGTAAATCCTAACAAGAAAGGATCCCAATTCTCGGAAAGGAATTACTAGAAATGTAATTTCCTCTATTATATTACCAATCTTATGAATGTGTTTAGGAGGGGTGAAGATAGTGTGGACTTGGCCCAATGATTTATCGATTTTATGATTAGAGAGCTAGGTGTTCTATAAGTGCTTATAGAAGTGTTGTGATTAAAATATCACTTGACCTTTCCTAAGTGATTGATAGTTAAAATTATTTAATTTGATTGAAAATGTCGTGATTAATGTGATTGAATTTGTTGATTAGACATTACAAGGTGTTTTCCATGGAGGATGTGGAACCACCTATAGTAAAAAAAATTGCATAAAGTGTCCATGAATCTCAAGGGTAATTGGTAAGTAATGGTAAGTTGGTATAGATATTTTGTTTTCATCTCAAAAAAATTGAATAATAGTTAAGTGAAGGAAAGTAGAAATTGCCTATTTTTGTAGTTGTAAATGATTATGATTATTGATAAGCATTACCAACTTTACTTATTGAACATAGAAATCCTTCATTCTAAAGGGAAGTAATTCCACATTTTGGTTATTTATATGGTTATATTATGAGTAAAAGTTAAAGTTCAAATGATATAAGAACACTTAGGATGATGTTCTCTTTAAAGGTGGGTAGTATGTAATATCCCTGGCATAAGTTACCATAAAAAATCTCGTAAACTTCATGTATTACATATTATAAAATATTGTTAATTTAATTTAATTATATATATATATATATATATATATATATATAATGAAATAAATGGATTCAAGTCGATTTCGATTCCAAGCCGAGAATAGAAGGATGAACACTAAGTTTCTTACCTGCGGCTCCCATCTCTCTATCGCCGCCGCCAAGCCTCAGCATGGGCCTGCGGATTACGGAACCCAAAGATATGGCACGCCCCCGATTCAACTTGATCCCAGCGAGATACACAGCTCCACTGATGAAAATATGAAGAAAATATGCATTGAGCTCTCTAGCACATGCATAGAAGCTAATTCATTCTCTGTGCATGTCTACGATTGCAAAGTAGGAGGGAGCACACCTGCGAGGATTCCCCACCCCTCTGCCGTCATCAAGAAAACACAGAGCAAGTTAGATCTAAAATACCAAAGGACTTCAGCGACACAACCGCTCTGGATCACTCCTGCAAACATACCTGCATATAGCCAGCCATTGGCACAAGGGCTTCACTCACATCTCAGGATCCCCACGAAAATTTCTGATGATAAAGCTTTCCAAGGTAAACCTTGCTTGCAGCTCCCCAGCTACCTTGAAACTAGGAAAAAAAAGAAGGCCCCCAATTGTAGCCTGAGCTCAGATGACTGCAGTAGGAACATAGAAAAGGATGAGGATTTCAATGATCAGGCACAGGTCTTGAAGATGGGCTCTGCAATGCTTCCTGACAGCCTGTGTTCCCTAGAACCATCCTCTCATGCCTTTCAAATCTATATCTCACTCCTTACGAGTAGATATTTGATGATATGGGTTCACTCAATGGACAGAGTACATAAACTCCTGCAAGCCCTAGAGCACAAGCTGGGGATTCCCTCATCTCTTCAAAGGCTTATATATGGAGGTAAACAACTTGATGTCTCTTTTCCCCTTTCATTCTATAACATTGAGAGAGATGCTACTCTAGTTTTAACCCTTCGTTTGAGAGGGGAGGCTACGGGGCACTCTTCTTCTGCACTAGATTTCTCCTACAAGGATGTTATCCATGCACAGCCCAAAAAATAAGATCCATCCCCTATGGTCCCCAAGCCCTTTCTATTGATAAGATGGAGGAAGTTCCCTCCATAGATATTTTCCATCCATATCTGGTAGAGCAGCTTCAAAAATATGCAGAAATCGCCATCATCTGCAGATTCAATGGAATTTTGTCACACATAAAGGATCTCTACGAGTGGCTCTATGCCAACTGGACCCATAACTGCACAATTATCTTCTACTCAAAGGGATTTTTCATTGTAGTTTTTGAACACGGCAAATATTACCAGAGGGCAGTAACAGAAGTTCCATGGTTTTGGGGACAAGTAGGACTCTTCCTCACCCCCTGGTTCCCAGATTTCAACCGCTCTACAACAATCATCACCAAGATTCCAGTCTGCGTCAGGATTCCTAATTTACCTGCTCATTTATGGCACTTGTCAATCTTCCAAGGCATAGGAAACTCCCTGGGCCACTACCTAACATCAGATCCCTTTCGGGAGTACCAAGGGCTATACACATATGGCAGAATATGTGTCAAAATTGACATAAGTAAAGGTCTTCCAGATCAAATCAATCTCAATATTGGCAATTTCTTGTGGACATAGTCTCTGGATTATGAGAACACTGCCTTCCGTTACTGCCACTGTCACCAAACAGGGAACCTTCAGAACTCATGTGCCAAGTTCCTTGCCCAGAAAAAGTAAAACAACCCCAAGACAAAACCCAAAACATGGATACCTTGTCACCCACCTCCCATGGATGATGATTACACCTCCAACATAGATGAGGAGGAGATTGATGCAAAAATGGAGCAGGAAAAGAAGATGAGAGACTTATCCTCCATTGTCCCTGAGGGATCCCTTGTCATGATGACCTCTCAGAAACACACCCATGAATCCTCCTCTTCTGACGTAGATAAGAAGACTCCTCCAGTAGTCAACAACAATCTTCAAGTGGTTCTAGCCCAACCGCACCAAGCTGGATGGGTCAAAGTCAACAAAAATAAAGCGAAAAAATCTCGCACAGAGGATGCTTCCCACTCTGGGTAGAACCATGTTTCTCTCTTCTTTTGTTTCCTAGTCACACTTCATTGTTCTTTTGTTTGTTTCTTGTTCACTTTTTGGGAACAAGGTTGGTTATTTATCATTTCCAGTTTCCATTTCTTTCCTCTCTTGATTGTAATCTCTTCTTGTACCATATGATCACTTAATATAATTAGTCTTATTTACCAAAAAAAAATGCATGGATTACAATCAAGAAATAGTTTCTTAAATAATTAGTTGTAAAACTAATTTTAATATTCATGAAACCAAAATTACTATGAGAACAAAGGGGTGAAGAGAGGAACTTGATTATTGAAAAAGGATTCACGGAGGAATATTGCTGTAGGGGAATCAGAGCTTCTAAGCCATTAAATATTCTTTAGAAAAAAAACCTGAAAATGTGGTCTTGATTTTTTAGAACAATTTATATTCTTCTATGCAAATAAATTGCATTTTCCAAGTTCGTATATTTTACGAGTTTTAGAAATAATGAGTCTTAGTTTTAGAAAATATATGGAGAGGTGATATTTTTTCCACAGCGCACAGTAAATCTACCTTGAAAAACATGAGAGATTCTATAAATAGATTGAGTCAATTTAGAATTTATAAAAATATGATTTATGGAATGATTTATGGATGATTTATGGAGGGATCTTAGGGTTTAGGAAAATGTGATTTATGGAGTGATTTTAGGATTTAAAAAATTTATTTAATTTTCATAATTCTATTTATTATAGTCCTACAAACAATGAGAACTAATGGCCATTTGCATGTTTTTAAATAAACATCACGATAAGAGAGAGAAATGAGTGTTTTTAAATAAATATATGTACAAAATTTTCTGAATGGAAGTTGTTCCTATGAGAAATTTAGCACAAGATTACTTCATTTCTTGCCTGACTACTATTGACTATAGTACCATGGAAAAAATTATTTATTCGACATAGAATACTGCATCAAGGGTCTCGTTGGACTAATGTATTCCAAGCATTAAAAGATAAGTTATGAGGGCATAAATTTCTTCAAAGAATTTTCATATTTGTAATATCAATATCTATTTTATTATATTTATCTTTGAAAAAATTCATATGCATGAGATTAATATATATTACGCTAGATTTATTTTAGAAAATAAGTAAATGTTTTCATGCAATAAACACCTATCATGCAAAGAAGTATATGTTTGCATGAAAAAATATTTTCCAGACATCTAGAAGTTTTATTTTTTAAAATATTATACATATTATTGAAAAACGAACATAAATTAATGATACTACTCTTGGAAAATATTTTCATGAGTTATTGAAAACTCAAGACATTTTAACGAGAATAATCTTGAAAATATTTGCATGAGATCTTGAAAAATGAATATAAGTTAATGATGGTAATTATTAAGTGGATTTCATACGTTCTTGAAGGGATTTTCATGGGTTGTGAACAAAGAAAAGTTACCTAGAGTTATTTCTTGAAAATAAACCATGAATTTATGTGACCCTTGTCGTTTTCCTGAAAATACTGTATGAAATTTGTATTTTTTTTATGCATGGATAAAACAACTATTTGGGGTATATTTTATGGGAAATAAATATGTTTCTTTGTATGCATCCAAAGAAAAACTATTACAATTTATTTTGGAAAATAATAATTTTAGAGGTGCACAAAACAATATCCACGATGTTAGTTCTCTTGAAAAGAGTAGTTTTTTATGTACATATATAGATAGCTAATGTGTTAGTGTTCTTGGAAAAAATGTGTTGTTTTGTGCTCAATTATTTATATTGATATTTCATGAAAATAATAAGATATAATGATTGATTTCTTGAATATATATATATATATATAGTTGCACCCGGAAGAGAATATAACTATTGTGTTATACTTTTTAAAGATAAATGTGTAATTGCATGCATTAAATATATTAGATTTCCTTTGGATAAGTACATGTATCTTCACACAGGAAATAATAATTATCATGCTAGATTTATTTGGAATAGATCATGTATTTTCATGTACAATGGGTATTACAAATAGCTCTCCTTGGAAAGTATGCTCTTTGAAAGAACTTGTAGTTGCATGCACAAGAATAGTATCTTTTATGATAGCTTTCCTGTGTTAAGATTATGCAGTTGCATGCAGGGTTATGTTAGCTTTATTTTGGAAATATTATGCATGTGCATGGAGGATTATGTTAGTGTTCTTTTGGGAAAATATTATGTGTTTTCATGCAATTGTGAAAATTTTATGTAGTCACATGAAAATCAATGGCTAGTATGCTACGTTCCTTTAAAATAATAAGAACAATTGCAATCATTTTCCTCTTGGAAGGGAAGGGAAGTTGTGCTTGTGTGAGGGGAATATTAGTTAATCTGGTATTTATTTATAGACAAGTTATAATTATTATATGTTTATGATTAATGCATGTGTAGTGATTGCTAAAGAAAACATGTCACATTGTTTGGTTTATATTTCATGAAAGTACATCAATGGATTAGGAAACATCACTAGTATAGAATTGTTATTGGTTTGATTGATACTTTATCTAATCATGATATCAAAGTTTGCTGACAGTAGCGGTTGTAGGAAAATCCCTCGACATATGTAAATATGGATTATGTTTACCATTATTGTAGGAAATAAGTTAGTGGTCAATGCATATTAAAGTAATTTCAACTACAGGATAATTCACTAATGGGAAGAACCAGGCCCCAAAGACACAATGCTCAAGGTTTTGTGGGAAAATGATGTCATGCTGATTGTAATAACTTATAGTTAGTTATTTTATTTTTGAGATGAGATTATTTGTAATATTTTATTCAAATGGTCAAGAGATGGACTCCCTTAAAATAATTTGGTGAGGGGTGAACACCCTCATGAGATTTTAATTATCAAATTAAATGTTTTTTGGTTTTCACCTATGGGGTTTACAAGGTATATCAGTTTATAATTATGTTATTTCTTGTTGTGTCACTTTTATGATGTTGATTCCTTCCATGATATGACATTTATATTATCAAGAATGTGATTAACTAATTTAGTTAAAATAATCATGGAATTAATACAAAGTTACATGTGGTAGTTTAAGTTAATATGCTACAACAGTAGTCGTTAATGGTTGTGTTACTAAATATTACTATATGTAATGATGATGATATATCTAATGGTCATTGAAGAAATATAAAATGTAATTAATAAAGCTACACATTGGTAAATGTTATAAAATATTTCTAACTCCAAGCATTTTCATGCAAGGTTACTGAGGGATGTTACAAGTGGTATCAGATCAAAAGGTTACAGCAGTGGTGCCTTTTGGAAAATGGTAATTGGAAAATAACTTGACATATTATGCTAGTGGGCACTGGCTTAAGTATGATCCTAACCAAATTTTCAGTAGACTACATTTGATATTAGTTGTGTGATTAATGATTGCATTCAGGAATAGTAAGTGATAATCTCTACCTTAAAATTGTGCTCCTGACATTTGAATATTGATGTGAGTAAAATATACTAAAATCTCTATTGCATTTATGAACAAACCGAGCACTCTCTAGTTATAGTGAGGATTAATTACCAATGTTTGCATGAATACCATTAAAATAATGATTATGGTGGATTTAAAAAACATGACTAAAATTACAATGCACTCCTTATAAAGAATGTATGCAGGCATTGTTCTGTGTGATAACTAAATCATGTATAAGGTGGGGTTGTCCTTGAAGACGACAGTAGAATGTTTTAAAATACATTGAAAGAACATCTTTAGATGTTAAAAATGAATAATGAATCAAGTGGTAAAACTTGAATATAATGCTTAATTGATGATTGAGTTGTGTCATGTTTGAAATTAAGATGGTTGGTAACATTTATTAGTTAGTATTTCATGACTAAATATCAAAACTTAATTGCACGATTTGGTTTTGATTAAATATTATTGCAAGTTGTAAACAAGTGATTGTGGTATTTTACTTTATATTGATGGTCTATTGGTAACAATACACTATGGAATTAGGAATGCTTCAATTGTTACCATGATTGTTATTGATGCTTACACATTGATGATAAATCAATGTCTTTGAATGATTAAAGTTTTGTTTAAGCTTTTATCCACATGCAAGAAAATTACAGTGATTGCATAAGTGAATATTAGTTTAACCATGCATACCTATGATTGCAAGTTCTTGAAGGTGACAAATAATTTTGATCATGATACAATAATGTTGTTAAGTGATTGATTTGATAATTCTACTAACCTAATGTTAGAACTAGTAGTAATCAAATGATGTTTATTACCTTATTTGTCTAAACCTCATAACTTTACGAAATGATGATTATATGATAATTTTAGATGGGTTTCATCTTATGTTTAAGAAATATGATAATTACATATTTTATAAATCCATATAGTAGATGCGGATATTGCAGTGATAAAAAATATCAAATCTAATAATAAAAAGTCCCATCATCATTGTGGAAACATGGTGTTTTTAGTTTTCATTGCAAAATTAAAATTTGGATGGTATTTGAATCTATTGACATTACTAGTTTGATTAACCAAGAGAAGTCTATGTGAATGACTTGAATCTAGTAATACTACTTAATGATTGTTGGTTAGATGCATATGCATAAATGAAATGGCATGTTGCATGAGTCATAAACTATGTGAATTAAATGATTAGAGTATTATTCTCAGAACTATTATTTTGGAAAAAAAACTTTGGGAAACATTTTTTAACATCTAGAGGATGTATTATTACTTTTTATATTACTTTCAATGTACAGCAGAATGTTACAAAATGTTTTTTACAGAGTGTTATTACCAAATGTTGTTTATCAAAAGTAACAGGTCCAATTCCTTTCTACATGTTGAAATATTGAAAACATAGCTGCATGTGAAAGTCAAATGCATCTTGAATGTATTTGAAAAACGTTTTTTGTGTAATATTATTTTATTAGAAAGTATGTTTTTATTGAAAACACTTGTGACTAATATTGATGATATAATTAAGCAAGGGTGGATTAATAGCACCATAAGAACCCGTGAAAGGTAAAATGTTCTAATGTGAATTACAAGTGCATATGAGAAGGCATAATGTTTAACAGTACAATATTTTTTGTATGTTAATGTTTACTATTTTATACATGGACTATTTTTGGACTATATGGCTATTGAAACCATGTTTAAACTTTTGTGATGATGAAATCGATTTAATTGTTATGATTTAATATATTAATTAATTTTGATAAATAAAAATTTTTGAAAAATTCTCAGGAAAGAGCACTAGAGTTAGAATATTTATTTCAGTTTGGAAACAGTTGGTGGTGGTTAATTATATGATGAATCTTTCCTAAAAATCTCCTAAAAATCCCTAGGAGAAAATAATTAGAAATAAATGGATTTAATATGATGGGAGAGGAAGATCATATTAAGTTACTTTTTTGGAAAAAGATACTAAGTCTAAGTGAAATAAAGTGTTACGAGAGAATAAAACATGCTTTAAATAAAAAATAAAGAACCTTTTTTGAAAAAAATAAAAATAAAAGGCCTAGGAAAAAGGGTTGGCAAACCAAAAATCGAGACACTGCTAAAATTTTTTGGGAAGGAAACCTACAAAAGAAACTACCAAGGAATCAATGTGGTCGTTCATTCTAGAGGCAAGTAAATATTAGCTCAAGGGGACCTTACAGAGGCATTTCATGGTCAAGAGGAATGCGATCGGTTCCTCAGTATTTTTCCTGATATGGTTCTCATAGTAGAAAAAGTTAATTAACCAGATAAATGATGGATTAAAGATGAATTTTCTATATATATTTTTAAGAATTTTATGTACATATTAAAAATAAATGATCCTCATGCTTAGAAAGGAATAAAAATAAATGTAAATTCCTCTATTATGTTACTAATCTTGTGAACGTCTTTAGCAGGGACTAAGACAACGTCCTCTTGGTGTAGTGATTTATAAATTTTATGATTAGAGAGCTACATGCTATGTAAGTACTTATAAAATTACTATGATTACAATATCACTTGACAATGCATAGGTGATTTCTAGTTAAACATATTTCATTTGATTGAAAATGGTGTGATTAATGTGATTGAATTTGTTGATTAGACATTACAGGGTGCTTGCCATGGAGGCTATGGAACTACCTATAGTAATTGTTTTTTCATAAAGTGACCATGAATTACAAGAGTAATTGGTAAGTAACGGTATGTTGGTATAGATATTTTTTTTTCATCTCAAAATAACTAAATAATTGCTAAGTGAAGGAAAGTAGAAATTGTTTTTTTTTAGTTGTAAATTATTATGATTATTGATAAAAAATATTGATTTTTACTTATCAACATGTGTCCTTCATTCTCAAGGAAAATATTCTTAATTATTATTTAGATTTTATTATTATGAGTAAAAGTTAAAGTTCCAATGAGATAATAACTCATGATGATTTTCTTTAAAGGAGGAGATATGTAATATGACACAGTTACAATAAAAACTTCTTGTAACTATGTATTCCATATTACAAAATATTATTAATTTAATTTATATATATAACGCAATATGTACATGCAAGTCAACAACAGTTTTTTATTGTTCATTGTAAAATTGACGGTTATTCAACAAACCCACCATTACGAGAACGAAGGTGAAGAGAGAAACCCATTCTTTAAAACATTTCACCAATAGAATTGTTTTTGTAGGGAGCAAGAACAACCCATTGACCTTTCATTGTAAAAAATTAAATGGTCTTGATCTTTAGAAGAGTTTATATTTCATGGTAAATAAATTATATTTACGTTTTAGAACCACGAGTCATAGTTTAGAAAAGCCAGAAGGCGGATAGTTATATTTTAACATATGAAAAATACAATACACTCAAAACAATGGAGAGACTTTCAGATAGATTGAGTCATTTTAGAATTTAGAAAAATATAATTACGTGAGTGACATATGAACGATTTATGAGTGATTTTATGATTTAGAAAAATATGATTTATGAGCTTAGACTTCCAAAATATATTAACCTGTACACCGGATTAATATAATCTCAATAGTGAAATATGATGGTAATGGCCATATGTGTTGCATAATCGTACAAGACAGAATGAGTGTTTTTGAACAATTATATCCACAAAATTTGTTGAAAAAAGTCGTATTTTAGAACCATGAAGAATTTCTAATCTAATAATTTTGACAATCATAGCTATAGTATTACAAAACTATCAATTCGACATAGAATACCGCGTCGAGTCCCAGTTGAAGGAGGTATTCTAAACGTTAACACATTAAAGTTATATGTATCAATTTACAAAATAATTTGGTATGTGAGATAAACATTTATTATATTATATTTATCTTAGAAAACAAATTACACAGCATGATATTAGTATATATTAGGCCATATTTCTTTCAGTAACAAGCAACGTTTTAAGGTGCAATAGTATTAACATGTGCAATTATATGTTTAACAGTATTGGGTAAATAATTTTACCATGCAAGGAAGTATATGTTTCATGTAAAAAGATATACTTAATGATCTAGAAGCTGATTTTCTTCAAAAATTACTCAAATTATTTAAAAACAAAGATATTTTTTAATTAATAATTTTAAAAAATATTCACGAGTTATTGAACAAGCGTGTCAATGAGAATAATACCTAAAAACAATTGCATGATCTGAAAAATGCAGACAAGCACCAGGGTATCTTAAGCGGATCATATAGGTTCAAGGGATTATGATATGAAGAAATAAAATAACTAGAGTAATTTATTGAAAATAACACGAATTTATAGACCATACATATTTAAGACTATAGGAAATTTGTATTTTTTTAATGCATGGATAGAACAACTATATGGGGATTATAGCATGTATGTTTCACGTATGGAAAGAATAACTATTACTAGTTATTTTCGAAAAATAATAAATGTAGAGGTTCACAAAAGAATAGTCATGATGTTATTTTGAAAAAGAGAAGCTTATGGTTTACATAGAGATGCTAATGTTAGTGTTATTGAAATATTTAATATTTGTGATTATTTATTTATATTGGTATTGCATGAAGAATAATCTCATATATATATATATATCCTGTGTGTGTGCGTAAGAGAGTATAATTATTTTATGTTAGAATTTTTTAAGACAACGTAATTACATAATAAACATGTTATATTTTTTGGGATAAATACATGTATCAGGGGACAAGAAATAATTATCATGTTATTTATTTTGGAATGGCATGTATTTGCATACAATTACACATAAATATCTTTGAAAATATTTTGAAAGAACAAGTAGTTATCTACATATCTTTTGCTAGCTTGAAAAGAAAATTGGTATGCAAGAGCATATTTTTTTTGGGAAATATTATGTATTTGTATGCAGATTATGTTACCTTTTCTTTTTGGAAAGTGATTATGAATGATATGCATTGTGAAATGGTAAAGCTACAAAATTATATGAAAAGTATTCTTGCAAGGATAAGGATATTTAGTATTTTTCCTCTGAAAGTACATGGCTTATGAAGAGAAAGAAGTTAATGAGATATTTAGTTATAGACATGATATAATAATATAATATTATGATTAATGAAACGTGTGGCGATTATTATTATAAACACTTCATCGTTTTCATATTTTATGAATCTAATGAATAACCATGATAAACCTCACTAGTAGAATTATTATTGTTTTATTAATACTTTAGTGAGCTAAAGGTTGTTGATGGTAGTTGTAGTAATGTCATTGTTACATGCGAGAAGATGATTATGTATTATTATGGTAGCAAATAAAAGAAGCAATGGCAGTATTAGCGAATACGCTTAGATAATCCACTAATGAAGAACCAGGTTCTAAAAAAGACAATGGTCGTGTTGTCTATGGCAATGATATCATGGTGATTGTAATAAATTATAACTAGTCATATATGCAGATAAATATTATTGTTACATTTTAGACAATGGTAAAGAATGAATTCATTATAACCACCTAGTAAAGTGAACACTTTCATGAGAATGTAATAATAAAATTAAACTTTTTTAATTTTTCTCCCTAGACATTTTCTATATCCTTTCAGCTCAAATATGTGAATGCTATTATGTATTTTTTATATGTTGATTCATTGCATGACAGTTTTTATATTATCAATAATGTATTAAACAACCTATAAAAATAATCATGAATTGATGCATACACATCACAGTTTAAGCACATGCTATAACAAGAATAATTAATGGTCAGTAATCTCATTAATATTCATTTACTTAAAGAAATTACCTATGTAATGATGATACCATTTAATTATTATTTATGAATATGGAAATGACCAAGAAATTACTGAAAACGAATTTTTTCTAACTCCAAGCATTTTCTACTTGAAGTTACCTGACAATGTTATATAGAATGTGTACCTATTCTTAAAATTTGAAGCATCCTAATTAGTGACAATTTTAATTACAAGAAGAAAAAGAGTAGTATCGATAATAATATTTAAACTATTAGACAGACCATTATGATTTAAGTAGGTTTTTCAAAATATTAAATATAAGTTACTTGTTTATTACTTTTTCATTTTGTTTATTTTTTCAATGTTATTATAGAAGATATAGAAATAAGTAATTAAATTTATAGAATTTAATATTTATATTTAATTATATTGTATCACTCACAATGGTAAAATATACCATTACACCATACTTTAAAGATGGACTATGTTGCTACTTAATTAATCAAAGGTGCTGTACATATGCTCGCATTTGATGCATCTCCAATGAAAGCTACATATTATAAATATATTTTAATTGCATCTCAAATATATATATATATATATATATATATATATATATATATATTTGTGATTTTGTATGATTTTTATGCATAATCACCCTTTAGATGTATTGTCGATTCCAATGTCTTTCTCAGGTCGTTTATTTTTAAGTGTATTGTTGCAACATCAGAGAAATCTTCATTTTTTCTATAGCTATAAAACGGTCAAGATTTTTAAAGTAATAGGACTTATGTTTATGTATTATTAATTAATACTTCAAATGCACATCAAATAATCATTACCAAACACCAATATTTCTAACCATATGACCAAAAAATACACATTTTAAATATAAATATAATGAAAAAAACACATTTTGGGACTTTTTGTTAAAAATAGGATGTTAAAAAAACCATTTTTTGGGGAAAGTCTTAACAATTTTTATTTTTTTTTAATAGAATTTTTTTGGTGAGTTTAGTGCTTAGCTGTAATCATGCTTGTTTCATAAAAAATAATGCTTCTATGACATTTCAAATTTAACATTACAAGAAAATTTTTTGAATAGCTTCCTGCAAATTAAGTTTTGTTTGCAAACATAATTTAAAGTAATCAATAATAACAACCATGTTCAACATCTTCTATACCTTTATCATTAATGTCTTATTCCACAACATTTTTATAAGCCTATTTTGTCATTTTTAAATGGAACTTTGATGTCTCAAATCTTCTGTGAAAGTGTCATTTTCCAATCATTCCATATAACAGTTAAGCGATGGCTCCTTTCCTTTTTTCCATAATTTTGTAACACCGTGAAAATTTATAGTATTTTATGGGCAAGTTGACAGATGTAAGTACCATAACTTCATGAAAAAATTATGTTGTTGGAGTGAATTATGATTTTTATATATTAATATTTATTGAAACATCACAAAAATATTGAAAAAGATGACATAGATATTCAAATATCCATGAGGATAGGATATATCATACTTTCCTAAATCTATCAAAAAATTTCCTTTGGAGAGAAAATAAAATTGAAAAAATATAGATGGAAGAAAGTATCTATGACTTAAAGAGAGTTACTAGGAAGAGTTAATAAAAAAAACTTTTTGAGGAAAAGCGGTTTTTTAAACAAACTTTTTTCCGGGGAAAAAAATAAAATCCTAGTAAGCAGTGAAAATAGGTAATCCTAGTCTACATATCTTTGCGAAACTGTCATGAAATATATTAAAAGTTTCACTATTTTGACAAGAGGTTTTTTGCATAGAAAACATATCTCGCTTCTGGAGAAGAGCCTTTATGAGAAGCGATGGATGGGAGGAAAATTGTCTTTACGGTGTTATAAACATTTAGAAATATCACTGTTCAATTTCTTATGTTATAATGATGAGGCATGCCCAAGTTTTAATAGACAGATCACGGAATAAGGGCTTATTATCAATACTATATAAAATTGATTAGTATTGAAAAATGTATTGTAGGGGAATATTAATTAGGTATTGTCAACGAACTTAGTATTTTCTGGTTACAAGTAGTGACAGTAGTGGTATTACTATAGTATATTACACAACAGAGACATGAGAAGTCAACCTGCTCTCACCCCTTCAATGATTAAAAGTGAAGTTGCAGTTGTTAAATATGTTATCAACCCAACATGTGCTTATATATGTAAAACTAAGCTTTAAATTAGCAATAATAGACATATTTTCAAATTAGATGATAGGTATAATTTGCTTAATTATTATTAACACAATAATGATTTGGGCTACTATTTCATTATTTAGAAAACGAGTCCCTAGATGAGTCTTTTTATGGCAGCTAGTAGTGATTAGTTTGAGAACCATATTATCGTCATATCAAATATAAAGTGTGAGTTGAGCACATCTCAACATGTTGAGTTAGAACCTAATACTTCATCTACTAATGCAACTAAAAGTTGAATTTAGAATTTAGTTAAAAACATATATATTAATTCAAGATTTACATTATTAAGATTTTTCTTAATGATTAAGTTTAATTTTGTAATTCAATACATAAGCTATCATATAACCTAAAAGGAAAATTGAAGATTTTTAGTTTATTAGTTAACATCATATACTCATAAGTAAAAAAATTTTTATTTATCCTATTATAGTAATAGAAGAAGAAGCAATATAGTAAACAATGAGAATGAACACATTTTGCATTCAATAGCAAACTCAAACCAAGAGATTTCTGAAGATCAACACAATAGCAAGAACGTCTTAATTAAATACAAAAAGCTATATCAAAAGGGTCTTACAGAAACTATTAAAGAATCAAGAGCAAATTACATAAAAATTCAGACAGTATAAAAACTATACAAACTTGATACTATTTGCTAATGGAGAAGAGAATGAAATGGCAATGCATTCAAAATAGTGCAGACCATTAGAAATAGCACTTTACCAAGAGATAAATAATAAAGAAGACTCCATCTCACTATAAAAACCTTAAAACTTTTTGAATTACACAACATCGTTAAGTATAAGAAGAAACATAATTACAAGATAACAGTTTCGTGCCATTGCATGAATAACATTTAAATTTAAAACCATCATCCCGTCAACAGAATCTTGAATGTAAACCCTAATTATTCTCATGTATCAACCACATGGAGGAATACAAGCCAACAATCAAGAACACAACTTATACATGGAAAAATATGGAAATGTGGAACAAAACTCACATGTTCTCGGGAACAGAGTGATCATGAAAAAGGAACAAGAGAATTCAGAATTCCTCAAAGACAGAAATACATATAAAAAAAATTAACGTACGAGGACAAGAATACCTAAATACTTATCAATATTGAATTACCTAATTTATGTGCAAAAATAATTGTCATTGGTGACAAAGGAATGCACACGCACACATACTATGTAAAGAAAAAATTTAAAACCCAAAATTTTTCAAAAAGTTAATAAAAATACCCAGGAGAAGGGGAATGCTTAGATAGCATGAGAGCTTTCTCACCAAATTTTATCAATTAAACTGTTAAATAAAAATACAAAAATAAAACATAAAACCCAACTTTATCAAACTACAACCTGAACACTTTATATTCCCAAGAATGCACAAAGAAAAGGAGAATATGTTTTAATAATTCTCAAACAAGGAACCTAAAAACCAGTAGACACGTACACAATAAGAAAATTTTCAAATAGTAGAGACAAAAACCCAATAGAATAGATATTTTAATGTCAAATTTTAAATAACCAAACCTAGAAATGAACGGGTAGGAACAGTAAATTACCCACATACTATGTAAAGACACGCATTCCGAATAGATCGAACCCAACAAATTAATCAATTAATGTTATAATAAATGGAGAAGGCTCATCGTATTTTTCCAACATAGTGAAAACCAGGTTTCTTCCTATGAACCAAAGATCAACAATAGATGAGGTTAAGAGGTTACCCAACGAACATGAAATCAAAAGAGAAGAACAAAAATAAACCACAGTAGATAAATAAAAGGCTACTTAAGATGACGCAGTGACACAGATATATTTAAAACAGATTGCTACAAAGTTAATCATTTTGAAGATCATTAGCTCAGAAGAAAAATTGTTAATGACTTCTAGAAACAAGAATCTGGTATGTGCTTAGGAACTTATTCAAAAAATCAAAGAATTAATAAACTTTTTCAAAAACTAAAATTAGCTCCAGAATTAAATGGGAATTAAACTTCACTTGTGGCATTATATCTATCAAGCCAGACAGTACGTACGTAATCAATGCGTAGGGTTGCAATGCAAAAGGGGAGCTACTATTTGTATCCGTAAATGACATTCAAGTCAAGTTGCTTTCGTGAGAATGTAGCCTCTCAGACATGGTGAAGGCACCAACAAGAACAAATGATGGGAGGGAAAGGCAGCAAATGGTTGCGTTCCATTGTGGATCATATACCTACATCGGTAGTATCGCCATCCCTCCTAAGACCTGTGTTCATGTAGACCACGAAAAGAGATCGAAATGGGCATGACCTACGATGATGGCAACTAGTAGAGAAACATTATCAAGGAAGAAGGACACACCACCAACAGTATTGGAACCGTTAATGTATGGGAAGACCATATGGAAAATTATTATATAAATACATTTAACACCATACCTTTCATAATCAAATTCATGTTAGGGCCAATGTATTCAAAGGTATACAAATGCATCAAATATTAAATAGGGGAGAACCCATAGACAAACATATTTATGCACAAAGTGACTATGACAGATTATCACCATATTACATAGATACAATTAAGGGTTAGATTAGTTTAGTTATCTTTAATATGAAATACTTATGATGACATTAGTGAATATCAACAATGAATTTCGATAAAATATTAATGACTTAATCGCAACCTTTTCCTAAAGTCATTTGCATACAATGGTACCATAGAACATCATACAATAGTTATGATAACAAAATTAATGAACAAAACGTAGTGATAACAACAGTCAGATATGATGGTGGTACTTAGATCCTATGTTAAAACATCAATTACGCAACTTTAAAGTAAATATCTTATCAAACTTGTAATTACAGATTAAATTTTTATTTTTTACAAAAATATGATCAATAGAATGGTTATGTTAATTATCGATTAATGTTAATTATTATCAGTATCATGGCAGCACAAACAATATTACGTACCATTTAATGACGCTAGCAAGAAATTCCAAGTGTGGAGTTAGAGGACGACATTTTCAGATTCCAACACCCAACACCGGAAATTATTAAGAATTTTCAGTAGAATTGGTTCAACTTATGACCAGTAAAGAAATTATCATAAGTTAGAAATTTTCAAGAGAGGTCGATAAGAGAATTGAATCCTAAATCCAGTCATTAGAGGTAAACATGAAAAATAAAAAGAAAAGAGAGATAAACAAACTTAGAAAATTCTGAGCGTGGAAAGGAGTCTATAGGAAAGAAGACTCTAAATCCAAGAAGAGGAAGGAGTTGCAAGGATAATTTCGCAAGATAAAACCTCTAAACTTGACTTAATAAATGGAAGCGATGTAGAAGCGCCTCAATATGGTTAAATATTTTCAAGTATGCAGGCAACAATCAAGTGAAAGGTTGGTACCAACAATTACAAGGTAAACCACACTTCCGTGAGGAGACCAAATTATACACTAGATGAAATAGTAGTCTCATGGGAATAATTCCAAGAAAATTTAAATATTACATTTTAGTGAAAGACACATATGATATGGTTAAAGAATTTTCATGACCTAAGAAGAAGAAACTCAATTACAGATGAATTTGTGATGAAATTCACAAACTTACCGCTATGATCATATAAGAGAGTAAAAAGAAAATGAAGTGTTGTTCCTAAATTTAATACCTACTTATATATAAAGAAAGAATTGAGTTTGATAACTAAAGACTATGATGAAGCTGCTATAAAAAAGCTCCTAATGTGTTACCATCAATTTAAGTGGTTAAATGATAATCTTTAAAAAACCGGTATATTAAAATAAAATTGAAGAACAAGTTTAAAAAGAACCAAAGTGTACTTATATGAATCATTTTAAACCATCGTGAGAAAAATTTTGCAAAGGTAAAATCAATAACCCATTCACACAGATCAAGCTCATAGAAGGTTACCGGCTGAAGAAGAACAAGCGAACCATCAAGTGTTAGTGAGAATCATCGTTTTGGGACTATCCACACAAACCCCCTGTGCTATTCAAAACATTCAATCAATGCATGAGGCAACCACAATGAATGATATTTCCACAAGTATTCTCAGGAACTTCCAACAGCATTAGAAGACTTATATGTTGGACATAAATCAACCATGATTGAAATCATATATTCTCAACAAACCTATATCTATTTTTAATTTATCTCCGAGCTATTTGTTACATATACACAAATAGGAAAAGTAAACTGCAGACAAAAAAAATTTAACACTTGGCTAGTATTTGGATACATGCACCAAATGGAAGGTAACCTAAATTTGCTATAAACACACATAAACATAAATGGTTATATCGTCAGTATCTGAACCGAATATCCTTTTACTTATCTATGACCTGTCCTACCAAGAGGACCCAAGGAATGAAGAGAAAGAAGAAGAAACGCTTAGAAAAGACAAAGAACCTATTAAATGAAATTAGAACAATCAAATTGTAATAAGAGGGAAACACAAACCTGTGTCCGTTAGAAAAATTTATTCATTACAATTAAAGAGAACAACAAGAAAGGGTTATCCCTTTTATGTGGTATAAGTTGAATACTTGGGACAACAAACAAAAATACGATTCTAAAGAAAACTTGTTTATAATTGGGAGACTTTGTGATGGCTTCCTAACAAATCTCAACTTCTCAGAGATATAGATTTTTCTATCGAACGATACTGACACTTCACTTTCAAGTTCTACATAGAATGAGCACACCTAAAACTTTAGAATTGGAATGGTGTGCTACAAGAACTTCATAAACAAAGGATATACTGCATCAAATGTGTTCTGCATGGGTTTCATTTTTATTCAATGTCAAGAAAAAGGATTTATGTCTGTAATGGGGACATACTATGAGTAAGTTAAACAATTTGGACTATCAAACCGAGCACCATCAAACATGTTTTATTTGACTTAAGTATGGGGAGAAATATTGCACCATTTGCGAACTAGATATCACTGGGCCGCATAAAGATGAAGACATCCACAATAGAAAACTTTTCAGAATTTTTATGAAATTATGAGCTCAGGTCTTTCACCATTTGGACACACTAATGCCCTGCTTCTTCATGTGTCTCATGTATAGTGTTTACAAATATCCTGGATAAATTTAAAGAAGTTACAGAGACATTCTGGGTACTTAAGAACAAAGAGGAACAATTAAGAGAATTCACGAAGAAAAGTTAAAACACTAAGAGAACAAATTTGTCTTTAAACCTTGAAAGTGTGAGTTTTATAAACTAGAGATTCATGATTAGGACATTTTAAAGGAGTTGCAGAATCTCAAAAGCATAAGAAATTTTAAAATGGCTGCAGACTATGGTGTATCAGTGAATCCATTCTATGAGTATTATACATTATCACGTATTTTATAGAGGATTTTTCTACATTAACATACTATTACTCAGTAAAAGGTATGAATGGAGGACAACCAAATGTCAAGAAATTTTGAGGTCAAATGTACTTGACTACCGCATTTATCCTAAAATTATCCAACAAATACTTTACTATATGTATTAATGTTGTATAGAAGGACTGTAGGTGGCATATTACAAGAAAATACAGATGACTTATGTAATTTAGAACTAAAAAACAAGAGTAAAATTATGTAGTTTATGTACTTAGAGTTATATTTTTTTACACATGTATTAAATGGTGACACCACTAAAAGAATCTTGTGTTAATGACTTAATTACAGTTGAAGCTGAAATATTTATTTATTCAAGAATGCAAGACAAGCATATGGTTAGCATTCTCAGGTGATTTTTGACATGGAACAAACAATAATGGTAAAGAAAAGCAGAATTTCACATGCCTTTACAGATGTCATTAATAAATCGCATTTGTTAACAGTAGCAATGTTAAACAATTTAAGAACAAGTTCAAGAGATTTCGCCACAAGAACCCTGGCATTGCAATTACAACAACCTAAAATGGTGGCATACCATAACTGGAAGATTAATTACCAGCTGAACATCAGACATTCAACAAATGAAGCCAACAGGATACGATGATCACCAAAGTTACCTATTCGTCATCTCGTTACCAAAACAAGACAACATTAAGTATTTTTGTTTTTTAAGCCAATGAATAGCGAAACAACTAATTATATATCAAGATGTTTAGAGGTTAACAAGTTTACAGAATCAACACCGTAGGGTTGCTAAACCCATTCATTCAAGAATGAAGTAATAATATCCATGGATTGCGAAAATACCGTGACCAAGTATCAACATGACTCATTATGGTAGTATTTATTAATAATCGATACACACATTTATTCGTGTAATAACATACTCTTGGGATATCCAAATCGCTAATGTTTTTAATAGCGAAGAACAGCTTCATGATACCGCAGGATCATATATGATAGGACAAGAAACACATCAACTGAAAAAAATTTGAGGGACGAACAAAAATGAACTTTAGCATGTACCTATTGGTCTCGTATCAAGAGGAAAAATGAAAGAACAAATCAAACACAAGATACAAGCTGACAAGTATGAAGTGATAAGACTTCAACAAGGTGAAAGTGATTTTTTCAAATTTAGAAGAATTTACAATGCTATTAAACCCTATTATTGCGAGTCTGCTGAGGTTTATAATAAATGCAATACTTCCACTTAGTCGAGCTACAACAGAGAAAAAATTATAATGAACTTATGTATTACATAATGTAAATAAATAGTAAAACCACCAAAATATCAAGGCATCCCAAGACCAATGAAGACTTATGATCAAACACAAACAATTTAGATTGGGGATCATGTACTTGAGGATAAACCTTAGAGTAGCGTTTTCATTGTAGGCGTTAAAGTGCTAAATTTATTAACAGGGGCCCTTGAGGTTTTGTGAACGAAGCTAGTAGAATATCAATACTTTAGTCATGTTAAAGTACATCATTTTTTTCATGTTTCGTTATTTAAAAAATATTTTCATGACCCTTCTCACGTGGTTGATTGGAATTTGATATAGGTGGAAATTGAATGAGACTTTCTTTAAGAACAACTTTTTGTATTAGGAGGGGAAGAAACTTTCTTCCCATTAGTCAACAAGCTGGTGAAAGGGCAGCGGAATCACTTACACCTAAGGGGAGGTTACATGATAGAGAATAAAGGCATGAAATAAAAGCTAACCAACGTTAAAGAAATGAATAGTTATGTGCTAACACCGAGAATGTGTTTTTGTTAAAAAGTCATGTAATACCCAAGTTTACGCTATTATAGCCATGTTAGATAGAAAATTATGTAATTCATGAAACAATTATGTTGTTTAAGGAATTATAATTTTTACATATAAATATTTATTAAAGAAAAATTCATACAAATATTGGGAAAAGACAACATAGACATCTAAAATTTTTATCCATGAGGATAGAATAGAATTAGTTACCAAAATTTTCAAATAATTCCTTTTGGAGAGAAATAAAACTAAAAAAATTAGGTAGAAGAAAATACCTATGGGATTCTCAAAGAAGAAAGTTACTAGAAGATAAAGAAAATAACATTGAGTGTAGTGTTATGAAGCTTTAAAACAAAAATTTTGTGAAAACAAAATTAAAAGTTTAGGCTATGAAACAGCAACCCAGAACAATCTTAGACACCGTTATGGAAACTGTTGGGGAAATGGATTAAAGTGCCTCCACCAGTTAGACAAGAGTAAGCAAGATCAAAACAAGATTCATCAGAGACGAGAGGATAAGCTCATGTGATGGGACAAAGTTTCTTTATGTTAGTAGTTAAACATTTGTGAAAGATCATTATTCAACTTAATATGTTACAATGATGAGTAATGCCTAAGTTTAATAGATAAAATTTGTTTTGGAATAAGGACTTATTGTTGTCATATGCATTTAGTAATAAAATGAAGCCATAGGAATACTAATTTGTATCATTGAACCAAGAACTCAGTCTTTTCCGTTATTACAGTCATGGGGTGTAGTATTACCTGTAGTATAATATGTATACCACGTTATGATATTTACTCGTTTCTTTAATTCTTCAATACAATAGATTTATATGAAGTAAGTTTATGAACATGTTATCAACCCAACATGTGAGTATATATGTACAACTAAGCTTTAAATCAGTAAGAATAATACACCTTTAAAATTAGATGAGAGGTACAATTTGGATTAATTATTAGGTGTTTCCAAGAGAATTATTAAAGCTACTAGTTCATTATTTAGAATATAATTATTAACTTTGATTGAGTATTATGGTAGTTAGTGGTATCAAAGGAAAAAATATATTATTTTCTAGCTATACTTCTCAAGGATAAATTTCATGAGTAAACCGAACTTACGTCGTTAGAAACCGAAGCGTTTTTTGATCTACTAATGGTACTACAGCATAATTTAGAATTTAGAGAATAAGATAAAAAAACAAATCTAGTACTTCAAGATTTATACTATTAAGATTTTTTCCAAAGAGTAAGTCGTTTTCGTAATTTAACATATAAGCACGATAAATCACAAGAGTGGTGAATATTGCCTATTATTTAATCCCATGCGTATATCTTTAAGAAAACTTATCTATCCTAATATAGTAACATGGTCATTGCTAACATAGCAACAATGGAGAATGAATTAAGTACCGTATCTAATAGTAACTCAACCAACATATTTGTATCATCAACTCAATAGCGCACCATATTTGAATAAATAAACACAGTAAATCAAATCAAAAAGGTTGTCTTATATGAAAATCACATTACTTAATCATCCTAGTGATTAGATCATATAAAACCAGAGGTATTAAAAATAGACAAATTTACGCTCATTTATTAGTAGAGAAGAGAAGGAAATTCGCAATACATCCACCAAAGTAGACAACATGAAATATAAATTTTTACCAAGAGATAAATAATAAAAAGATCAGACCGTTTATATAAAAACCTATTAGAATCTCAATTTACACAATTAACTGTAATATAAAGAAGAAAAATAATTACGTTATTAATTAGGTTAAGAGTTACTAAGGAATTAATATTTAAATTTAAAACCATCATCCTATAGTATAAATGATTCAAACTCAAATTTTTTCTCAACGAAGAAATCATGGTAATAAAGGCCATCTCAGAAGAACACATCATAAGTATGAAAATCAGAAATGAATCTAAAATCACATGTGCCTAGAACAATAGAGGCATACCCTTGAAAAACAATGAGAGAATCGAATTGTCGAAGTAGTGTACCGCATATAGAAAAAAATTACCATATGGTATATGAAGGAATTACCTGAATACTCTATCACAATGGTGAATTGTTCCACCCGCAATGAAAAGAACTATTAATAGAAAGTGCTGAATACACACAAACAAACAGGTAAAGTAACAATTTAACAACCCAAAAATTTCACAAATTATGGAAATTACCTCAGAGAAGAGGAACACTACTAGGATAGTATCTATTTTCTTCCTGCTATCAATCCCTTATTGCCATAGAAGGTTCAAGATGGTGAAAACCAAAAAATAACATAGCACACAAGACCAACCTAGAAGTCTTCTAGAGATACCTCGTATTCATCAGCCATACATCATAGCAGAAACAAGTATTTATAGCACTAAAACAAGGAACTTAGAAACTAGAGATAACACGTACACATGAAAACGTTGAAAATTACAGAGATAAAAACCCAACAGCACATATTTTTTAACATACCAACTAAAATAACTAAAACCCAAAAATGAATGGGTAGGGAACAAAATTACCCACATACTAAGGGTACACCAACAAGATTCAATATATCTAACCCAAAATTAACCTCACATATTATAATAACAGAAGTTGCCTTACCTATTTTTCCAACGTAAGAAGAAGTTCTCCTCCGTGGTGAACCAAATCAACAAGACAAGGTTAAGAGGTTACCTGCAAATTAAATATGTAAAATTAAAAGAGAAAAACAAAAAGAAACCATAGGTAAACAAAGAAGTACTTTCTGAGAGCAAGATTGAAAGATGAGAGAGATTTTCCCAGATTTCTGTTTCAAATTTTGAACTTTCTTGGGGGTTTATCTACTTTACTTGTAACAAATTGTGAATTACTTCGCAATGTATAGCTGTGCGCTGTGAGGTTCATGCTAAACCAGAATCGAGAAAATGTTATTATCTTAGAATGAAGTGGGGAATTAACCCATCACATCACACTCATAAACTCGAATATTTACAAAGACAAACAACTTAGAGGGGAGGCATAATGTAAAAGGTATTCACCACCAGCAAACCTATAAATGACATTCAAGTTTGTGTAAGCAAGTCAGTAACAACCTCTCGTATACACACACAACTCTGTGACCAAAAGTTGAAAATGATGGAGGAAAGTTGCAGCATAGCACAGGCTTGAACTTCCATTGTGGGATTGCAGATCTACATCGCACAATCATCCCTCCTGCACTAAAGGTTGCGTAGGCTATGAAGAGAGACATGTCACATGACCTCTCACGAATGGCAACCAGAGTAAACAAATCATCATGAAGGACATTTTTCATAAAATGATTGTTGAGATTTTTAAATTAATTTAATGTAGAAAACCATATGAAAATAGGTTGGGACATTAATACATTTAACACTATACTTATATGAAATTCAATATTCCTAATGTATCTAAATTATATGTAAATCATCAAATATGAATGACAGAACCAGAACAACCAAAATAGCATAAACAATTATAAATAAGATACCCAAAACCTATTGGATGCACATATGTAACTTTGATAAATAGATTGTTTACTTATCTTAATAATAAATATGTGATGATGATTATCTAAGATCAAATGTGTTCCTGTTCTTGGAGTGAAGGTTTAACTCGTGACCTCAATAAAACCTTCTTCTCCGTAATAAAAAATACCATGGTACCACAAGAACATCATAAGAAGTATAGAGTTAATTGATAAACCAAATTAATGAACCAAACGAAAGATACAAATGTATTGGCGATGTGATTCATGAAAATCCCCTCATCAAACCAACTGTATTAAACTGGAAGAAATTGAAGAGAATTAATTCTTTGAATAAATTTGCATTTCACCTAGTCTTTCAACAAAATTTAATTTTCTTGTAAGTAAACATGCTAGGTTTACCCAATCATCATGCAATAAAAAATAGCTAACGGCGCAATTAGTATAAACACATTGAAACTAAAAACAAATATTAAATTTTATATAATAAAACTATCAAAACCTAAGAATAAATCCAAAACCTAGTCTTTTTCATTTGAAAACAGATTCCAAGATAGTTAATCAATGCTTGTGATTTTTTATAAATGCCAACATTCTTCATCTTTATCTCATATGTTAGTTTTTCACACCGCCATCATGAACCACCACCTGGGACGCGGTTTTTCCCATCAACCTTATCTAAAACAATAGGCTTATAGGTATCCTCTTTGTCCAACATTCAATATGATGAATCCAGCAATCATTTATAATAGGCTTCATATTTGAAGAAATAAGATTTTACCTGCAATATGACATAGTAAACTTCAATAAATTGTACATAAACAACAAAAATTAACTTTCAATTGAACAATACCTAATGTATTACCTACAAGTTGCATCCTTGATTTTTATTTTTACCTGACTCCACTATTAGCATTGAAAATTGTGTGTTTGAATGAAGTTGTCGCAACCTGAAAGTGGTGACAGCATGACTTATAAGCCTGTAACCACCAGCCATAAAGATTGACAAGATATGGCTCACTATCATATTCCGTATGAAATTGAAACCATGATAATATTTACAACAACTAGGTATGTCTTTAGGTATGGGGACTTTTTTCAATATCTTCACAATCAATTGCATTACTTGATATTGATAGTTTTTGCCCATTCCAAATGAAAATGATTAAGAGTAGATTAATTTCAACATTTATAAAACGCTGTTTTCTAATATTTTTCGAACTTAAATTTTTTCAATAAATTTTTTTTAAAGTATTTATACCCATTTAACTTTATTCATATATTTAATGACATAAAAAATATATGTATGTAATGAAATAAAAATAGTTTATATATGTAATATCCTTAAATTAGCGCAAACACCGAAGATAACTAATTTTTCTTCTTAGTTAGAAGAATATGTTGCAGGGAGACCCATAACCTCTGAACAACCATTCAAATGTGAATGGAGGGCATCATATGAATGGATTAAGCCCCTATGTGAAAAAGGAAAGAAGTATGGACCTGGGAATTTTGACCAAATCAACAATGCTAATATGGAAGTAGGACATTCAATGAGACAGCATAATTGGAGGTAGATCCTTTTTCATATGTGTTCCTTTAATGATAAATAGTGATGAAGTCTATCATTATATGAAGATAGATGAAGCTATTGTGATCATGTTTAGATTCTTATTGATTGTATGCCAAGACTTTGAGCTCTTCTGTTTTTTTAGCTGTACCAGCTTTGTTTAGTACAGGTGTTCCTGTGAGTGGGAATCCCACCATATCCTCGAAGCCCCATGATAGAGAATTGCAGGATGAACGACATATTCTAGTGATTGGGCTAAACTTCATCTTTTCACATCGCAGACCTTGCTTAGATACAACAGTTGTAGGTGTAGCAACATACTTTGTCCATTTCTAGCTATTCTTCGCGATAAGTTTTCTTTCATTCGGAGATCGTGTAGTCGTTCCATGTGCTTCATATCAGATTTTGGCATCAAAGCGAAGGTGCATCAACACTTCCACAAAGACAAAGATTACCCCAACCATATGCTCAAGTGAGTAGATCCAAAGGAA
Source organism: Pinus albicaulis (assembly GCA_034641835.2). Taxonomy (NCBI): domain Eukaryota; kingdom Viridiplantae; phylum Streptophyta; class Pinopsida; order Pinales; family Pinaceae; genus Pinus; species Pinus albicaulis. The sequence continues at coordinate 871,916,357 of CM076583.1, read as the reverse complement.
GGTTCAAACATATCTTGGGATAATAGATCTTCTACTGGGTGACCGAAACCCTTCATTGGAGTGAGTCTATTGGGGAGTGCCATCTTCATATTTATATCAATTTCAGCCACCTTCTTGTGCTTTAGTTATAGCATTCTTCAGCTCCTGTGACTTTAGTTTCACCATTATATTTTCAGGTATTCTCGCACCTTCCTTGGTTATTTAGGCCGTTGCACATAGATTCTAAGCTGATGAGCATTGTATATCAAATCCATTCATTTAATATTTTCCATCTATAGTATTAACCAATAAAAACTTGTTGTACTCTCCTTCAAACGTTTTGGTGTAGCAATCAAGAATCACGTATTGCGGTTGGTTTATGATACTATTTTCTCCTGCTTTAGGGTTTTTCCAATATATTATATATATTTGTTTTTACATACTTAATAACATGGATCTATCATTTGCTCATATGTAATGTAAGCACACTGTTTATTTCCATTATTGTGAGCTATATTGTTGCTTTTCCCATTTCAGAACACATATGGTATCATAGTACAATTCAACGCACTATGAAGAAATTGTGTCTTTGTTATCAAAAGAAGAAGCAGCTTTACAGAAAGAGAATACTTATAGAAGAGACAAAGGAAAATGGCTATTTGGACAATGGAGGAATGGTGCTTACAACTTTCTCCAAAACTACATGATTTTTAAAAAGATAAATCAAGGGAATGAGGATGGAAATGACATGAAGATCCCTAAAGAAGAATTTTCATGAAGAAATTCCAGAAGTTATTATTATGGTGTGAGAATTCACCCACATAATCATATCAATGTTACCATGTTTGCTCACATCAAGAGAGATGAGAAGCAGTGCTAAAGGAGGAAACTTTGTGACTATTCGTCAGTATGAACTTAACTTAATATTCAGAGATCATCTCAAACTTCAAGGGTTTTGGAATAATAAGGAGGATATAAGACCTAGAAATCACAATATATGATAAAAAGATGATTTTGGTAGATTCTTTCATTTAATTTTTTAGGACCTAAACAAGCAACTAGGGTTTGGGGTATAATAGACACCTATTTGCAGAATAAGTGTTTTAGAAGAAGAAGTCATTATAGTGGCATCGCCATATCTTAATGGTATATCGTTTGCGATTTAATGAAACTTCTTCCGAATCATGTAAATGTATTCACTATGAAAATTTACTAGGAGGTTAGTGAAAATATTTGACAAAACATTATAAAACATTCTTGCTGAGTTGAAGCAAGCATAAAAACAAAACTCGGTATGAGTCGAAGGATTTATGTCCCAACTCATTTTCAGAATACCATTTATGTTAAAATTTGTAGAATACCTTTTCCAGCAAGATACTAATTTTTGCAAAGAAAGCTCTTTCCAAAATGACATATTCTTTTCAAAAGAAGATTCACAAAGAGCTCTTAATGATGATATATCCTCCATTCATGATGAAGGGGAAGAGAAGGCGAGAGGTAAGAGCACAGCAATAGTGATGACATAGTACCTCATGACAAGGAGAGGGAGAAATTTTCTCAATGAGAGGAATTATTGTACTTTGCAAGAAAGTTCCAAAGAATTGGTACATGTAGAGATTGTGGCATGTCTATGAGGAGCATGTGCCATCATTAATATATTGTAGTATTCTAATATGAAATATGAAGATAGTATATGATCATCATCATATGACCACATACACACCCCTACATATTGCACATGCACAATGAGGCAGACCATTTGTTAGTGAAAGCAAGGACAAAGGAGTCCATTCATAAGGTGTCTACTTTGATATTGATGTTCAATATATGGAAGCATTCAATTGTGTGATATCTACCGCGATCAGAGATGATGAGAGATTCTTCATACTAGTTGCACTACCCAGATCCCCGGAGAGTGAGAACTGTATACCTATAACGAGATATTTGTACCAAGGAGGAGGGAGAAATTTCTCAATAATAGTATTAATTACTCTCACCAAACATCTTCTCGTTGAGATAAGATGTTTGGGATGGACACCATCATGAAAAGTAGGATACCATTCTTAAGTAATTTTGGGGAACTGTGATACTTCCACATTGGGAGGAATCTTCTATATTTGGTAGAAGATAGTACACCACCTTACATCACAAACTTACAATTTCAGATAGGTATACCTTTTTCAAGGAAGGGTTAACAAAAAAATTTCAATTGCCCCAGAGCATGGAAGCATGAGAGCAAAGACAGTAATATTACAAGATTCCACAAAGTGACTCAGTATGTAGCGTTAGTTATAACAATATGGAAGGTGCTTTCACATGATATATCAACAACAATGTTATTATTTATTATTTAATTCTTTATTGGAGATCCTGGGCAGTTATGAAATACTCCACATCTTTCATGTAGAGAGTGATTGATGGCAAGTTATCATATGGAGATATATAGATAGGACACCATTATAGTAGTTTTCGATTAGAGACTTAAGATTGCGAGAAACTATTATATCTGCATATGAGGGTTTGCTCTCCAAACCCAACGTTTTATAAAATCATACCATACTACCTTGGCGGGATTCACTAATATCAAGATGAGACAAACACCATGACATGATTTTTGGAGGATGAGAGACATGAACCCAGAGTTACCAGTTACTTCTTCAATACGAGAGAGGAGGCCACCTACACACCAGCTAGCTTGAACCACACATGGTGGAATATTGTATTTTCTATACATCAGACTCAGTTTAATATGAGCCATTTCTCCTTAATATCTGAAGTGTACATTGTTTCAAGAGGGTATTTTCTTCTAGACTTGGTACCATCATATGGCAGTATTGATGATGGCTACCCCAGAGTTCTTGGGATATGATATCTTGCGTATGCTCAATTTTCACCATACACCATAAAACCTTCAAGCTTTCAGAAGATTAGGTAGCAATGCGATTGGGAAATACCATCAACATGAATGCGTTTAGAGTAAAATTGTGTTGTTAAACTTGAGGACCATTTTTCCATTACTACACATGGTGCTCACCATGACTTTGATTATGATCCTAATATGTTTATGATGTTTTAATATTATTAAAGATACATTATAGGGATGAGACATTGTTGATGTGTTCGCTAGAATGAAACTTTCCAAACTTATTCGAAAGCTCAAGGGGAGAATGGGACATTATATAGCCGCTATATTATATCACTTGTTTCTTTATGAAGGAGCCATGATTGACTTAAGAATTTGGGTGGAGCCTTCTCATGGGAGGATTTTTTTCTATGAATTACCATTCGGAGGGTGATTCATTTTACAAGGTATGACAGCTTTTCAGATGATGGAGTCATATGGGGATGAAGATTCTCATTGCTTTTTTAGATCTATCCTTGTGGCTTTTCTTCAATACAACATTTGGGAGGGGAGACTTAAACATTCTTAAACTATATGTAGGTAATTAGAATATTAAACTAATTTTTTATCTTAGTTAGAAGAATAAGAGGCAGGGAGACCTACAACTTCTTAGCAGGGAATAAAACCTACTCCAAATGTGAATGGAGGCATCATAGCGCAGATGTTTCCCATGTGTGAACACAAGAAGCATAGACTGGAATAATCACCAAATTAAGGTGCTCAGTATGTATAGTAGAGACCAATGTGAGGACAATGTGCTGGATAGATTCAGAAGGCTAGTAAGCATGAGGCAATGTGGTGAGAATCTCACCAAGAATATATGTAGTGATGTGTACTTATTTTGACTACAAGCTAGATTTTTATTTAATTGTGTTTTTTGTCAAGACTTAGCTCTTTAATAGCTAAGATTGTAGTGTTTTTACACAAGGGTGTTCTTAAAGCAACCAATTTCATGTATTCTGCTTATATGTGCTTATTGCATGGCAATAGTGGAGTGATTTTCTGGGGCTATTTTGTGCTTATATTTACTCTGAGGAAGCTTTTCCATTGAGACATGTCCAGCTCTTATCATATTTCTTGGGCATCGTCACAGAAGCATCTTCCCAGTATATTACCTTCAACTACATTATTTCAAAGAAAGTATCCAGAGGTTTAGTGCTATTTGGTTAGGATATTCATTGAAGGACTGAATTCTTCCACTGAAGCCTATTGAGGAGTTCTAGCCCAGACCATATTAGTTTTAAATCTAATTTTCTTTGTAAGCTCAAATTGGTGTTGATTCTTCAGTTCAGTTCATCACCATTTGAACGTATTTAAACCTTCCTTGATTATTTTGTGTGTTATGTGGATCCAGATCTCTCATTTTTGGCCTTGAATGAGTATTCTATTATCAGATCCATTCATTTAAATTTTCTAGCTATAGTATTAACCAATAAAACTCAGCATCAGATTTCTCTTATATTTTGTGTAGTATTTTCATCTGGCGACAGTTTTAGTTGATGGAGGCTTCTTCGTCGGAGGGGTCGTTCTCTAACATATTGTATACATTTTCATTGGTATACTTGCCAACATGGATATGCCATTTCACTCATGTAATGTGTTAATACTTCACGCTATTTCATTATTGTGAGCTATATTGCTACTTTTCTCACTTGGGAATATTACAACATATGAACAAATGAATGTATAAATCAGTACTTGCTTAGCAAGATAAAAAAATTAAGTGTTGTTGTAGAACTTTATTTTGGGTAGTTGTGCACAACATCATTCAAATATTCTTTATTCAACATTTTAACATATGTTTTTATTTTTCATAATAACTTTTCTAACTCAATTAATAAAGTAAAAAATGTTAATAAAGTGATATACAAAATTCTACTAGCAACAATATGTTGTATTTTAAAGAAATTATAACAAATGTGCAAAATAATTTAACAAACTTACTTTTGAAATTTTTAAGTACATTTCATCCATATTCATAATTAATCTAACTTCACTTAAATAGTATTGATTTGACTAGTTTCAACTTCACCTTTACTGTTCTCCAAGGTGTGATGGTCATATCCTTCAGAAGTCGCTCATTTTTATTACGCCTTATCATGGTACAAATTAAGGCTTTACACCTTTAACCTTATGAATTTTTATGAAAATATCAAATCGTCAAAAATATCATCAATCAATTCTACATATCCCAAGTTATAAATTCAATTGAGAATGTTATCCATATTAATACATTGAGTGAATGTTTCAATTAGAATTTATTTTATCATCAATTCAATAACATGTTTCCCATGAAACATTCTTGAAGCTTAGAATGACTTTGCCTAATCCGCGACCATTTTTCATAAATTATCATGAATCAATAGACCTTTTTTTCATTTGAAAAACAACAATTTTGAAAAAACAAAAAACAAAATATATATATATATATATATATATATATATATAACTAATTTCATAATAATTTAATACACACACACACACACACACACACACACATATATATATATATATATATATATATATATATTATTTTTTATTAAAAAACAATATATTTTTGTAATTAACCAAAATATGAAAAAGAAAATAAAAAATAGAAAAAATATATTATATTTAAAATATCTTGCATTATTATTTATTTTTTACAATTATTTTAATATTAAAAAAATTAATTTATATGTTTGTTTTTAATTAATTTAAAAATAATAATAATAATTGATATTTTTTTTGTTAAAAAAGAAATAATTTATTATTGCATTTAGCCAAACACAGCATCATTAAGTACCCCTCCCTTTAAAATTTTTAAAATTTTTGTCTGCTACAAAAAAATCAATTTTTTAAATGAAAAAAAATTAATTAAAAAAAATTAATGTTCGTTTTTTGGGATATCACTTTTTTGATCTAAATTCACGTTAATTACACCATTTGTTTTCTTTATATATATATATATATATATATATATATATATATATATATATATATAACTTCCACACACTTTTAAAAGAAATTAGAAAAAAAATATTATTTTTTTATATATGTTTGCTATAATAACAATTGGTTTTTTATGTGAAATGGTTGTTTTTGGGGTTTTTTTGTTTCATGGAGGAACCCAACAACCTTAAAAATAAAAAAAATTATTATTTTTTCGTCTTAAAAACAAATTTCCGAAGTTTTCCATATAAATATATTTCAAAAAATAAGCTTTTTATAAAAGCCAGAAATTATGATATTGTATTCAAAGAAGAATAAAAAATAAAAATAGTTTTGGAACACAAAAACCATATAAAAATAATATTCTCAAGTTCATCTTTGAACAACAAAATAGAAGAAAACTAACTTTTATTTATTACCGGTGTAGTGCCTCCACAAGATTGCTCAAACATTTTAATAAAACCCAGAAGACTTGATGTGATGTGAGAACAGAAACAATGGCTTTTATTATAATAAAATGGCACGTGATATATTTATTTTGCAATGATGAAATTTAATGAAATTAATATAGTTAATATTATGTTTATATTAAACATTCTAACAAAATAAAAAATAAAACATAAATTTTAAAAATTAATTTCCATCAGAAATGGGTCGTCAATTCAGCTAAAAACGTGAGCCAGTTTTATGAATGCAAGGAAAGGAATATTTTTGTGGATATTTTGAACAGAATGCAGGGAAAAGAAATATTTCAAGACCAATGGTTTAGTCAAAATGTTTTTTGAAATTTATTTTTAGAAGAAATTTTGGAGGAAAATTTTAGCTAAAAATTTTGGGGATTTTAGGAAAAAATGAACATACCTTTGAAATTTAGAGGAATTTTTTCTTTATTTATGCTTACATATTGCCATTGGGAGAGAGTAATTTAGCCGTCTAAATATACTCTGTTCAAATTATGATTTTCATTAGCGACATATCTTTTCTATAACATCAACATATTCATCACATAACAACTTATCTTTATTAATGAATATAATGGTGAGTCCTGTTTCACCATGAATAAGAAAATTTTTACTTAAGTCATAATCCTAAGGACGGCGAGAACATAACTGGCGAAGGTGAAAAATAAATTGTTAATTTATGATTCGGTTATTCTTACTTAGTTCAATCCCAAGGATTATGAGAGTAAGTATGTATGAAGGCATGATGAAGAATTTCGACCTAAAATTTGGTACTTCATCCTAATCATGGTGATTATGAGGGCACCACTAAAAAAGGGGCGAAGAATTTCGTAGTCAAAATTATACTTTGTCCCAACACTAAGGATTATGCTGTAGCAATCATTTACAGCGAGGATAAATACCTAGGCTTAAATTTCCATCAATTAATCCCAAAGATAACGAGAGCACCATTGATGAAGGGGATGAAGCACCGAGATTCAAAATTTTCCACCTCCATCTTGATCCTAATGATTATGACAAGACCAATTATGAAGGGGGGATGACGAATTTTCTAATAAATAGAGATTCAGCGTCTACTTATTCCTAAAGGTCATAAGGATTATGAGACAACTACTGAGAAGGGTAGGGGGAGGAGCGAAGAATTTTCAGTGAATAGAGATCATGCCCACTTAGGGTTTAATCCTACAACAGGAGAGCAATTAACATGAAGGTAGTTGAATACTTTTTCATTAAATTGATATTCAATGTTTCTGCTATTCCTAATCTTTAAGGATTACTAAAGCATAACAAATCGATGATGTTAGAGATGAAGAATTTCCGCAAATGATAATTTGACCAAAATGAAAGTAACGCTCAATCATTCAAAAACTTATGACTATGAGAGCAATAATTATGAATAGTGAGATGAGGAGTTTTCTGAAATGATAATTTTAGACATATCCCCGAATAATGCATTTTTTCACATATTTCCAAGGGTACCATGGTGATGAAGAATTGAACTTTCAAGGAACATTTTCAGCATGTGATCCTGTGATATTGGTGGTCACTTGCCTATTCCACTTGGGGCCTCACCATTTTCTTTCTTTTTTTTCGGGGCCAAACAAACTTGGCTATTTTTTGCCAGCTTTTTGTCGTGAGAACTCGTGAGTCACGTGAGGCCCCAAACGCACGTTTAAAATAGGAGCAACATGGGTCTACCAGACCAGTTTCACTCAAAATTTTGTAGTCTTATTATTTCTTAACGCAGGTATGGTACATTTATTAAACAAAGATCGAGCGTTACGCCTCGTGAAGTTGAAACACTCAATACTTCCAAACGTGTACCATAGTTTTAAGAAAATTTCATCTTCCTTAGTTAGGTTTTTCACTGCTTAGGATTTTCCCATTGTTTCTAAATAATAAATAGTCCTTGATCCTCATTGTAACTTCACTAAAGGTTCGGGTCGCCACGCATCTCTTCGCAGATAGCTACTGCAATGCCTAGCAATTTTTTATTTACTCCGTTCTAAGAAAAATTTCATTTTAATACGAAAATGAAGTAATATTTCAGATCTTTGTATTTACAGTTATTATTTTTGTTGCATTCTCATGACAAATCGGGATTAGTGGTATCAGCGGTCGTCGTATCTTTTCACGTCCCCAATCTAGGTTGGGATACAAGGAGTTAGTCCATCTGCAACTTTAGAAGATCACCGTTAAACTCTCAAGGCATTTTTATGGGGGATGTATACGAGGAGCAACATATCCTATCAAAATATTGCTTGAGAGGCTCGAAAAACAAAGGGCCAAGATGGATAACTTTACCCGTATCCTTCATCATAACCACCATGCACATCCCATATCCACACCGAGGTGCGACTTTTACAAAGGGCAATTTTGACATTCCCATATTTGATAGATCAACAGATGCAGATGTCAGAGATAGATGGTTGAATCTATTGTATGACATTTGTCTATGACTTTTTCGACAGATAAAGATTATTTTTCCACTTCAAAGCGGCCTCTTACAAACAAGGACTATAAAACCTAATAAGAGAAAAAGGATGAGACAGAATTTATTCTCGTCAGACTTACTTGGAATTATTTCACATCGTGCCATCGAACAATACTATCTCATGGATATGAGGACAAGTACATACAATGGACCACGTCACATAACAAAGGACTAAGATGTAGTATTATCGATTTAATCTATTCCACCGTATACCCTGCAATTGTTGTACTAAAGATTCAAGAGAAACATCTGCAAGCAAAGTATCATAAATGAACGATAGATACATTTATGAGGAAAGAGTTCGGAAATTTTCACTTGGTACTTGCACAGTATGCTATCAAGATTGATGTAAATTCAAATTGCATAGTTAGATCTTTGATCCGCGAATAAAAAGCAGAAAGGTGTTCAAATTTCGGCATTTATGACAGTAGCCAAGGTATGGCGACTTGAAGAAAATCATTTAAGCACAAGCAACAACAACACTGCAGACAAATATGACACGGAAAGTGGTGTGAGTTCCATAAGAGTTTCAATTGCCATGGCGCACAATGTTGGTGTACAAGATGAGGCTTCTAGATAGATGTACGTTCACTTAAATCCAACCCAACAAGGGGAATGAAAATGGAAATAGATTATTTATGTAGATTCCAACGCCATCGTTGCCAATATTAAGATCCAAACAGGAGTGAATGTTTTTCCATCTTCAGACAAGGTAAAGGTTTCAAGACAAATTCATTGTTGATAACGAGCTTGTAAGCGACCCATCAAAGAACACGTAGTTGTGTTGGGTTGCATCACATCTCAACCACATCCATACATCAGCTTCACCAGACGAGATCTCCGCTTGCCACCAAGATCGTTACTTTGTGCATCAGCTATCTGCTGGATGATAGTATTTCGCGATCGTTTTCTCCTATTGATGTTTTATGTATTATTAGACAACCATACTTGTGAAACTTGTATGCTTTTTATGAGTTCTGACGCATCGTTATTGTTACTTTGGAAATAAGTTGTACAGATACCGTAGGAAATGTCATTATTCTTTATTATCAGTAAAACAACGTGTAAGTTTACTTCAAACCATAAAAATTAATTTTTTTACGGTCCCCATGTAGCAGAAGAAGACTATGGCTACAACTTCCATATGGCTCCTTCGCATTTACAACAAATGGATATGTTGTAGAGGAGTATGACATTTTACCTTCACCCACAAAGGTTCTCTACACCTGTGTCATAATTCGATGATAGTTGGTGGTCACCTAATGGTCTCCACCAGCCACGTCTTTTTCATTTTTCTGCCTTCAAAGACAATTTACTATTTAGTACTTTTTCGTCATGAACTTCCGTGAGCCATTTTGAGCTCCTAAACAAATATTTTTTGGGAAAACAAGTGAGCAACATGGGTCCATGGACCTTTAATGTTTAACTAAAAATTTGTAGTCTCGATATATATCATTGTTGCATGGTATGTGTCAAACAAAGATCAGACAAAATAAAGTTACATCCCTAGTTGAACACCACCTATCTAACCAAACTCATAGTTTTGACGCTCATCTCCTTAGGTTGTGTTTTTGTTGTTTAGGATTTTATTGTTTCTAAATAATAAATAAGCTCTCTAGCTCATTGTAACTCACCATAGGCCTTTAGCCACCACATTCTTTCCTCAAAGATAGCTACCAATGCCTTGTGCTTCGCTTTATTTCATCATTTTACAGAAAATTTCAGTTTCTTCAATATTGAAATGTATGTTACTTGACATATTTGTATTTATAGTTATATATTTATTCTTTCATTCCCCATAAACCTGTACTGCGTATCGTGCTATCTATCTTTTTTCACGTCCCCGAAGTAGGTCGGGTATGGCGATAGTTTTAACTGCAACTGCAATATCAACCCCACAAACCCGTAACGGATGCTCATGGGGGACGCAGTGCGACAGAGAGTGTGAGATCTATCAGCAATAATGGCGATGCCTTTAAAACAAAGGAATGCGGCGATGATAATCCTTGCTTAGATCCTTCAATCAATGCATCGGCGCACCTAACTTAATGCACCACCGAGTACCTTTAAGGTACAATTAACTTTACATTCCACATTTTAGGTAAAACAGATGAAGATGTCGTATATGCACAAAGATATTTTTGTCTATGACTTTTTCCGACAGACACACGTTTTTCACTCACAGCCGCCTTCTATGTCAACATGTGGAACCCACTGCGAGAAAAAGTGATTTATATATCCCTTCGTTTTCGGCTTACCACTTTGGAATTTTTTCAAGAGACAATTTTTATCAGGGAACAATACTATCCCCCTGCGGGGAGTTATGAGTGATGTGGCACATACAATGGACCACACCTGACAATAAAGGGATCAAGATGTAGATGTTGGCTGAATCGTTTCCATACCCCGTGACACCAATTTGGGTATCAAAGATTCAGGAACATTCTGTGCTAAAGTACTGTGAGTTTTCGTGACAAGATACATTCGTGAGGAAATGAGCCTTTATTATCTCTCATGCACGTAAGACATCAAAAGGGTCATGACGAGCAATTAAACAGAGAAGCGAGATTCTTGATCTGGCAACCGCAGGAAAGAGCCCAAATCATAGTATTGAAGACATAGCGAAGGCATGGCGATCAAGACAACCGAAGCGAAGCATGAAAAGAACCACAAAGCTAAAGAAGGACACGAAAGTGGTGAGTTCTATAAGAGTTCTTACCACAACACAAGTGAGTGTCAGCTACAATTAGTAACAGATGAGGCTTTCGACCGAGCATGTTGACTTCAATCAAACCAAGGGGGAATGACAAAGGGAAATACACATGATGATTCAACACCATTGCTTCCACCACGGAGATTCAGAAGAAGTTGAACCGGAAGATCTAAAGGAGGAGGAATGTCTTTCCATCTCCAGATGTGGGTGGGGTTTCGATACGCCTATTATCGTTGGGGAGCTAAAATAACCCTCATTTCCAGATCGCCACGTGAAGTGATTGGGCTATTTAATTATAGCTCACCTTATTATCCATACACCATTTGCGGCATCAATATGATGAGATCACCAAAGAAGAAACGCTTCTCAGTATCAAGGTTTACGAGGTATGTTATTAACTTATTGATGTTTCTAATGTATTATTAATACAACCACACGTAAAGGCTACGTCGTAAAGGTTTCACCATGTTGTTATTGTTATTAAAATAAACAGACAGATACCAGAGGTACCACCTACTATTATCTCTTTGGTTACTGAAACAATGCAGTAAGTCATTTCAAAACCAGGAAATTATTATTCTCGGCGACCGCCTCGTGGCAAGAAGAAGACTGCGGCTATGACCCGCACGGCTTCTTCACGAACAATAAAATGGATACAAGGAGGAGTAACAGTATCTTTCACTCCTTGGCCCAAGGGTACCGCATCACAAATGGCACCTAATTATTTGAACCTAGGCGCCATACCAATGGATCAATTATCACATCTGCTCGAGAACGTATGAAATCGTGGCGTATTTCAGAGCCGCCGAAAGGTCACATCCTAACAAGTTCATCATCCTCCGTACCACACCATAATAAAGAGAAGATGACGTGGAGACCTTGTACGACCACGAACAACATCATCTAATAGGTAATTTTATCTCCTACGACACGTCGACTTTGAATAATCAAATAAAATATTCAGTAAGGTCACTAAATGGTAATGCCTTCATACCACCGACTCGACCAGGAAGATCATTGTGTTGTTACAAGGTTTTTTCAATGGCTGTACGTTGGCGATTATTTCGTTAACCTTCGCGAGGATGATACCATATTCATAGCTATTTACCAACTCATTTAGGGTATTTGGATGACATTTTATCTTTCACCAGACGAAGAGCATTCTTCACTAATATCAAGGTGTCCTTTCCAAAACATCACAACAAAATTTAAAGCACTTGAGAAGCGAATCAGGCGACCCACCATTATTAGATACATTATTGATGTAGTAAAAGGGATCCAACCAAGATTCAAGTTGTCTGGGATCGTCACCTCAATTACTATAACAGTAGTCACAGCCTTTTCAGGTTCACACCACCGAGGTTCATATGATTTCTACATCATTGTGGCCCTTGGAGTCAAGTCACCAAGTGGAGTGATGATAGTAACCTGTCGTGAACCTCATTAGAAGGTATCTGCATTGAAAAATCGTCATTTTTGTCTTCAGTACCTACATTTACCGTATCGGCAATAGCTATTTGGATTTAGACAAATACTATTCTATCGCGCTTCACTAATAGGGAACATCTAGTGGTATACTAAAGAGACATTAATCGACACAACAGGTGATCCCACTTATGACAAAGAAATTATTCCATTAAAGAAGCACAAAAGGTAAAGCGCATTATTTTAAAGGAAACAATCATCCACCCAAACCATCACCGCATCCATACAAACATTATGTTGCAGTAACGACCGCTTATTAGAAGTGTATTTAATAGCATTCAAGAAGGTATTTATTTTGAACATCACATGAAGAAGGTAGTACCAATACAGATCATTATTTATCGTATACCATCAATTATTCTCAAATTCCTTGGGCACGAGACTTATCAATACCTTTGGTACAAGACACCTAATTTAACACACCATATGATGGTGTGTTAAACTTGACCTTCAAGATGTACTTATGTCACCTACATAATTTTGTTCCTTCGCTTAGAGTGCCAATATGATAGAAGCACACTATAGTCGAATAATGGAATTTTCGGTTTAGAAAATAGTAGCAAGATTACATAGAAGTATTTTGTCATTTAACCTCAAAGATGTGTTGAGAATCACATCAGACTTATAATTTTCTAAAGGTCATTAAACCATCACATCACATACACGCATATCCGCTACTTCACTTTAATAATAACTTTGGGAAATCCATTCCATGGATTACGGCTCGCTTGATTTTCATTGGCAGTGGAAATGATCAGGCTTTTGGTACGCTTCAACATTTCTTTAAGACATCTAATAGGGTCAGAAAGAAGAAGATTAAAGAGAAGCATCACAAATTCTTTTGAATTAGTGGTGTACCAGATCCCATATCATACCATTGTATTAGGTTCATCAACATACTTGGTTCAACCAAGCTAATGTCAGGACACCGTTTTACCAAGTCTATGCTTTCATCCCCAAACAAAGATGACCAGATGACAAGTTGTAGCAGAATGATTGTACACATTTCATATGTACAATTCAAAGCATTCACCAACATGGACAAGATCCTCTCATAACAACATAGTTACAACCATGTTTCTCCATATTTAACAACATATCTCTTCGCTAAAAAGAGCTTTTCTTGGGATTCCACCACATGTCCCATTGATTTAGCTATGCTATCAGGCATATCAAAGCGACGGTTTCATGTCCACCAAGTTGAAAAAGAAAAGAAGCCATTTAGCTAAAACATTCAACACATCCACCAATGTGTTCATGACATATTGGATAGAGCCACGCGGCACATAACGCCATGATCAACACCTAAAAGCACAATCTCCAAGTGGTGAGAAAGGCGGCTATATTTGGAGAAGGAGCACCACCTGGGACCTTCACCGCAGCTACCACTCTCATACGATGTACACCATCACCAAGGCTATAGAATAATGCTCAACCTCGTGAGAGATTCACCATATTCTTGCTTGGTAATTTCGTGATTCAATGTGGACTCGTCATTTCATTTCACTATCGACTTTGTTAATAAGAACAACCACACCAACAAAGAAACCAGATCATATGACAACACCACAAGATCAGTCATACATGCCAATCAAGAACATTAACCAATAGAAGATCCAATCAGACGTAACAAGTCAACAATTTCTACATCAATAGTGGTTCAACACCGTTCGTTATAATTTTCACTTATGAGGAACTTAATTTAACAACGTCACTTTATGAGGAGAATGATTCAGCTTTGGGATACACCTTGTTTCAATTGGGGTTCACCACCATTTTTTATTTACATAACTATTGCTTTAGCGTTGTCCTCTGAACTTCTGGTATTATTTGATGCTTAAACAACGCGTAAAAGAAATATAGTTCATGACCAAATGACACCACCATTTTGGATATATTCTTTTAATGTATATATACGTTATTAAACGGAGACCACGTTATTAAGTTATTTCTTCTCAAAGTTTGAACACCCACCTACTCTAAACGGGCCCATGTTTTACGCTTCATCTCCTAGGGTTAGTTTTGGATACTAGGATTTACTATTTATAAATAATAAATAGCCCTTCAAGCCCAACTCAACAGACATTTTATCGCCATATCCTTCTCAAAGATATTATCGTTGCCTTAGCTGTTTTATTTCATTTGCTCTCAGAAGAAAATTTCTTCAGTCTTTATTATAATGAACATGTTATTTCTATATATTGTATTTATGAAGTACACACCAGTTCCGCATAAACCCACTGCACAAGAGTCTGTTGACCTTTGTATGTCTCTCAACAAGGTTTGGGTATATGGTTAGGTCAGACCAGAACCTTTGAAGATCAACTTTGCAACACCAAGGGATACCTACAGATGTACATGAGGGAGTGAGATCCTATCAAAATATTGTTTTATGAGGTTTCTAAAAAACAAAGGAACGTGATGATGGATAACTTGCCCGTATTCAACAAGCCACCCATGAACAAGATTCAGATTCACATCCGTATCTGTGCCCTACATCTAAAAGAAATGATGTGGGACTAAGATTCAAAATTATAATGCTGTAAAAAAGAGAACACGAAGAAAATAAAACCACAAAGAAACTTATTATTAAACAGAATAACTATAGAAGCTACATTTGGTAAGGTATAACCTTCCTTTTACAAAGTGAGGCTTGCTATTTTAGTTTTTTTTAGATAGAATACCATAGGTGGATACCATGGGCTAACACCATGGGTAGATACTGATGGTACCATGTAAGAACCTTCATGCGGATGAATACCATATGGCTACATACTTACAATACTTACAATACCATGGTGAATAAATATCATGGTGTGATGAATACCATGAGTCAACGCTATATTTACGGTCATTTCATGGCAAACCCCATGTGACAAATACAGTGAAACATATCATGTTACCATAATACCATGTAAGAATAAATATTTATGGGTGGATGAATACCAGTGGTTGATGTTAGACATAATACTTGGCAATTTATGGTGATGAACATGTGGTAGATGAATACCATGAGCGATGCTACTTCATCTTAGATCATTCCTCCTCTCATAGTTACAATGGTTCTACCATGCAGTTCCTCCCAGTTTTTGTTGAATATGAAGAACCGTTGAAGAGAAGAGTTTTGTGTAGTTAACCCATAACCATGATGAACGGAACATCCGGCGACAGACATCAGAATGCTTATGACCAATCATGTGATACTGGCGTTAAAGGCACTTAGAAATGGACTTCATGAAGTGTGGTTTAGATGAACCAAAATCATGACAAATGCACATCCCAGGATAGAGATAACTTGTAATGCTTGTGACCAACCCAGGTGACTATTGAAGAAGCAACAGCAATGACCCTGGCGAAAAATGATTTCAGTAACGTCTACAATCATGATGTTGATTACGATGAAGCGGTGCCTACATGCTTGGGGTGGAAGGCACATTTCAACAATTCCATTTAACATCAAGCAGTGATCAAACTGGCGAATTTGTTGTGTGCTTACCAGCGGTGAGGCGCACGTTTGGGCGGGAATCGCTCAATGTCGCCTGCATTTAAAATGACATAATCAACAATATAACTTCAAAATATTTATTATACCCAGCCGGAAAATGTGAATGATCATTTCAGACTTTTGCCAGTATTTTGAACTACTTGTCTGAGACTTAGACCCAGAGATTCGCTACGAAATCGTCAGTTGTCATTAAATTTCTGAAAAAATAGCGATTTTAAATCAAACAACAACCTCACATCCCATTCTATTCTAATCGTATGGAACCTTGGTGATTTTTTTCAATATAACCAGATATGGTTCTCGTTCTTGCAATTTGTCATCAAAATTTTCAGACCAATTCAAAAACTCGACGCCCAAAAAAAATTCATATGGATTTTTTATCAATATCATACAAAGCATTGAAATTGGAATATGTTTTAAATCATTTCATGGAGGCGAACTTAATTCGATACCATTTATTCGATCTGGGGAGGCTCCAAGATTCAAAAGTTGAAATGGATGTGACCAGATCCGCAAAAATTACAATGCCGTAAAAGAGAACACGGAAATAAAACTAATAAAAGAAACTTGCTTTATTAAAATGAAATTCATAGAAGTTGGTACTATACAGTATAATCTTCTTTACAAAGGAGGCTTGTTATTTATAGCCTTTTTTAGATAGAATACTATAGGATAATGACAACAATACCATGGGTAGATACCACTTACAATACCATGGGTAAATCGGCGTGATGATCATCATGGGTGATACATGACGGTATTCACTATACTGCTGGTGAATATCAGTACGTGGTGATGAATACCATGAGTCAATGCTATTTACAATACCATGGCAATCATATGAATACCATGGTGAAACATACCATGGGTCACTTACATACCACATGGTCAAATATCAGTGGTGTGATGAACAATAAGGGTTGATGTTATATACAATACTGTTGGGTAAATTTATGGTGGATGACACAGGTAGATGAATACCATGAGTTGATGCTATTTTCCATTTTGACTAACCAAGAAGCCACATTTAGGTGTGCAAATTTTTACATGCAAATTTACATTCCCATATTTGAGGGTCAAATAGATGTAAATGATGTGTATAGATGTCAACGGCTAGAAGTATATTTTCGTCTATGACTTTTCCTATGTGAGAAGATTATTAATTATTAAAGTCAGCTTCATGTCAAGGACCTGAAACGGTCAGAGAAAAAAAGAACGCAGACAGAACCTCTCGGGTCACACCTACTTGGAATTTTTATGCTATCAGAACAATACTATCCTGCAGATGAAAGAGATGGTACACATACATTGACCACGCCATTTAATAACAAGGATTCATGGCGGTATGAGTCGACAAATATGTTCCATACCCTCGCGTACTGTTGGGTATCAAAGATTCAAAGAGAAACATCTCAAAGTTAAAGTGTCACAATTGTCTTCAAGGTATACATTTAGGAGTAAATGGAGTCTTTATTAACTGGCTATATGGTATAACGTATACAAGATGAGCAGAATTCAAATGGTGTATAGCTAAGACTTAACGCGAATCAAAAGTAGAAAGTTCAACCAAAAATAAAGGTTGTGAGGCTACATGGGCGACTAAGACAAATTTACTCAAGCCAAGCAAGAAAATAACAACACCGCAGACAATATGATATTTAGGAGAGCATGTGAGTTCCATAAGAGCCCACTTCACAACATGCGAGTTCTAAGCTAAGTAGTCCCCGGTACGTAGATGATTCATTTATGCATGTCCACTCTAAATCAAAACTTGACAAGGGGAATGAGACAAGGAAATAGATTATTGACAAGTATTCAACACTAACGTTGTTACCAAAGATCCGGATAGTGAACCGGAAGGTCTTAGGAGGAGGAATGTTCTTCATTTCAAATGTGGGCAAGGGATCTCGTGATAGTTCGCTATCGTATACGAGCCAAAAGAACCTCATTTTCAGATGTCATGAAGTTGTTATTTTTTCACCATACCACCATTAACTATACACATCGTGTGGTCATCATGATTTAGACCGCCAACCAACAATGTCACCTTCCTATAGCATCAAGCTCTCTACGATGAGGTATTAGCATATTTTCCGCTGATGTTTCATGTATTATTAGGACAACCATATTTCTCGAAGCTAACATATGAGTCATCATCATATTAGTTTAAATGTTTTGCAGATACCAGAGGTGCCACCACCCTCGCCATTCCTCTCGTTATCAGAAATGTAGTAAGCTCATTTCAAACCAGAATGGTTTTCCAAGGACTCACCTTCAGGAAGGAAGAAGATTTTGGTCACCTGTCATGCTCCATTTCCATAACAACAATGGATATGTTGCGGAGGAGTACGACATCTTCACCCCGCCCACATGGGTTCCTTCAGACCGCCAAGCTGGCACCTTATTGATCTCACCTTGTGCGCGCATTACCTACCGGACCGACGACGGTGTTTTGCTTTGGGAACAAAGGAACTGCGAGGCGTATTCAGAGATGTCAGAGCGTTTGTCCGGCTCGTTCATCACCGTGATCTCTGACCGTATGGTTGGCGGTTGATGCATGGAGACCGGTATTGATTTACTCAGCGAACAAGATCGCCAGGAATAGGTACTGATCTTACTGACGATGACCTTCTCGACCAACTCGGGCAGTAAAATATTTCAGCAAGATCACTTAAGTCCGGTATCGCTTCGTACCATCAACTGACAGGAAGACTTCCTTCAAAGCCGGTGAAGGTTTTTACCGGTCGGCCGCGTTTTTCGGTTGATTTAATGCTTCCACAACTCATGAGGATGATGGATGACATCTTTAGCCATTCACCAACTCATTTTTATATTTACCGATTACATTATGATCTTCAACACTGGGAAGAGCACCTTCACCACATTTGACAAGTCCTCCAACATCACAACACAAGTCAGGCGCTAATTCTGGAGAAGTACACTTTTTACATGACCCAGGTTCATTATCTCGGGATCCATTATCAGATGAAAGGTATGTGAATCAAATCAGAAGATCCAAGCTATTCATGATTGGGTCATTCAAATCACTATAATAGAGCTTTATGCAAAGCCGTCTTACATCATCGCACGTTTGCAGTGATTTTCATCACTTGCCTTGAGTCAAGTCACTAGGGGAGGAGGAGAAAATTGAGCTGTCAAACTTGGTCAACACAGAATTGTAAATTGTTTCGTTTCACCTCGTTCATTAGACTTTGCAACAATTATTTGAGATCGGAGATGTATACCGACCATATGCACAATGCTTCATCAGGATATCTGCATATCATAGTGAGATGCCGACATAATTTGAAGATCCTACTTATGACAAAGAAATGTATTCCATTGTGCAAGATTAATATAATGGAAGAATTGCGATGTGTGCGAACAATCATCTAAGCATGGCACTAACGCTCCTAATTCATATATGTAGTTATGACCACGCTTAATTTGGCGGTCAACATATCTGCGTCAGCTTTCTATTTGAACATCAAGTATAACACAGAAAATTAATAAACATAGATCGCTTTACCACCACCAATCGGCGCTACCACCGCCTCTTTCAACCTTAGCACGACTGGGAGTCATTTTTCTTCTAAGAAGAGCCACTCCGTAATTTGCCTACACCACAAGGCATTCTTTGGGGGTACCATGTTCAAATTTTTGACCTTCAAGATGCACTTTTATGTCACCTAGGACACCTTGTGTTCATTCAAGCGTAGAAAGCGGCCAAGATTATATGTTTACCATCATGTTTGTCATCAGCTACTTGTGGTTGAGAAAATAGAAAACACGTATATTTTCATTGTCCTAACCTTCTAAAGTGATGTTAATTTCAATCAGACCAATGGCGTTTAATGCCAAATGACCATCAAGAAGCAAGGTCTATATACCCATCATTTGATCCTTGCTGGGACTTAAATCCATCTTCATGATTACGTTCATTTTTACTAAGCATGAAATGATCAGATGGTCGCTTTACGTATTCTTGAAGATGGTCATTATATATCACAAGAAGAATATCATAGTAATAACGTTAAACTTCTTTTGAAAGAGCAGGTGCGTTTTGGGATCCTAAGAATACCATATCATACAGATAGCGAAGCCAACATATTTTTGGTTCAGCTTCAGTCAATGCTTGACACCAAGCCACCAAGTCCACGCTTCATCTCCCAAATAAAGGCCACGACAAGAGGTCGCTAATGTATCGACAATAATATTCGCACATGCACACCAAGGTGCATCTACGCATGGGATGAGAGCCTTCATGTATAATATAGTTATAACCCAGATTCCAGCTTTAATTCGCTACAGTTTTTCGTGCTTTTGGATTCCAACCACTATGTCCCATTGACGTAGCCATGGTATTTATGCATTACCAAAGGATTCGGCTATGCTCTGTCCGGGTTGACAAAGAAAATAGTCATCACGCATTCTCAACACATTTCTCCACCAACAGGTTCATGACACATGGATAGAGCCAACAAGTAAGTAATAACAACACTACGTATCAATAATTAAAACACATAACTTGTGGGTGATGGGTGTATGGTTGTTACTTACATGAGCCACCTGACCCTCATCACAAGTTTACCGTCTGGGACATGGCCCAGACACTATCACCATACCGTAGGTTTGCTCGAGTCACAGACTCCACTATTCTGCCTGCGACTTCCGTATTTTAACGTGGACCGCTGCCTTCATTCTACCTTCACTGACACCGACATTGTAGAACAACTTCTGCTAACAACAAAGTTAAACCCGCACGTATGGAACAAAGCCATGACAAATTGTATCATGGACATGCAAATCAAGAACACTCACCAACGAAAGATCCAACTGTATCAGGTTTTCAAAGCTGGCCAACTCCTGCACCAAGGAAAGTGGTTCACCAGGGACCAAGTTCAGCAGAAATTTCCTCATCTCATGGAGGAACTTAACGCAATGGGGACCATTGCATCCTAAGGGGGGAGGAATGATCTTGTTGGATATTGGTGGTCACCCGCCTATTCCACTTAGGGCCCCACCATTTTCTCTTTCAGTTTTTTCAGTTTCGGCACAACTTACTATTTTTAGTAGTTTTTCGGGTCCTGAACTTCCAAAGCCATTTTGAGGCCCTAAACTACGTTTTTTGGGAAAACGGGTTTAAACATGGGTCTATGGTCCGATGTTGCTCACTCAAAATTTGTATTACTCAGATATATCTTTCTAACAAGGTATGGTATGCATCAAACGGAGATCGTATGCCAAAGTTACATCCCTGGGAAGTTGAAACACCAATTTACCCAAACGGGGCCCATAGTTTTGGCGCTTCATCTCCTAGGGTTAGGGTTTTGGATGTTTAGATTTCCCATTGTTTCTAAATAATAAATAGGCCCTCGAGCCTCATTGTAAATCAGTTCAGAGGCCTGTAGCCGCCACATCTCTTCTCAGAGATAGCTACCAACACCCTAGCTAGTTTTATTTCCATTCTGTCTGTAAGCAAATTTCAGTTATTCGATATTAATGAAATGAAGTGTTATTTCCGCTGCATCTTTGTATTTATAGTTATATGTTTATTCTGTTGTGTTCCTGCATAAATCTAGATCAGCATGGTTGAAGATGGCGAAGAATTTCATCTAAGTTAGGGTTTCAAAAGCAGAGATGATTTTTTTGAAAAAAATTCCTCCAATGAGGATGGTAATCAATATTTTCCATGCAATGATGATGATGAATTTATTAACTATGTTCATAATTATGATAGTGAGGGTAATATTCCTCCTACTGGTGATTAGAATGCTTCGACAAAGGATAATGGAATGATGAAACCATTGCAACAAAATATTGTAACTAGGAGTAGGAGTAGACCTTTTCATATAAATCCAAAATATTCCAGTTATACAAGGGTTAGGAAAACATATCTCACAAAAATACGTTCTATCGGTGATCTGATATCAAGTGAATGTTGTCAAAAGGATTGCTGGAAACAAATGGATTTTAACTTTGCAATGGAGAAAAGGAAAGATATTTTTCAATGAATAAAGGCATGCAAAATTCATATTTAGTGGGTTGCATGCAATATACTAGCAGATTATGATTATCATATTGGGAATCTATTTCTCTGTAGAAATGATTTCAAAACGTTGTATTCAATGCATAATTTTCATTTTTCAATAATCTAAGAAACACTCAAAAAGGATCCCACATATGATTCAGAAGTACATTATAAACGGGAGGTTGGGTCGTTAGAAAATACTGCTATGTCATGGATGAACGACTTCTTTTCAAAGCATGGAGAGTGTATGCCCAATAAAGACACAATAAATATTCCAGATAATTTCTCGAGATGATAAATATACAGTTTATACAAAGAATATGCAGAAGGTTTTGAAGGAGTTGGTAATTTCATTACATATTCATATTTTAAAAGGGTATGGAAGAATGAATTCAACAATGTTTGTATTCCGAAGAAGATAAGGATGGGGGTTTTCAGTACATGTGCTTCTCTTAAAGAAAAAGGGGTTAAATTTCAAGGCGAATAAATAGGTATGAGTTCATCAAATTATTTTTAAAAATTGGATAGTTATAAACTATGAAAATATATTTATTAATAGGTTTATTTTATTTTATGTGCATATTATGTTGTCAAAGCACTTCAAGAGCATCGCAATCAACAAACGAGTGAAAGAAAAAAATTGTATAAACATTGAAAGAAGTGTCATTACAATCCAAACAAATATTTGGGTTTGATAATTGATGGTATGTACCAAAATAAAAAAACTTTTGCCACATTTTTTCCGTGCAACAAAAAATTTACAAGAGGAAAATTTTATTCAGTTTCACTTAGTTGTTTGTATGGTCTTTAATGGGAAGATTTTGCCAAGGATTTACTTCACAGCTCCAACTATTCATAATGATGAAAATATAACCATAACTATACTCCATGATGTGGTTACACATTGGTCTAGTATTATTTTTGAAGTTTTGTATGTACAATTAGACAACACAAGCTATCAAAAAGAAATCAAGTTATTTTTGGGTATCTAAACATGCTCGTTAAATTCGGAATTTTTAAAAAGGTAAAGGTTGATTTCCTTTTTGTTGGGCATACTCATAACCATATTGATCAAATGTTCAATTTTTTTTCAGTAACATTTAGGAGGAAATATGTTGGGAGCCTGGAATAATTAATTGAATTTATTAAGAAACCATACATTCCAGTGCCTGTTTTTCATGTGTTGGAAGAAACTATTGACATGCAAAGGTTTATTCTAGAATTGCATGTTAAGGATAAATAAATTGAACAACTTAATGAAATTATATTCCAGCATCAATTTCATATCAAAAAGATTGTTGGAATAACACTTATATGGGGCAAGAAATATTCAAGTGCTGGAGAATGGGGATCGTCATCAGGTTTTGAATTTTTGAAGTTCATTCCAGAGCGTCCAATATTTTCATCAAACATATTGTGTTTACAATAAGTTGTTGAAATTCATAATACATGAAGGCATAAGAGAGATATAAATTATTCTAAATGTATGGAAGAAATTAAAAGATGTATTAGAGATACATATGAGTAGTTTGATGTTGCTGATTCAGTTTGGTGGGATTTTTTTTTCAACAATCAAAGTGATATGATTTCAAGATCAATAAATGAGGTAACGCTTTTAAATACTCCATTTATTTGACCACAAGATATGTCAAATGAACATGAGGAAAGACAAATTGGGAAAAATAATAGTCTCGAGGTATTATTAATTCTCCAAAGGTTGAGGAAATAGAAATCTATATTGGTTCTAGCAGATCTTGTGCACAACGTAAAGCCATGGAAGACCTTTACAGGGGTTTTGTACAAGATGTTAAGGATGGTTCATGATAGTAGGGTTAGGAGATGGAGATCCACTTAGATATCCATTCTGAGTTGCGAAGGTTATAAAGGTCATTAAATAAAATGAAGATATTACAATTGTTGAAGCACATGGGTATGCCACAAATACCCAACCATTCAATGGTTTGTACAAGCTAGAGATGGTAGTTCATTAAAAAATTTGAAAAAAGAGAAAAATAAAGGGAACAAATATAAATCATCAAGGCATGCACCTCTTAAAACTAGAGGGTGATGACATAATTTTGTATGGCTTAAATTTTAAAAAGAGAGGAACTCTCTACTTGAAGACCATAGAGATTTTGAATAAATTGCTACCAAAAGAAATAGTGTTGATATGGGAGTCTTTTGAATCTAGTTGTAGATATAGAAGATTTTCGAAACCTGAAATGGTGGCCATTCATGTTGACTCAGATGGAGAACCAGTTGATGAAAGAGAAGAATATGGATCATCTTCATCTACGTCCAGTCATTCATTTGAAGATGTAGGTTTTGATGGTGTGCCAGAACCTATGGCTGATTTTGAATAAATTTCTAAGACATTTTTATGCAAGTGATGTTTGGATGGTAACCTGAAATACATATTTTCACTTCCATATGATATTACATGAAGTTATGAGTCATTTATATGTTTGTTGGTTATATGTTTTAATTATGAACAATTCATCTCTTTAGAATATCCACAGTGCAACAATGAATTACAAAAATTATTTATGTTATATTCAATATACCAAAGTTGATAATTTGATTAAAAGTAAAAAATATTAGAAATTAATGTTGAATTTTTAAATTATGCACTAATATTGCCATGATATTATTTATTGTTAACATTTGGTATACGATACTTTTAAACATTAGGGAAATTTTATGCCTCATTGAAAGGGGACACTTCGTTTTGATGGTTTATTTTTACGTTTTGGTTGCAATTAGATAAGCTGTCTTAGTCTAAGATTTGAAAAGAGATATATTTTGAATTTAAAATAAAAATTACTGTTGGAATAATAAATCTTTCATTTACTTGTTCATTTAAAAAAAAAATAGTCATATAATTTGTACATAACTTGATGGTTCCAATATGTTAAAAACTTAAGATTTTTAAAACCATCGTTGAAAATTTGTCAAAATATTACGGTTTTTCTACGCTATGATATTTTTTCTTTAATGCTATGGTTGAAAATAATTACAATTTTAGCGTTTTTTCAAGTCAAGATATTTTATCTTTAACAAGATGGATGAAAATTGTTGGAAATTATAAGGCTTTCAGACACATTATTTGTATCTTTAATATTATGTATCAATATTGTCGGATTTTTATGATTTTTCAAACTCCTCATATTTTATATTTAATTCCATTGTTAAAAATTGTCAAAATTGTGACTTGATTTTTTTTTTTGGTTATTCCAGCATCAAAACTTTTTGTTTCGAGGGTTTTTTTTCAATTCTTTTTTTAAGAAATTTTATTTTAGCATAATTTAAAAAAATGTTGAAATTTGACCCTAAAAAAAAATGTGTTATGGAATATACACTTTTCATTTTTGGGGTGTTTTTTTCATGTATTTTTAGTTTTTTTGGGCTACAGTTCTCGTTTTGAGGTAATAGTTCATGCTTGATCGGTAACTTTGTTTGGTTCAATTTTAATAGGAATTTTGTTATGGAAAACAGTCGTAGGTATATGGTTATCACTCAAAACCTCTAGTGAATATTCCTGGGCCTCATTATCAAGTATGGCGTTCAGCATTTGAATTGTTGGATTCCCAACAGTAGATGGTTTGTTAATAAAGCCACTAATTATATCATCATATGTATGACTTTTAAAAGAAAGAGATTCTTACAAGGTAAGAGGAGAACACAGGTTTTCCTCCTGATATTTGTGAGGGAATAACTGATAATTTTCAATAGGTAGGTTGGGTTTAGTAGGTGGGCATAAGACAACATTTTTTAGAGTTGTTCCTTTTGTAATTATCATATTCCTTTTCCATCATTGTATGTATGTGTCTATTGTTACCATCCATGTCCTTCCTAATATCAGGGGATTCCCATCCAGTCTATTTCTAGAATTGATAACCAGAAATTCCATTGGGTATTCCCTAGAATCCACAGAAATGATATCATCTTCTAGAGTGGCCTCTGGTTTGACTACTAATATGTCGGCTAGTTCCAAAAAAATGGAAGTTGATTTCAAGGTTGTGATCCCAAGGATACCACAGCTTTATACGGTCAAGATGTTTATAGCAGCTTCTAATTCCACCACTATATTTTGGAATTTGCAACCCTCAATTTGAACAGTGATTATTGGATTCCTAGGGTCATCGTACTTAACAGGAATTTGTTTCCCTAAGATAAGGTCATAGAGTGTCCCTAAGACATGGATTTTTTTATGAAGGCTTTTGGGTTTCCTCCCAATATTGTTACCACACAAGTATTTTATCATTTTAGCATAAATCGGAATGCCCCATATAGCCTGGAGGAGAGGGATTTGTATGCATATTTTTTTTAATTCCCATACAAGATCAAAATAAGAATGGATTGTCAATTTTATCTTTGTGAGTATTTCAGGGAATCGAGGAGTAGAAATTGTAGTTTTGATGAGGTCTTGTTGTTTGGTTGATACATCAGATGCCTATGTTTCAGAAACAATAATAGGAAGAGAAATAAGTTCTACTAAGGGATGCTCTCCAATGGAGTTTTCATTACGTTCTGATTCTTGATTAGCTTTATTATCTTCTTGAAATATAAATCATCCATATATCAGCCGCAATTCACTACATTGAAGAGAATCAGTTTCATGATCTGAACTTTCAACGATCTCCAAACATTGGACAATCCTACTGTTCAGATTAGGATTCAGTTGAGTGGGTAATTAAGGATGCAGTGGAGGTTGAGAATTTGGGGGAAATTGGAATCGAGCTTGCAATGATGGTTTTAAATGAGGTATCATTATGACATATGGGTTGATTGGTCCCATAAGATGCTTCCAATTTTGAGGCCACATTGATCCATGTAGCGATGAATTTGTCTAATGTGAAGGGTATGGATTGTTTGTTAGATTTTTCCATGAAGGGGTAGAATATTATTGATTTGGCCATGCAGACCCAATGAATGGTTGGTTTTCCCAGGGTGGTGTAGAGTATGGATGAGATATCCAAGTGGGATTAAAATATTGTTGGCCCTGCCACGTTGATCCATGAATTTATTGTTGAGAATATTATCCATAATAAAACAGAGAAGGGTCATGCATCATACTTGAAGGGTGAGATTTCCATTATTTTCATTATGTCATAATATAGATTGGCTTTGGATATTCCTCAGCTTCTTTTCATACAGCTTTTAATCCTCGGAGTGAGGGACACTACTCTGTCAAATGATCTTTAGTGTAAATGGTACATGATTGATCCAGGTGGATATTGGTGGTCACCCGCCTATTCCACTTGGGGCCCCACCATTGTCTCTTTCAGTTTTTCTGTTTTGGCACAAATTACTATTTTTAGCAGGTTTTCGGGTCCTGAACTTCTGGAGCCATTTTGAGGCCCTAAACGACATTTTTTGGGCATCGTTTGTCTAACGAATATGATTCCATTCCAAAATCGATATTCGTGGTGACATTTGTAGTCCTAGGATAGATCCTTCTACTAATGTATCATGTGCATCAAACGGAGATAGTATGCCGAAGTTACGTCCCCTAGAAGCTGAAACACCAATTTACCCAAACGAGGCCCAAAGTTTTGGCGCTCATCTCCTAGGGTTAGGTTTTTGGATGTTTAGAGTTCTCCATTGTTTCTCCATAATAAATAGGTCCTCGAGCCTCATTGTAACACATTTCAGAGGTCTGTAGCCACCACATATTTTCTTAGAGATTCGCTACAAGAACCCTAGCTATTTTATTTTCGTTATGTTTGTAAGAATATTTATGTTATTTGATATCAATGAAATGAAGCCTTATTTCTGCTACATCTCTATGTTTATGGTTATTTCTATATTTTGTTGTGTTCCTGCATAAATCTAGATCAGTGGTATCAGAGCAGTCTGCTTTTTCTTGATCCTTCTTTGCATGTCCCCAACGAGGTCGGGGTATAAGGAGTTAGGGCTCGATCTGGTGGAACCTTTGCAAGATCAGCCTCGCAAACCCCGATGGATGCCCATGGGGGATGAAAATAAATATGAGGGAGTAAGAGATCCTATCAAAATATTTCTCTAGGAGGCCCTCGAAAAACAAAGGAACGCGATGATGGATAACTTTGCCCAGATCCTTCAACAGCTACCCACTGGCGGCGTATCTGCATCTAGCATCCACTATGGAGGTGAGATTCCCTTTAAGGTACAAGTAAATTTTTACATTCCCATATTTGAGGGTCAAATAGATGCAGATGTCATAGATAGATGGTTGAATCTATTAGAAGTATATTTCTCGATTCATGATTTTTCCGACCAGGAGAAGATTATTTTTGCACTCCAAAAAACTACCCCCCATGTCAAGGACTGGTGGGAAACCTAGTGTGAGAAAAAGGACGATATAGAACCCTCTCTGTTCTCATATGTACCCACTTGGAATTCTTTCTAAGATGCCATCAAGGAACAATATTATCCTGTGGGGAGCTATGAGGACAAGTACATAAAATGGACCACGCTGCGACAAGAAAGGGATCAAGATGTGCATGAGCTAACGAATCTGTTCCATACCCTGTGCACAAGGTTTGGTATCAAAGATTCAGAGAAACATCTGGTGCTAAATTATCGCATTTGTCTACACATATACATTCAGGAGGAAATGGAGTTCCTCGACATCTCCTCGCTCGGTACGACATACTGGTATGCTGCCAAGATTGAGCAGAAATTCAAATAGAAGAAAAAATACTTTGGATCTGTGAATCAAAAGCAAGGGAAAGGTGCTCCCAAACCGTAGAACAAAGGACAAAGCCAAGGCATGGCGGCTCAAGAAAACTTGTCAAAGCCACAAGCAAAGAACAACACCGCAAAGCCAAATAAGGACACGGGGAAGTGGTGTGAGTTCCATAAGAGCTCCACTCACAACACAAGTGAGTGTCGGGACAAGCATTCGTTGGTGGATGAGATGAGGGCTTCTGAGTCAGATGCATGCTCTGACTCTGAATCAGAACCTAACAAGGGCAATGACAAAGGGAAACAAATTATTGATGCAGAGCCCAACACCACTGTTGCCACTATGAAGATCCATAAGGAGGAACCGGAAGATCCAGAGGAGGAGGAACGTCTCTTCCACTCTCATATGTGGGTAAAGGGCTCCCCGGTATAGTTCATTGCCGATAATTGGAGCCAAAAGAACCTCATTTCAGTAGATGTTGTGAAGCGGTTGGGCTTGTCGACCACAACTCACGCACATCCATACACCATCGGGTGGCTTCACCAAGGATGAGATCTTCGCGTCAGCCAGCAGTGTCGTCTACCATATAGCATCAAGCCTGTCACGGATTAGGTATTATGTGACATTGCTCCTACTGATTTTTTTGATGTATTATTAGGAAAACCATACTTGTGGAAGCGTCATGATGTGTATGAGTCTCGGACTTGAGATGTTATTGTTACTTTGGGAAATAAGTTGTACAGGATACCAGAGGTACCACCTCCTGGCGCTATCTCTTTGGTTTCTACAAAATAATGCAGTAAACTCATTTCCCAAACCAAGAGGTAAATTTGTGTTTCAGAGGAGGTAAGGGCTCCTCTGCACGACAACAACAAATGCAGAGGAGCCACGACCTCCAGACAGGGCTCCTCTACACGACAAAAACAAATGGACAAGGTTGTGGAGGAGTATGGGGACATCTTCACCTGACCCACAAGGGTTCCTCTGCACTATCAGGTCAAGCACCCGATTGATCTAACCCCAGGTGCGCCACTACCCAACGAACTGATCTATCAGCGCTATGTTCTATAGAATGATGAAATCAAGAGGCAGATTCAGGAGCTGCTGGAGAAAGGTCACATTCGACCAAGTTCATCACCCTGTGGGAGCCCAATCGTGTTGGTATAGAATAAGGACGAGACGCGAAGACTCTATATTGACTATCGAGCGTTGAACAAGATCACTATCCAGAATAGGTACCCAATCCCAAGGATTAATGATTTTCTATACTAACTCAAAGGGGCGAAATATTTCAGCAAGATTGACTTGAAGTCTGGGTATCACCAGGTACCAATCAAACCCTCCGATGTGTGGAAGACTACCTTCAAAGCCAAGGTAGCGCTTTTTGAAAGGCTGGTCATGCCTTTCGGGTTAACGAATGCTCCCGCAACCTTCATGAGGTTGATGGACGACCTCTTATGGCCATTCAATAAATCATTTGTAGTGGTGTACTTAGATGGCATTCTAATCTTCAACCAGACTTGGGAAGAGCACCTCCACCACATCCGACACGTCCTCCAAACACTACAGCAACACAAGTTGTGTGCCAATTTGGAGAAGTGCACTTTCGGCATGACCCAGGTTCAATATCTGGGATACATTAGTGATGAAAGGGGGGTGCATGTGGATCCAACCAAGATCCAAGTCATTCGGGATTGGCTAGCCCCAACCACTATAATAGAGCTTCACAGCTTTCTGGGTCTTGCTAATTTCGACCGTAGGTTCATGTTGGGATTGTCTCATATCACTTGGCCCTTGAGTCAAGTCACCAAGGGAGGAGCGAGAGAAAATTTATTTTGGTCAGAATCTCAATAGAAGGCGTTCACAGAATTGAAAAATCGCCTCTGTTCTGCCCCAGTGCTCACATTATCAGACTTGCAACAACCATTTCAGATCGAGATAGATGCCTCTGACTATGCTATTGGGGCAGTTCTTACACAACAGGGACATCCAATGGCATATCACAGTGAGACATTGTCTGACACAATTTTCAAGTATCCCACTTATGACAAAGAAATGTATTTCATTGTGCAAGCTTGTCGACAATGGAATCATTACATTTTGGGGAAGGAAAAAATCATCCACACAGACCACCGTCCCCTACAGTTCATACAAACACAAGGGAAGTTGCATAATGATCACCATCAAAAGTGGTCCACATATATGCAACAGTTTCATTTGAACATCAAGTATAAGAAGGGTAGCACCAATAATGTTGCAGATTGACTTAGCCAACCACCGAACATGCCACTCACCACCGTTCTCAACTCTTGTGGGCATGAGACTTTTGATTGGCCGCTTCTATACAAGAGCAACCCAGACTTAGGCCACACATACAAGGCACTCTTGGGGGGTACGAAAGTTCCAAATTTTCACCTCCAAGATGTACTTTTATGTCATCTGGGACACCTTAGTGTTCCTTCAAGCGAGCGTGCCAAGATGATATGGGAAGCACACTACAGTCAATTTGCTGGGCATTTTGGGGTCGAGAAAATAGTATTAGTACTGCAGAAGTAGTTCTATTGGTTGAACCTTCAAAAGGATGTCGGGAAGCACATCAGATCCTGCACTGCTTGTGCCATTGCCAAACCGACCATCAAGAAGCAAGGCCTATATACTCCGCTACCTACCCCTAGTCGACCTTGGGAATCCATCTCCATGGATTGCATGTCAGACCTGCCTTCTACTAAGCATGGAAATGACTTTGTTTTCGTGGTCGTTGAAATATTCTCGAAGATGGCCACTATGGCAGCGTGCAAGAAGAATATCATAGCAGAAGCCACTGCTAAACTCTTCTTTGAACGAGTGTGGGTGCACTTTGGGATCCCACAGTCTATCATATCAGTTCGGGATAGCAATTTCCTTAGCACATTTTGGTCTAGCCTTTGGTCAATGCTGGACACCAAGCTCACAAAGTCCACAACTTTCCATCCCCAAACAGATGGCCAGATAGAGGTCATCAACAGAATGATTATACACATTCTACGCATGTACAATTCAAATAATCCACGCACATGGGATGAGAGCCTCCCCTATGTACAACATAGTTACAATTGGGCTCTCCACAGCTCAATCAGTCACAGCCCCTTTCAGGTGGGCTTGGGATTCCAGCCACTATGTCCCATTGACATAGCCATGCCATTTGTGGCTACTCAGGCCGATTCGGCTCATGTCCAGTCTGAATTTGAAAAATAAAATAGCTTCATCGAGCGCATATAGTACATCTGCCAACAGGTTCATGACATATTGGACAGAGAAAATGCTAAGTACAAGCAACGCCATGATCAACATCAGGTGCCACACAACTTCCAGGTGGGCGACATAGTGTGGCTACATTTGCAGAAGGAGCACCTCACTGGACCCCAACGCAAGCTTCGCCCACTCCGATATGGGCTGTACACCATCACCAAGGTTGTAGGGAACAATGCCTTCGAGCTCATTATTCCACCATTCCTTGGTTTTCACCCAGTATTCAATGTGGACCACCTTTGTCCTTAATTCCCACCTCTAATGGACACCTCTGACATTGCAGAACAACTCACACCAACAGAGTTAAATCCAGACTGCATGGAATAGGCCACCAGAGATTGTATCATGGACATGCAAATCAAGAACACTTGCCAAAAAAAGATCCAATTGTATCGGGTTGTCAAAGCTGGCCAACTCCTGCACCAAGGAAAGTGGTTCGCCAGGGACCAAGTTCAGCAAAAGTTTCCTCATCTCATGGAGGAACTTAATGCAACAGGGACCATTGCTTCCTAAGGGGGAGGAATGATCCAGGTGGATATTGGTGGTCACCCGCCTATTCCACTTGGGGCCCCACCATTGCCTCTTTCATTTTTTCAATTTTGGCACAACTTACTATTTTAAGCATTTTTTCGGGTTCTGAACTTCTGGAGCCATTTTGAGGCCCTAAATGACGTTTTTTGAACGACGTTTTTTGGGAATCATTTTTCTAGCGAATATGATTCCATTTCTAAATCGATATTCATGGCAAAATTTGTAGTCCTCGGATAGATATTTCTAATGATGTATCATGTGCGTCAAACAGAGATAGTATGCTGAAGTTACTTCCCCGAGAAGTTGAAACACCAATTTACCCAAACGGGTTCCATAGTTTTGGCGCTTCATCTCCTAGGGTTAGATTTTTGGAAGTTTAGAGTTATCCATTGTTTCTCCATAATAAATAGGCCATCGAGCCTCATTGTAACACAGTTCAGAGGTCTGTAGCCGCCACATCTCTTCTCAGAGATTCGCTACCAGCACCCTA
The DNA here is from genome assembly GCA_034641835.2 of Pinus albicaulis. NCBI lineage: Eukaryota > Viridiplantae > Streptophyta > Pinopsida > Pinales > Pinaceae > Pinus > Pinus albicaulis. Next base: position 871,882,877 of record CM076583.1, on the reverse strand, counting down.
GCTATTTTATTTCCATTATGTTTGTAAGCATATTTATGTTATTTGATATTAATGAAATGAAGCCTTATTTCTATTGCAGCTCTATGTTTATGGTTATTTCTGTATTCTGTTGTCTTTCTGCATAAATCCGAATCAATGATTCAATCTTATCTAATGGGAATTCTCTCCAATTGTGCTTCTTCCAAAAAAGAGGACAAAAATTAGCCAAATCTTGCTCTGCCTCAGCCTGTTTTTGGTTTTCCTGTAAATAATCCAACTATGTAGCTAATGTGCTCAAAATTTAAGTTTTGAAATCTTCTAAAATATTACTAATCACTACTCGAGTTAATCCTCTACCTAAAGTCTTTCTTATTCTACTGAGAGGATCTCGAATTCTAGATCTGGTTCATGTACTTCCTTGCAAGCACTTGATACACAGTTTAATAATATCATCATAATATTCTTGGGAAATATCACCTAATTTCCCCATTAAATTAATTGTTATACCCTCATTTCAGGCCTTTAATTAAAGCAGTTTTCAACACTTCTTTGGGTAAAGTGTCGTAATGTGATATCTACAAGTTATATTGAAAGATTTCAATGTATTCCTCTAAAGTCTTACCATCTATAGCCATCATTTTAAAAAAATATTCTCTTAAGTCTCTTGATTGGCAATAATCCTGATATTTGGTAAGGAATTCATTTTTCATTTCATCCCATGAATTTATAGAACCACATCCTAGTCCCATAAACCAACTTAAAGTTTCTCCCTTCAATATAGAAGGAAATTGTTTCAATTTTTTTGGATTGGTAGTGTAATTCTAACCTTGCCATAGGACATTAAACCCAAAAAATAATGCATCAGCATCTTTGGAAGTCATTATATGAAAATTTGGGATGTGTTTTTACATAATGGCTTTCATTGGTGCATCGGATAGCGGATCGACTACAAGATATTCTATGGTCGAGATATGTGTTTATGTTATTTTGTTTGCCATATAGTCAAAAATTTACCAGTAGTCTCTAGGGATTTCACAATTAGGAGGTACCATTTGAGCAGGAGTACTTTGGCTAGTGCTTGGCTCAGGGATTTGGCTAGTGTTTGACCCAATAATGGGTCTCATAGAACTATTCAAATCATCTATTTCGGGTTCTTTCCCTATAGCAAGAGTTGCAAGATTTTCTGGTTTAGTGGATTGTGGATTTGTTTCAGGAGATTGTGAATATTCTCCATTCATTTTAACTTCCCCATATTTTAAGTTACAAGAATTCCCCAGGTATTTTTTAGAAGGACTAAGGTGTTTAATGGGCATATCTTGAAAGATTTGTTCAAATCCTTCAGTATTATCATGAATCTCAGCATGAGCTATAGAATATGATCCTGCCACTCGAACGGAAATAATAAAGCCCTTCTCGGATATTGTTCGAGGGCCTACCAACGTGTAATGTCCCTAAATTGCTGCTTTTTTGAAATAGGTAGTTAAAAACTTTAAGGGTCAAAGTGGACCCCAAAGAGCATATTGATGGTGGATATATTTTATTAAATTAAGTTAATAAAATAAAATAGAAATTAATGTACAATGACTAGATTATGATTAGAGATCTGGAAACCAAATCCATGAGGATGGATAAGGTTGTAAGACTTTCCCAGACTTCCAAAAATCCTTAGAAGGAATAAAGTGAATACTAAAATTAGATTAGAGATAAAAATATAAAAATTACCTCAGTAAAGAGGAAATTACTAGGATGAGGTGGAATAAAGTTGGAAAAGTAGAAAAACTAACTTTAAAAGTACCTTTGTGGAAGAAACAAAGGGAAAGCCAACGCAAACAGGAATACAACATCTTGAATTAACTGGACGCAGTTAAGGGAAATAGGTTGGGGAAAGCAAGCTTATATAAGTAGATTCCGGATAGTCAAGAGGTTGTCTCTCCCTTGAGGAAAAGATCTCTGCTCGGGGGTGAGCTGTGGAGAAAGAGCTCTAAGGTTGGGAGGCAACTAGTAAAACCTACGTGGTATGCACATTTAAATTGAAGTGGTATTTGATTTAAATTATAATTTTTTTATGAAATACTATAAATGATAAATTGGCCATGTTAATACGAAAGATTCTGAGTTTAAATCTGTGATTAGAAATTGGGAATTTTGTGAGTACAGTTATCTTTTATTGGTCTGTACATTTAACAGAAATCACTATAGAAAAATAGTAAAATCTGTATTGTTGCACAGACATATTATGTAGAGGACCAACTCTCATAATGTCTAAAACCCTATGATGGGTCTAGATCTGAGGTTAGAAAACTCACGGAAACTGAAATTTCCATATTTTAGTTGGTTTAGTATTCTGTTATTAAACTGTGCAGCTCATCGATAAATACATTCTGAAATAGAAATTAATATACAGATTTAGAATAAGTAGATACTTTATAGCTAAAGATATGCTATACTGTACATTTACATATCTTTTTACTAGCTAGAGGAAGATAAATCAAAACTGAAGTTAATGTAGACATGTATATACCTGAATTGCATCTTTATGTTAAAAGTAGAAAGTGAGAGTACCTTTGTAAGGAAAAACATTCTGATATTGAATATTGAATTAAATATGAGTAGTAGTTATTTATACATGAATACGGAACAATTTCATAGTATTTCTTTCAAAATTTTATTCTGACATATAGGTATAATGATTGAAATATGAAATAAAAATATTAAACAAGATTTGAACAGTGTACAAAAGAGTAATATGTATTGACAAAATATTAATATTGAGGCAAGTATGGTCACAAATGCACAACTATATTAAGGACATTTGTGCATATTAACAGAAAATGATTTTTGTACTATATCAATAGCAGAAATATAGCAGACATGCATTGGAGTTCAATAATTTGTAAAGTGTTCAGATATATGTGTATGCAAAACAAATTCTTCATAGGGACCAAATAGAATAACTATTGCAAACAATAGATTGAAAATATATTACTACAATATTAAGGATAGTTGGCAATATCCATTGTGCACTGACGGGAAATTACAATCCAATTATATAACAGTTATAATTATCAAACAATAGTCATAGACAATACTCTGGTTATATATCAAGCTACAGGTAGTTAACTTATACATTTCTAGGAACTGAATCCCTTATGGGAAGAAAATAGAAAATAACCTTTCGGAGCCATGAATTGATTTTGAATCTTACATGAAAGTTGAAGACCAACCTGAATAAGAAAATCGAGCTAGTTAATGGTTGGGGAAATCTTGAAGTAAACTTATTCCAGTACAGGTTCCCAGATCTGAAATTACCTGCAAGGGATATGACAATGGAAATTCACCTTTGTTGTTGTCATATTCAAAGATAAATTAGCCAGCAAAAGATCACAAAACCCAGATACTCATATTAACTGTTGGACATTGGGTTCAATTCTCCTCGTATGTTTCGCAACATGGACTAACTACCTCTCGTGGATCCTAACTCTGGAAATTGTAGCGGAGACTAAGGGACATTGGATTCAACGCTCCCCATGTGTTTCACAACATTGACTAACCGCCTCTCATTGATCCTAACTCTGGTGATTGTAGCGGAGACTAAGGCCTGAGGGTTTTGTTCTAATGGAAATCATGATTCGAACATTAACTTCTCGATAGTCGAAGAAGCGAATGATCTGTTACCATAAAAGTCACGGAATTAAATCCTATTTAAAAAGAAAAATAATAAAATCTTATAGCTGGATTTCAACCAAATTAATCATAATAATGTTCGAATACGTAGAAATGGCATTGTTTCGTAAGTCTATAAGAAACTTAAGTAATAAGATTTTAGACCTGTAGATTCTCTGTCAGAGACAGAGATATTTAAGGTCAGGAAATATATTGAATGAAGGAATTACGAGTATGCGGGAAATGTAAAACAAATTATGAAATAAAAACGAAATATATATATGGGCATATAACCGGAACTATATGCTTAAATGGGTAATGAAGTCATATAGTACATTTCTCTTCATATATGGGGTTTGGGTAGACAGCAGAGACTGGATGAATATCGTGAACCTTCACCTGCGGTGTAGATCAACGCAGTTAAACTGTGATTGCGGAAGTTTAACTACAAAATTTTCATAAGAATTAGGGACACATAAATGAAAACTTCAACACCCGAGATGGGTTTCATGTAAACATTCCTATAGAAGTTATTTGAATAAAGAAACTGAATACGACTTACAGGAGATCTCAAAAACAATGGTGATTGACAGCGAAAAATTAGGGAAGAAGGAATTGTAAACTTTAAATTCTGAACCTAAATTATAAACTCGCAAGGAGAAATGAAATAGGTGTTCCGTTAAACAGAAATAAGACAACCACTAAAATAGTTAAAAAGGAACATAGAAGTATCTGGACCTAATCTCACATAAAACCAAGACCAATAAACGTAGAAAACAATTTAATGGAAATAGAGGAGTAAACATTACCGGTAAATTTTAACCCGTGGGTAATGCCTAAATCCATATAGCACCAGATAATGTCGATGGCCATGCCATTGTGCTAGTCTACATTATTCCAGATGAAAAAAACTTATTGGTCACAAAAAATCTCCAAGAAATAACTGTAGATTCGAAACAGTATGAGTTACCTCTTACCATGTTAAATGAAGACAGCCTCGGTGAAAAAATTGTTCTCTCTTTGGTTAGGGGCTGACTGTGAACAGTATGAAATCATGAGGGCCAAAGGGAATGAAAAATCTTACGAGTTCATCGGCATGAGCCACAGAAAAGCCATTGTATATGTTTTTGTCTAAGATTCATGAAACAAATAAGAATTATCATAAAAAAACGAGGATATTTAAGAAAATATTGAAAACCTAACTAAAGGGTAATCTACATCGTCCATGTGTAGGTAGATTAGAGTACTCACACAGATCAACGTAATGTAGGTCTATACAAAAGATCCATGTGGTCGAGTACTAAGCATTCAATGAGATGAAATCCCGAGAAATCCCAAAGCATGAAGTCAGACTCAACCACTGACGATACAGTCGTTCAACCATTAACTCAACCAACTATCATCTTCTGATGTATCGAAGTTCGAGGACCATCTAGTAGTAAAATTAATATAGAAATATAAAGGGTACAAGTACTATCAAAAAGTGAAATTATCCAGTGGCAGTTTATAAAGGTAAGAGCATAGCATAAGAAATTATGAAATTGGTTATGAGTTTAAATGTTTTTGATTTGGTTAAGTGGCATAAGAAATGTCAAAATTAGAGGTGGTTGGAATATAAGGAAACATCATTTCAGAAAATTTTATGGTGCCAATATTATCATAAACGACTAATCCCTAAAGTGCTTAAACCTAAGGGGGAAATGAATTTCTATAAGGGTAGTCGAAATGGAATCCAACGGAAAATGGTATGGGTGGATACCATAAAGATACGATTCAAGAGGAGGACCTATTAGACCTAGTTTAGGCCATAAAAGAATTTGAATAGGACATAATTAAATTTAAATTTTAGCATATTAATTAAATGATTTAGATTTCACTAAGGTATAGTCGCAGCCTTACACTAATTTCATGTATCACATAAAGATATAAAGTAACGTATTTAAATATGGTAATTCAAATAGGATATTCATTAAAGTGAAATGCTTAAGTCAAAAAGGAATTGACTTAATTCAAACGTGTAAGGGTAAGTTCTAAAGTTAAAAAAGACAAATATTAAACTATAAAATGGGAAGTATTAAAGTAAACATTCTTCCAAAATGTATGGTTGCAATTAATAATCCATGATTATAAGGGAGGTTTTGCAATGACTATGTGATACAAACTCAAAGAGTGAGTAATTACATATAGAGAAATTCAACATATGCCACATAATTATATGTGTGTTAAAGCATATGTTCCAAGGTATAATCTTTGTAGTTATGAGATGGTATATGAGAGTCACTTAACGTCTATTGCCACACAATTATATTTAACACATGTAAAGTATTTAAGTACTATAAGGGTTATCTCATAAATGAAAGAGAAATAAGGTGTTTTTAAATGAGACATAGAAGACTTTTTAATGTATCATTCCCTAATGAAATATAAAGGGCAATTCTATGTTAGAAGAAGGTCTTAACCAACATTGTTGGAAAGTGCAATATTGTAGTAAACTATATCTTAACAAACAGTGTCAGTGAATTATTAGTGACAGAAAAACATCGAAATGCGACGCATGATCATAAACCAAAATAAATAGGGTGAGAAATTACTATAAATAAATAATAATAATAATAATTACAAAATGTGAGGTGTTACAAATGGTATCAAAGCCCATGTTAGAACACTGCGAAAAAATGTGTGCTCACACCAGAAAATTTTTGTTGCTATAAATTTTGTTAAATTTAAATTTCAGTAATGTTTAAATTCATGAACAGTGAAACAGTGTTTAACATATAGCTACAAACTATGAGAAAAGGGGATGAGACGTATGTGGAGAAAACCCTACAGATCCAAGTATTCCATTGATGGCTATGATGCATCAAAGACAAAGAGAAAAAGGAACTGTAAATTACTTAGAATAATTATGAGGAAGAAGATGCCTCTAGACATTCTAGGAGGAATAAGGAATCCCATAGGAATTCTGGAAAAATTTAATTAAACCTTCCTCCTATGATGGAAAATGGAGGATTATACGAAAGTTGGTTCTGAAAGAAGATATAAAATTTTAAAATGTGAAAGGAGGAAAACAAGTGACAATGGGTCGTGTATGATTTCAAATTAGTAGATAAATTATAAGGAGTGATGTGGAAATGTTATAAAGGTTGAGTTCTCAGAGTAAATTGAGAAATGAACAATAATTGATTAGTAAAAGAATTCAACGATTAAAATACCAAATTTCCATGAAAGAACAAGTAATAAATAACTCCTTAACTTTAGAATTCCACTTATATATGTGCTAAGGAAGGTTACATAAATGAAATAACAAGGATATGGTCAATTCGAATATCAGTACAAGAAGTAATGGTAATAGCAAGAAAAAATTCGGATGATGAAAAAAAAAAACTACCTACCTACTAGCTATAAGGAGATCGATGAAGAATTTTGTCTCCTGAAATTCGTAAAATTAGTAATACGGAAAGCTAATAATGGTAGAATAACATAACTATGATTAAAAAGAGCAAGACTGATGAGAAGTGTAGAGTGGAAAAACCATAATTTGATAAGAAAACCCTCTCAAAGATCCAAGAATGGAATAATGAAACATATATTGTGGATAAAAATTTACTTTAGAAATAAGAAAATTACTTAAGAAAGTTCTACATAACTGCACATTTTAGACATTTTATCAGTATAAATATGAACTATGTTGTAGAACAAAGGAGGCTAGAGAAAATTTAAAAGAAATTTACAGATATGCAAGATAAACAACATGTTCTGTTCTAGTTGATGAACCTAGATGTGGTTTGACAAAATACAGGAAGATTCCAGCAAGCTGGAATTTTCTACAGAATTGACATATCAGATTTCCTAATATTGCGAAAAGGTAACTAAGTATAAAGAACCTTTAGTTAGAGTCAAATGTTTCCATTATCTATTTCCATGTGATAGAAATAGGAATAAATTAGGTAGGATAACAATAATTACCTACCAAATTGTTGAAATAAAACACTACAGGGTATATGTAGTGATGGAAAACCAGTGATATTACAAAAGCCAGCTAGAAAAGGGCTGAAAATTATATGCTATGGAATGAAGATAGCAAATTGAAATATAAACTGGTAGAAAAATTTCCAGTCAATAGTGAGAGTAAGGAGATAGTTCTGGATGAAATTCTAGATAAATTCCCAAAATAGGGAAGTTGATTATTAAATGAAGATTAAACCATGTGTTACATCAAAATTGGTGAGAGTTAAAAATGAAGCAATAACAAGTGTTGAATAGAAACTATGTAAGACCAATTAGATCCCTGCTGGGATTACCGGTCATGTTGGTCAAAAGGAAAGATGGAAACTCCAGAGTAAGTATATATTTCTAAAAAAAAACCTAAATAAAGAACAAGATACAAAAAAATTATGAATTTGGAATTCTATAGGATTTGTTTGGTCCTGTTTTATTCGTGAGGTAAACCATAACATAACAAAAAACGTGGAATTGTTTTTCAATTCTGTCAAAGTCTAGAGGAGCAGTAGTGGATGGAGGAAAATCTCAAGAGAGCATGAATTGAGTTACAATCCTAATATTTCTCTTTTTAAACTCAACTTATACAAAAATCTCTCTATAGCCACAAGGAGAAAAAAATGCATAGATTGGAAAAGGGTCAATATAGCTTGAACAGTTAAAACACTTCACCTAATCCTAGTTAATATTTGAAAGGTATGTGATACTAAGGATTGTACAAAAGTAGTAGAGGTTATAACGTATGATTGGAATATATATATAAGCATAATTATATTGAGTTAGTATTAAGGTTTCTGCTGAAATGTATGCTTCAAGAAAGTGAGAAGGGGTTCATTCAGAACACCTAAAATTGAAGTAGAAATTCTTCAAAAATAAGGAAAATGCTAAGCAAACTGGATGTTTTCATTTCCTTAACAAGTTTGAAAGAAAGTAAAAAATATGTTGGGATTTTTTGAAAAGAGGAATGTCCCTAAAACTCTGAAAAATAAATAAGTGAGACAAGTAGAATGAATGCAACAGTAAAGTAGGAAAATACCTCTGAGTAAAAACTGAAAAATACCGAAATATTGATAGGTATATCCAATCAAAAAGAACTAATAATTCCAAAATAGAGGGTATATTAATAATGTTACCTCGGTACAGCATAAATGGTAGAAATTTACCATAATATGTCCTTAGTTCGGACATACTGATGACTCAATTTAAATTCAAAATTTAAAAAGAGGACATGTTTGATCTGATAAGAGGAAAGAGTAATGAAAAACCCTGTGTAAAATGTCCCTAAGAGACAATGAAACCTAGCTATAAGACAAGAATATGGATCCTATGCATATTTCAGAATAGAAAGAGGAAGTTGATTAAGTAAAGAAATTAAAAAGAGTTGGCTTAGCAACAAGGTGATTTAGAAACTGAGGTTTAAAATATATATATATATATATATATATATATATATATATATATCAAAGTGTGCAAGACCGAAACTGTAAACGGATATAAAAGATGTAAGGTAATAACAATATACTTGATGAGGAAAAATTCAAGTGGAAATTGAGAATTGAGTTATAAACTGTATTACTGAGCATGGTGATTACTATCTGAATTTATTGATAAAATTAATCAAATAAAAGGTACATGAAATGTAGGTATGAACTGGGAAAAGGTAAGAAGAACCTCTGCATATGATAAAGTTGGTTTTCTAAATTTATGAAATTCTAATGAAAAGGTATTTGCTTTTTTTTAGCAAAGTGTGTAACAGGAATTGTACACTCCGATCAAAGGAGTCAAAGGTGAAATTACATGCAAATTAATCATCAAGGTGTCGAACTAGACCATGTTTTTGTGAGGAGGAAGTCTCACCAAAAAACAGGAAATGATAAGCCGTGTGCTAAAGTTGCACTATACTACTTTGAACCTTGAAGGGTTTTGCTAATGAGTAAATTCATTGAATTTATTAAAGTTCATAATATTTCTATGGTTTTTTATAATCAATATATATATATATATATATATATATATATATATATATATATATATATATATTACTCATATGAATTGATATGAATGGTGGACAGACGGAATCAGGAATAAAATATTTTTTTTTAGATGTACTTCTTATAATGAAGTAGGAAGAAAATCAAACTCCAGGGTATAGCAGTGAGTAGAGTAAAAGTAGAGGAAGCTACATGTACTCTGATGAAACTACTGGGATTTAGAAGAAAATATGAAGGAGGAATCTTCATCCCGAGTTAGCAATCAACATCAAAAATTGTAACACCGAGGACGGTGTTCAGTTTTAGGGGGGGAATATGTAATGTCCCTAAATTGTTGCTTTCTAAAATAGGTAGTTAAAAACTTTAAGGATCAAAGTGGACCCCAAAGAGCATATTGATGGTGGATATATTTTATGAAATTAAGTTAATAAAATAAAATAGAAATTATTGTGCAATGACTAGATTATTATTAGAGATCTGGAAACCAAATCCATGAGGATGGATAAGGTTGTAAGACTTTCCCAGAATTCCAAAAATCCTTGGAAGGAATAAAGTAAATACTAAAATTATATTGGAGATAAAAATCTAAAAAGTACCTCAGTAAAGAGGAAATTACTGGGATGAGGTTGAATAAAGCTGGAAAAGTAGAAAAACTAGCTTTAAAAGTACTTTTGTGGAAGAAACAAAGGGAAAGCCTAGGCAAACAGGAAAACAACATCCTGAATTAACTATACGCAATTAAGGGAAACAGGTTGGGGAAAGCAAGCTTATATAAGTAGATTCTGGATAGACAAGAGGTTGTCTATCCCTGGAGGAAAAGATCTCTGCTCGGGGGTGAGCTGTGGAGAAAGAGCTCTAAGGTTGGGAGGCAACTAGTTGAACCTACGTGGTATGCACATTTAAATTGAAATGGTCTTTGATTTAAATTATAATGTTGTGATGAACTACTGTAAATGATAAAGTAGCCATGTTAATACGAAAATTTATGAGTTTAAATCTGTGATTAGAAATTGGGAATTTTGTGAGTACAATAATCTTTTGTTAGTCTGTACATTTAACAGAAATCACTATAGAAAAATAGTAAAATATGTATAGTTTCACAGACATATTCTGTAGAGGACCAACTCTCAGAATGTCTAAAACCTGGCGATGGGTCTAGATCTGAGGTTAGGAACCTCACAGAAACTGACATTTCCATATTTTAGTTGGTTTCGTATTATGTTATGAAACTGTGCAGTTCATCGATAAATACATTTGAAATATAAATTAATATGCAGATTTAGAATAAGTAGATACTTTATAGCTAAAATATGCTATACTGTACATTTACATATCTCTGTACTAGCTAGAGGAAGATAAATCATAACTGAATTTAATGTAGACATGCATATACCTGAATTGCATCTTTATGTTAAAAGCAGAAAGTGAGAGTATATTTGTAAGGAAAAACATTCTGATATTGAATATTGAATTAAATCTGAGTAGTAGTTATTTATACATGAATATGCAACAACTTCATAGTATTACTTTCAAAATTTTATTCTGACATATAGGTATAAGAATTGAAATATGAAATAACCGTATTTAACAATATTTGAACAATATACAAAAGAGATATCTGTATTGACAAACTATTGATATTGAGGCAAGTATGGTTACAAATGCACAACTATATTAGGGACATTTGTGCATATTAACAGAAAATGATTTTTGTACTATATCAATAGAAGAAATATAGCAGACATGCATTAGAGTTCAATAATTTGTAAACTATTATGATATATGTGTATACAAAACAAATTCTTCATAGGGACCAAATAGAAGAACTATTGCGAACAACATATTGAAAATATATTACTACAATATTAAGGATAGCTGGAAATTTCCATTGTGCACTGGAGGGAAATTACAGTCCAATTATATAACAGTTAAAATTATCAAACAATAGTCACATACAGTGCTCTAGTTATATATCGAGCTACAAGTAGTTAACGTATACAGTTCTAGGAACTGAATCCCTAATGGGAAAAAAATGGAAAATAACCTTTCGGAGTCATGAATTGATTTCAAATCTTACACGAAAGTTGAAAACCAACCTGAATAAGAAATTTGAGCTAGTTAATGGTTGGGGAAATCTTGAAGTAAACTATTCTAGTACAGGCACCCAGATATGAAATTACCTGGAACGGATATTACAGTGGAAATTAACCTTTATTGTTGTCATAGTCAAATATAAATTAGCCAATAAAAGATCACAAAACCCAGATACTCATATTATATTCTCGACAGTCAAATGAGCGAATGATCTCTTACCATAAAATTCACGGAATTAAATCCTATTTTAAAAATAAAACCAATAAAATCTTATAGCTGGATTTTAACCAAATTAATCATAATAACGTTCGAATACATAGAAATGGCAGCGCTTTGTAAGTCCATAAGAAAATTAAGTGATAATATTTCACACTTGTAGATTCTCTATCAAAGACAGAGATATCTAAGGTCGGGAAAGATATTGAATGAAGGAATTACGAGTATGCGGGAAATGTAAAACAAATTATGAAATAAAAATGAAATATATATGGACATATAACTGGAACTATATGCTTAAATGGGTAATGAAGTCGTATAGTACCTTTCTCTACATATATGGGGTCTGGGTAGATAGCAGAGACTGGATGAATATCGTGAACCTTCACCTGCGGTGTAGATCAACACAGTTAAATTGTGATTGCAGAAGTTTAACTAAACATTTTCATAAGAATTAGGGACACAAAAATGAAAATTTCAACACCCGAGAAGAGTTTTACGTAAACATTTTTGTAGAATTTATTTGAATAAAGACACTAAATACGACTTACAGGAGAGCTAAAAAACAATGGTGATTGACAGTGAAAAATTAGGGAAGAAGGAATTGTAAACTTTAAATTCCGAACCTAAATTATAAACTCACAAGGAAAAATGAAATAGACGTTCCGTTAAACAAAAATAAGACAACCACTAAAATAGTTCAAAAGGGACAGAGAAGTATTTGGTCCCAATCTCGCATTAAACCAGGACCAATAAACGTAGAAAATAATTTAATGGAAACAGAGGAGTAAACATTACCGGTAAATTTTAACCCATGTGTAATGCCTAAATCCATATAGCACCATAGAATGTTGATGGCCATGCCATTGTGTTGGTCCACATTATTGCAAATGAAAAAAATAATATCGGTCACAGAAAATCTCCAAGCAATAACTATAGATTCGAAACAGTATGAGTTACCTCTTACCATGTTAAAATGAAGATGGCCTCGGTGAAAAACACGTTCTCTCTTTGTTTACCAGCTGACTGTGAACAATATGAAATCGTGAGGGCCGAAGGGAATGATAGATCTTACGAGTTCATCTGCATGAGCCACAGAAAAGCCACTGTATATGTTGATGTCTCGGAGAAACAAATAAGAATGATCATAAACAAACACAAGGATATTTAAGAGAATATTGAAAACCTAACTGAAGGTTAATCTACATCGTCCACATGTAGGTAGATTAGAGTACTCACGCGGATCAACGTAATGCAAGCCTGTACAAAAGAGCCATGTGCTCGAGTACTAAGCATTCAATGAGATGAAATCCCAAGAAATCCCAAAGCATGTAGCCGGACTCAACCACTGACAATACCGTGGTTCAACCATTAATCAAGCAATTGTCATCTTTCGATGTATCGGAGTTCATAGACTGTCTAGTAGTGAAATTAATATAGAAATATAAAGGGTATAAGTACTATCAAAAAGTGAAATTATCTAGTAGCGGGTTATAAAGGTAAGAGCATAATATAAGAAATTATGAAATTGGTTATGAGTTTAAATGTTTTCGATTTGGTTAAGTGGCAAACGAAATGTAAAAATTAGAGGTGATTGGAATATAAGGAAATATCATTCCATAAAATTTTATGGTGCCAATATTATCATAAACGACTAATCCCTAAAGTGCTTAAACCTAGGGTGGAAATGAATTTCTATAAGGGTAGTCGAAATGGAATGCATCGAAAAATGGTATGGTTGGATACCATAACGATACAATTCAAGAGGAGGACCTCTAAGACCTAATTCGGGTCATAAAAGAATTTGAATAAGACAGAATTAAATTTAAATTCTAGCATATTAATTAAATGACTTAGATTGCACTAAAGTATAGTCATAGCCTTACACTAACTTCATGTATCACATAAAGATATAAAGTAACGTATTGAAATATGGTAATTCAAATAGGATATTCATTAAAGTGAAATGATTAAGTCAAAGAGGAATTGACTTAATTCAAACGTGTAAGGGTAAGTTCTAAATTTAAAAAATACAAATATTAAAATATAAAATGGGAAGTATTGAATTAAACATTCTTCCAAAATGTATGGTTGCAATTAATAATCCATGATTTTATAAAGGGGGTTTTGCAATGACTATGTGATACAAACTCAAAAAGTGAGTAATTACATATAGAGAAATTCAACATATGCCACATAATTATATGTGTGTTAAAGCATGTGTTCCAAGGTAAAATCTTTGTAGTTATGAGATGGTATATGAGAGTCACTTAACGTCTATTTCCACACAATTATATTTAACACATGTAAAGTATTTAAGTACTATAAGGGTTAGTGCATAAATGAAAGAGAAATAAGGTGTTCATAAATGAGACATAGAATACTTGTTAATGTATCATTCCCTAATGAAGTATAAAGGGAAATTATATGTTAGAAGAAGGTCTTAACCAACATTGTTGGAAAGTGCAATACTATAGTAAACTATATCTGAAAAAACAATGATAGTGAATTATTAGTGACATAAAAGCATCGGAATGCGACGCATGATAGTAAACCAAAATAAACAGGGTGATAAATTACTATAAATAAATAAATAATACAAAATGAGAGGTGCTACACAATGCTTCAGATTCATATTTTCGAATGATTTTGTCGATAAATTTCGGCCTTACAAGGAAAACCTGACCTTGGTATTTGGTGTTTTTTGGTGTAATGTTTTGAGCTACAACAACCTCAACCCTAAGATTCTTCTTAATCATGCATACCTACATAATTCAAGTGTATCAGCTAAGGATAAGCACCAGCACAAGCCTTTTACTTGGTGCATGCGTAGGTTCTTACCTTCCGTCTTCAAAACCCAACCCTTCAAAGACATAGCTAACACTCTTTGAAAACCTCCTTGAAAATGACGCAAAGATTTTGGGTGCTAAATTATTCATAAATAATCAATTTAAACCTCTCGACATTAAATTGTCAACTCGGGATTTAGTTTTTTTATTGCAAGGTTTTTGACACAGTATGTGCAAGAGTAGTGTTAAATTAATATGATCTAAATAAACTAATGAGAAGCATAAACTAAGAAATTAAAGGAACAACAAAATCTTCACTAAAATAACACATTCTTTTTATCTTTAAATTGTAATCAACTTGATAACAAAAGTAAGTTAAATCCCATGCAGAAACCAAAGAGTAATTCAATTTTTTTCCTAGAGAAAAATAAATTGCAATTAAAGGAACGAAGATGCATTTATCATAAAAATGCTAAGTTCTTCAAAGATGGAAATTCACACTTTCTATGGAAAACAATAACTAGGCATAACATTGTAAAGGAAATCTTCACTACAATTGCTTACAAAGAGTAACAATAAATGTAGCAACAATAACTTTAATCCATGAAACAATTAATCATGTAAAACTAAAAGTAAAATGTAATAATAATACAGTGGAAGAAAATATCCACTCCAAGACTGGGTGTACAGTCTCTAGAATGTAATTGTCTTGTAGTTAATTCAATGCACTAGATTAAAATTACGCCAATTAAGACTTCATTAATATGCAACAGCAAATTACAAGAGAATTTCGCAAAAACTCAGGATTGTCTATTTCTCCAATCTCACTTACAAAATGGTAGGAATAATTATTAACCTCTACTAAAGATTAACTCTACTTTTATATTACAAAATGATTCTAAATTTGAAATGATAAAGTTATCCTAAGAATCAGAAGCTTCTCAAGATGCTTAATTCAGGTTGTGAAATATATAACATCTTCCTCATAATAGGAGGTCGCGATCCTCTTTCCAACTATCTCATGCATATAAGGTGGTGATCCATTGTCAACATGCCACAAAAATTGTGAACGATGTTCAAATTGTGCAACCTTATTTTGTTATTCTTGGAACATCAATCAAAATCAAATATTTCTTGTCCAAATATCCACCCTAATCACGAGTTAATAACATCTTAAGACTTGAATCGATTCACTAATGATATAAAATGACAAACAATTATTAACTCCTTTCTAGAACTCTTTAGCATTCAAATTATCCTAATCTATGGTCAAAAGGCTTGAGAAACTAACTATCAACTAAGGAAATAAGGTGAAGAATTATACCAATTCCAAGGCCCAATAGGCGGAGAAAAAAGTGTTAGTGATGCGTAAAGGAAGAATCAATATCAAAACAAATAAGGGGGAGAAAAATTATATTTCATATACATATTTTGTTCCAATATTAAAACAAAATCTGATAATTATTGGATAACTTATTTTAAATGGGTAGAAATTCATTCTAAAAACTGCTTAATGCATAATGTTGGATAAATTTCGAAGAAAGAAACAGTTCAAATAAAAAGCAACAAAATGTTTCCCATAAACATAAAACCATATTTGAAGGAAGAAGATGTGCAAGAACAACTATCAATGAATTCACAAGAAGATGAAATAAATATTGCAACTTTCACACAAAAAAACTTTCAAGTAGAGATTGAAGATGAAATTTGCTTATGGAATCTAATATTTTGTAATATTAAAATTCGGGGTTTAAATCTACTACACATGAAATGCATGGTGAACGGGTTTCCACGAATAGAAAAATTGAATAAAGTGTGTGAAGGATTCATCTTGGGAAAAAAACATAGAGCGTCATTTCCAGTAGAAAAGAAAATAAGGCAAAAACACCTTTGCAAATTTTCCACTCAGATTTATGTGGAACAATGTTGACACCATCAATTGGTGGAAGTTATTATCTTTTGACATTCATAGATGACTAAACAAGGAGGACATGGGTTTACTTCCTAAGACAAGAAAATGAAGTGTTTGAGTGCTTCTATCAATGCAAAGATCTTGTTGAGAAACAAAGTGGTTAATACATCAAATTTTTAAGAATTGATAGAGGTGGAGAATACATCTCAAATGATTTCCTACATTTCAGCAAGGAGCATGGAATTCATAAAAAAAATAAAACAAGGTATAAAACTCAAAAAAATGGTGTCATAGAAAGGAAAAATAGAACAATTATGGAAATGGCTAGGAGTATGTTGAAAGAAAAGTATTTTCCAAATGACTATTAGGCTTAAGTTCTCACTTGTGGAACATATATTAAAAATAGGTGTCCAACCAAAAGAGTTAAGAATGTGGTTCCTGAAGAAGCATGGAGTGGAAGAAAACATAGTGTCACTCACATGAGAGTGTTTGGATGTGTGGAATATGCACATATCCCAGATAAATTAAGAAATAACTTTGACAGCAAGGGGGAGAAATTCTCAGTTGTGAGATATTTTCATGAATCCAAGGCATATGAACTCTATAATCCATTAACCAATATGGTCATAATCATCAGAGATTTACATTTCATAGAAGAGGAATCATGCGATGGATTTTTCGAGAGGACAATTAATGTGGTAGCAAGTCTACCACAATAAGACGAAGAGAACTTTACATTAGCAAGTAAATTCTTCAATGATGACACCTCCTAAACCTCTTCAAGATCAACAAAGAAGTCATCAAGTGACATTGTCAGCAAACAATAGGACATTTTTTTGCATTGAAGAAAATAATCGTCCAAGTGCACAAAAAATATTGACACCTCCACATTCTCAAAGCTCAACAACAAGTGACATATCAAGTCCATCTTTGGAAAGCATGAGAAGACAAAAATTTAGAAATTTGAGTGATATTTATGATTAAAATGAAAGTGACAATAACACATGTATGAATTCTTTATTTGCTTTATTTTTTCATGTAGATGATCCAATTCATTTTTAATATGTTGTCAAGGATAAAAAGTGGGTAGAAATAATGGATGAAGAAATAGAGGCAATAGAAAAGAATGGCACATGGGAGTTAGCGAATCTTCTATAATAAAGAGAAGTCATTGGAGAGATGTGAATCTATAAGACCAAAATTAATGTTGAAGGAAGGATTGAAAGAAAAAAATCAAGTATGGTTGTCAAGGGATACAAACAACAGCGCAAAATAGATTATATGGGGACATTTTCACTAGTGGCAAGAATATAAAAAATGTAGATAGTATTAGAAATTATCGTGCAACATAAATGGAGAGTATATCAAATGGATGTGAAATCAACATTTTTGAATGGAGTGTTGAAAGAGGAAGTGTATGTGGCGCAACCACATAGTTATGAAGCTCAAGTCCAAGAAGACAAGGTGTATAGACTAAAGAAAGCTCTTTATGGGTTGAAAAAAGCACCATGCACATCATATAGCAAGATAAACACTTACTTGTTAGAATGTGGCTTTAGAAAATGTGACAGTGAGCATACACTCTACATCAAAAAATGTGACGGTATGGTTCTAATTTTTGTTTTATATGTAGATGATATGATTTCTACAGAGAGTGGTGATCTCCACATTGTTTATTTCAAGTAAGTCATGAAAATTGAGTTTGAAATGACAAATTTCGGATTGTAAAGATACTTTCTAAGCATAGAAGTGAAAAAATGGAAGATGAAATTTTTATTTCTCAATAAAGGTATGCTTCAAGAATCTTGAATAGGTTTAATATGCAAGACAAAAAGTCTGTGCCAACTCTAAAAGTTATGGGTTTGAAACTAAGAAAAAAATTTGTAGCAGCAATGTCAATCTAATACTATACAAAGGTATGGTTGGTAGTTTGATGTATTTTACAACAACTAGAACATATTTAATGTATGCAGTGAGTTTGGTCTCAAGGATAGACCAAAGGAGACACACCTAAAAGAAGCTAAAAAAATTCTAAGGTATGTAAAGATAACCAAAGGATATGATATATTATACACTGCATCAAATAATTTTAAGTTGGTTGGCTACACTGACTGTGACTAGGAAGGAAGTGTCGATGACAGAAAGAGAAAATCAAACTATATTTTCCATATGTGTTTGGGAGCCATTGGATGGGCTTCTAAGAAACAACTAGCAGTGTCACCGTAGACAGCTGAAGTTGACTATGTTGCAGCAACAAGGGAAACATGTCAAGAAAATTGGATGAGAAGAATGTTAAATATTTATGGCATGAACAAAAAGGAAAAAAAACAATTTACTGAGACAACAATTATGCAATTTCATTATCCAATAATTTAGTTTTTCACAAAAGAAGTAAAAACATTGGCACTAAGTATAATTTCATCAGACCACAAGCCAATTTATCTAGGCTTCTCTTGGAGTGGAAAGAAGCAGTTAGGGTCAAAAACTCAGTGTGCTCAACAAAATTTTCCGAAGGGAAGAATTCTTTTGACTCCAGAAAATTGTAGTACTTTGAAATTAGCACTAGAGAGACTCTGTGAAAATGAGAAAATACCATTTCACAAACTGCATAGTCACAAATTAACACATTTAATTCAAAGTGCACTTGCAAAGTGCAAGACAACAAAAAGCAAGAAGGTTGAAAAACATTTCTTTCCAGTCAATGCCTAGTGAAACGAGGAATGAAAAAAGGCAAGGAGAATGTGGAAAGAGTCAAACAAAGATGACATGAAGCTCATAGCTTACAAGTAGATATTAAGGAAGAAAATGGTTGACTTCATGGTTTTGAGGATAGAAGAACTAATCTTCCTCAGGGAAAATAACCCCAAATTATTTTGGAAGGAACTCCAACAGATAAAGATGCAAACTAAAAGCAATATTATAGCTTCTGAATGGTTTGAATATGCAATACAACTGTATGAGCAGGATCCCAAGGTTGACCCTCCTCCCTTGGTCAACACTGATACAAAACTCTTCACGGTGCAAGAGGTAGAGATGGGTATCAAGAAGTTGGGTGTTGGAAAAGAAAAAGACTTAGTCGAGCTCCAGGCAGAGTATCTAAAGTGGGGCTCAAAAATTCTGGCACCTCACATTACAAAAATTTTCAATAGCATCATATAATAGGGGTTCCCCACTGATTGGACAACTAGTTTGGAAATACCTCTTTTCAAGAGTGGTGACGTCAATAACCCCTCGAACTATAGGACCATAATGATAAACCCCTCATTTGCAAAGTTATTTGGAAGCATGTTAGAGAATAAAATCAGCAAGTGGGCAGAAGAAAGGGATAAATGTGCCAAAGGACAAGTGGGTTTTAGACCTAATCATTCCATAGTTGATCATGGTATAAATCGAAGGCATATCATTGAGAAATTTTGGGAGAAAAAGGAAGAAGTATTTTGTTGTTTTGTTGATTTCAGAAAAGCCTGTGACATGGTCCCTAGGAGTAAGCTTTGGCACAGAATGGAGGAACTAGGGGTTCCCAAGCATTTGAGAGCAGTTGTGCATAGGTTGTATGAAGAGGTGAAAGTCAAAATCAGAACTTCAGCAGGCATTTCTGAAAGTTTTAGAAGCAATATTGGGGTCAAACAAGGTTGTCCACTGTCTCCTACCCTCTTTGGGTTATATATCAACAAATTTGAAGAGTGGCTAAATTCGCAAGGGGGTGGCAGGATACATTTGAGCAAGTTTGTTATAAGGCATCTTTTGTATGCAGATGACCTTATTCTAATTGCTAATTTGGCTCGTGGTTTGCAACAGCACTTACTTTCCCGGGAGCATTTTTGTAGAAATGTGGGGATGCAAGTCAATATCAGCAAACGAAAGTAGTGGTTTTCTCTAACAAAAGAAATCATAACCAACATAAGTTCTACCTTGAGGGCAACATTCTCGAGGAAGTTGTGGATTACAAATACCTTGGAATGAACTTCAACAGAAATCTAAGCTGGGGTGGATGTAGAAAGAAAAGAACTTTGGCGAGTTGGAAAGCATTTTATTCTCTTCAAAATAGGTGTAGAGAGGCAGAGTTATGGGACTGGAAAACCACTCTAACTCTTTTTGGGCTGCTAGTGATTTTGGTGTTTCTCTACAGCTGTGAACTATGGGCCAGTAGTACATCTGATAGACAGTGGAAGCAAATTGAGAAAATTCAGAAGCGTTTGATCACAAACAAATTCACAATCAAAAGTGTAGTTTCATATGATATCTTGTTAAGTGAAACAAGGGTGGCTCCTATTGAAGCAATGGCTATGATACGAGTCATAAGGTATTTAAAAAAAATTGAGCAAATGGAAGAGGGAAGATGGCCTAAGGTTGTGTTTAATGACATATTGTGCACAAGAAAGAAAACTTGCATGCGACAAAATAACAAATGGTTTAGAAAATGGGGCATTTGCTTGAGCATGTGTCCCACAAGCAGTAAAGAGATAAAATCTTTTGTTATGGATAAGTTTCACAAATGTACTTGGGAGAAGGAGTTAGGAAAAAAAAGGTATTATATTGAAGAATTTAATCCCTCTCACAACCATCAACAAAAAGCATACATAGGGGCCAATATTTCTTGGAGAGCCAAAATTATTATCGCACAATTAAGGACTAATTCACACCAACTCCGTTATGAAACATGGCACTGGAAAAGGCCAAAAGAAGTGTGGGAGGAAAGAGTATGTATTTTCTGCTCTTCCGGAAGTGGAAGCAGAAAAGCATTTCATTTTAGAATGTGAAGCCTTCAAAGACAGCAGAGAAAGGTACGCAGATATTTTGGCAGCTAGCTCCTGGGATATTATATTCAGCAAGGGCTTTGTTGAGAAGTTGGGCGAGCTTATTGTGTAAATACATAGGAAAAGGGTAGAGTACAAGAGCCAATTGGAGGAGAAACCTGTCCCATAGGCTATATTTAGCCTCGTGGACGTTAAAATATCTTCTTCTTCTTCTTAGAGAGCTCATGCTCATTAACAATGGAGAAATTGTTTTGTAGCATTGAAAGTCGCAAGAGCAATTTGTAATCATATTCACAAAACCATTAGCAAGACAATTTTTGGAATCGCCAATGTTAGTACTTGAGATTAAGGGGTATTCTTGGAATTAATCGCACCTACCAAAACTAAATGAACTCTCCGCACCATAACTCGAAAGTACAAGAAAATTAATTTTTTGATTTATATTTCTTTTCAGATTTCTTGCAGAAGGAATGTTTATTCAATGTGTTTGTGATCCAGCTTACAACCTCACCCAGCCTCGCATTTACGAATCATTCAAACGTGTGATAATATCTACGCTTAGTTGGTGAATGGTAAACACCAGGCTTTCACTACCTAGTACGAATGTGTATCGCGCATTGTCTGAAAGAGCTGAAAATTAATTACACCCAAGGGGTTATTCTATGAATTTGGTTGGTTTTCCCTAGCCAATACTGCAGTCCCATTTTCGTCATCCTCTGACGAGTTAAAAACTAACAGGTGGAAAGGGTGCAGTCCCATTTTGTCGTCCTCTGATGAGTTAAAAAAATGACAGGTGGAAAGGGCCCTTTGAGTCGAAAAATTTCAAAAATTATTAACAATTGTTGGGCTCGATATTCATACTAATGTGTTGTTTAAAACCCCGGCGTCGATGATTAGCGGTTGTAGTACTCGATTATACCATCACTGAGTTGGTATCTTTAGATTTTCCACCTAATCCCTCGACATTAATGCATAGAAGAAGCCCAAAGCACTCGGACTCAGAGTTGTCGTGGAAAAAGATTATAAGAGGGGTGATGGAACCGAACCGTTGAAGAAAACTCTCAGTAAGTTAGTGAGATTATGAGGATATTCATCTAAAGAGGGTCCGGAGGTTGGATCGATATACAACCCAATTCAAAAGATGTTCGCCCAGGATATAATAGTGAACGATTCCATCAAGTAACCCAAGCAAAATCTGGGGGAGAAATTGTGGGAGTATCAGGGATGGAACTACTGGTAAGGCCTGCTGGACCCCTTGGATGAGAATCTGAGACTAGAGATTATCAAATATGAAAATTTCGTCCAGGCCACCTAAAACGCCATGGTATTCAATTCGTCCAGCTCCAGTAAAACGTCATCTTCTAGATAATTTATGCTGAGGTCCAAGGCCTCTAGGTTTCTACATCTAGTAAGAAATAAAGGGAATTCTCTTCCTAGTGAATTTAAGTACAGGATTAGCTGCTGTACTGACTTCATATCGTTGAATTCAGGAGGGATGGATTCGATAGAATTGTTACCCAAATCGATAAAGGAGAGGTTCTGGCATTTCGCTAGCTAGGAGGGTATCGTACCATTAAATTTATTAATAAACAACGACAAAGTTGTCAATTGCATAAGTTTTTCAAACTCGGCAGGTATCGTGTCGGATAAATAATTAGTCCGCGGGAGAAGTTGTTGCAGGTTTCTGAGATTACCAAGAGAAAGAGGGATATTTCCTTTTAACATATTTTTGCTGAGATTGAGGCTCCTTAGATAGCCTAGGACAAAGATATTGGGATGGATTGTCCCATCCAAGCCAAGAGAAGGAAAATCCACGGTCGTGATGCGTTGGAATATATCGCAACTAATTCCAATCCATGCATGGGGAGATTGCGTTGAAACATTTCATGGGATAAGCGGAGTATGTGAATATTAGCAATGTTGTTCCATGGCCATGCATTCACCATGAATAACAATAATCATAAGAATGTAGTCATCTCTATCTTCCTCTTTGTTGTTTCTCCTTATCAATGGCTCCAAGGAAATGGTAACATACCAATAAAAACGCTGCCAAAACCATCCAATTCGCCTTCTAACCAGAGAATCCATGGTCGGTGACTCGGTGTCGGTGTTGAATGGGAAAGTGTTGTGTTAGTCAATTTGACTTTATCCTTTTTCACATTCGGAAACCATTTTCTTAGTCAAACGTATGGGTTTGGAACCTAGTATTATCGAGAAGTTTGAATAAGGATCCTAGCCACTCGCAGCTACAAGTTCAATTTTAAATTTCAATTGCACATTAGATACAAAGAACGAGATGGCATGCTTTGTTTTTTTCAATGGGTACGGGTCTCAATGAAGCAATGAAGAGGCACAACCTTTTTTATATATATATATATATATATATATGATATGATATGATATGTTATGTTATAATAACGTCCTTGAAGTTCAAAAACGCATTGAATTCAGACTGAGTGACTTCTTTACATTTTTAAGTAATTTAATTAATTTTTTTTTTTAAATTGAAATCTAGTTAAATATTTGGAAAATTTATCATTTTCTATCGTTGAGGTCATATAATTTGAAGCTCCTAAATTGACATAGTGTAAATATTTTGAATCAATTCTTATTAGATGGAATTAAATATGTTTCTTAAAACTAAAATCAAATTAAAAATAGATCGTGCTCCTAGTTACTTAAATTCTTAATCCAAAACCATGTAATCACATACAAACAAAACTAGAAAATAGAAAATGAACTACAAGGAATACATAGGTTAACTCATATTTCATAATAATAAATAATTCTAGGAGGAAGAGATAACGATGAATGAAATTTCCTTGAAACAAATCAACTCTATTTGGAAATGACAAAATCAGAAAACTTAGTCAAACTTGGCGGACTCGGGAATTTCATTGCTAATATCTCATAAACCTAAGAATGCAAGTTGCTCTGCGAGTCCACGACACCTTCAAGAAACCAAACTTCTATTTCCTTCTTTGCACTCTCAATTGTTTCATTTCCATAGATAATGTTCCTTCCCACCTCTACAGCAAAGTCACATCTAATAGTTCTGAGTTCAGGTGTTGCGGGATTTGTTGCTCCAATAATTTTCCTACCAGTTGTAACAACACCTTTCCCCTCCCATACCACAACTACAAAATGTCCATAAATTATGAACTCCACCAATCTAGGAAGAAATGCTTTTGAAGACAAATCCTTGTAGATTTTCTTCGCAAACGATATCTCTACAACCACCATCTTCAGGGTTTTCAAAATAAATTCCTTCTCAAACCTAGATATAATTTCTCCCACCAATCCACGTTGCATGTTGTGGGGCTTGATCATGATGAAGGTTTGCTGCATAATTAATTTATCGAGAGTTCAAACAACAAGAAAATACTAGGTTTCTCGACACAAAAAAGCATACAGTGATGCGTAGTTAGAATGCTACCTACCGTGATGTGCAATTAGAATCGTACCTAGCAAAAATCACTAACATAATTTGATGAATTGATCCACAACTCTGAAAAATGTTGTGGGAACGTAGAATGCAATGACACCTACAGAATGGAACTTAGAATGCAATGTGCCACTTTGCAGTACAATGTGGAAAATGCGTATTATGCCAAGGTTTCTTTATGGTGGGTTTTGGAATGATTAAACCAAGAGTGGACTATACGCTAGCTTCTCTTTTCACTGATAGTTGCTTTGATTGGGATTCATTTCAACATTGATAGAACTTCTCTCGCTTCCTTTATGTTTTTGGCAGTTGACGTTGACCACATATTTTCCAATTATGTGGTTTGGTTAACAAATATATCATGGATAAGACTCTAAAATTTACCCATAGATCTAGTTAACAAGATTATAATGACAAGATTTGCATTGATCCAATATATAAAGTGTTACCATAGCAAATATAACATTTTCAAGCTTCAGCCCACGTGGTGTAGAACAGTCGGTGATGGGGTGCACTGTTAAGGCACTCCGTTCTGTAAGGTCACCGGTTCAAAACCCGTGGGTGGCATGGGAGGAGAAAAAATGGAAAAATTAGGATTAGTCTAAACGAGAAAAAAAAAACATTTTCAAGCTTCAAACTAACTCAAGAAATAACAATACTTAGAATTGCCAATACAATTGTGTGAGATAATGCAGCCATTTCAACATTCAGGAACCATTATAAGAGAATTGTATGATGCGAAATGTAGTACAAAATTTTGTGATTCTAAGAGTATTATGTGATCATAAAAAGTAGCAATGAGAACCATCCAAATGTGATTCCAAGGGACAATCATAAAACTTTTAAATATAACATATGCCTTGAGTTGTATTTAAGTTTAAGAATGCGTTCAAGAAATTTCTCATTTGCATAGCATAGTTGTAACATACGATGTTATTTCAACCATCAAAGCAATAATTAAACTCATGAATAACAATAGAACTCTAGACTTCGAATGTAAAGTAGTGGGTGGTGATATTAGTATGCAAATATAAAATTGTATATGAGAAGCACTCTTGCACCTTTGGGTTGAAAAATAACTATTTACCATATATGTAGTACATCATTCAGTTAAAATTTTTATTTTATATAAATTACACTTTTGAGTTTCAAGGGTTCTTCCATATCCTTGTTATCCTTATTGAATTTGAATAATTTAAATGATAATTATTAGAGTTAATGACCCCGGAGCAGTGGACCCAATTTGTGGTCAGATGAATTTTCCAGATCTTCTATTCCTTAAGTTTGCACCTTTAGGTACAATCCCTATTTTATGTATATATAGGTTCATATTTTGGTTTAGTTTTAATCTTCATAAAATTAATGCATCGATGCATGTTTTTAGATGAGTGTCTAATAGTTTTAATTTTGCAGGGTGAAGTTGAGTGTGTAGAGCCAAAAATTGTGGAGCGAAAATAGGTAGTGCCTAAAAATCAGATTTTACTGTGTAAAACAAAGTGTTAAAAGGCTCTACAAGTTTGGTGGTTTTACTTAATTAACTAGAGCTGCAGCATCCATTTCATGCAAATATATTTTGTCTTATCAGGTTTATAACCAAAAATTATTTTATGCTCTACACTCATTTTCGAATTTCATTTTTTTTTTTCAGAAGAAAAAAAAAACGCATTAGATATAACAGTACATTGTTCCCCATTACAATCTCAGCTGTATCCTTCCAGCGAAAAATACAAAATACCCCGTCCACAAACATAAATTACCTTCGAAAGAGAAAGTGATTCAATGTTCATGTCAAGCCATATTACGGATAGAATTGATCATACCCTTACATTATCGACATGTATATTCCTGTGTGAATAAAACCTTGTCCCTGTATAAACATATCCATAATTGATTTATACATATAGAGATTGGAAAAAAAGTGTAAAGGATATAGTAATGCTGCATGACCCATGGCTCTGCCAATATTGCGAATGTTCATGTATTGTACAGGCTCGCTTGACTGTATAATATAGCCCATAACTGAGTGATTTTTCCAGGCTGTGAAATTGATCAGGCTCGCTTGTAGTATCATTTTTTTTTTTTAACTCTGTTTGGATATTTCCCATGAATTCTGAGTTTTTACACTTTGTCTACAGTCTTTAATTCTGTGCTATTCATTGTTAAGTGACATCAGTTTGATTGTGTCTGGGGTTTCCTCCTCTGCCTTGATTTTCGCCAGTCTTGGACCATTGGCCTTGCATTATTTCAAATATCATTAATAATGATCGTTTAATGTCCTAGATTTCTTTCATTTTAAAGTTCCTGTATTTATAAACGTCCACACCTGTTCCATTGCAGGTAGATTATAAGTTGCATTTGTGCCTTCAAGCTTCATCTTACTGCTCACGTTATCAAAAACGAAAATAAATTAACATAAGATAAATAACATTAAAGACAACCCTTTTGGAGAACTCGAAGCAAAACCAGTTAACATCTAGTTATTGCATTATAGTCCACATCCACCACATGCATGATAAAGTGAATTAATCCATTTCTCTAGTTCTTAGTTCTTAACCACCCATTGCTACATGAAGCTACAGTAATGTAGGCTTGTTCAAACAAAACAAATGGGTCATTGTGGAGTTGTTTTTAATGAGATATTTTGGAGTTTTAGGTAGATTTTTTGGTTTGAATATGGGGAAATAATTGACCTGAAATTATTATTTAAATTAGTTTTTTATTTTATTTCAGTATCATGAAAAACTCTGAAACACTATTTACCATCAAATTTATGATTAGAATAAATTCCTCTCAAATTTTAGACAAATTAAATAAAAAAACTAAATGAAAAAACTTTTCAAAAAATCATATTGATTAAATATTTAAAAAAATAAAATTTAAAAATAATACATATCATAAATGTTGAAAATATTAAAGTACCTTCTAGCCTTGAGCAGGGAGAAAAGAGTACAAAGGCAGCAGCAGCAGAGATTGAGTGCGCGGCACCGTGTAATAAAGAGGAATGGGAAATTTGTAAGGATGAATTTAATCGTTGATGGGCCGCATCCACAAATTGCAGAGAAGAAATTAATTTTGTGTTATGGGCGAAGTCATTTCTGCAGGAGGAATGAAGACCGTCGTAGTTCTGAACTACGAAGGATCAGATTTAATTAAAACAATCATTTCGGGCTTTTAAAGCCCTCAACAACCAAAATGAGGAAAATTGAATAAAACAGCGGAAGTTCTTCAAGTTTTTGAAAAGGGAGGACAAGTGGTTCCTACCACTTAAGCGCCAAATTGCAGATCTTGAGTTTTGAGTCAAGTGTCTTGTTGATCTGGAAGTTTGCGATGTGCGATCGTCGCGCCATCACACATCGCATATTACAAAGATCGCCCTCCGCCCATGCCAGAGTTCCGTTGATTGTTTGCGATGCGATTGTCGCACCATCGCACCATCGCAGATCGCACATCCATTGTGTTATCTAGATATGTTACCGTCGTTAAGCCGTGATGCGATCGCGCCATCGCGCCATCGCAATATCGCACCATCGCACTTTTTGTTTGATCCGTCGATCCGTCGATGGCCGATGGCCGACTGCGATGTGGTCCCCACTTGTACGTCATGCAAATTTGATATTTTTTTGTTGTTTCGCAAAGGTTTTCCTTTGTAATTTGTTTTTTTTTTCTTTGTTGTATGTTTTTTGTTCCCGCCACGCTATATAAAGAGAAAAAGGCATGAGAGCCTGTGTATCATTGAATTGTATTGTTTTGATTCGTTTCCACAATAGTGCGTGAGAGAAAAGAAGAAAACACAGCAGTGTTGGTTTTCAAAGAGTTAGAGTGTATTGTTTTGAGAGAGACAGAGATTTGTTTTGTGGATCACTGCGTCTGTAGCAGTCTTACTCATATTTTGTGAATCCCTCTATACTGAGGAAGACTTTTGTAATAGTTTTTAGTCTGTTTAATGAAATAGAAAAAATTTTCATGCCATCTCTATCTGCAAGCAAAATTTTGATTTTAACTTCTCTGTGTTTGAAGAGGGGAGTTTATTTTGGAATTATCAATATTCCAAGATGGTATCAGAGCTAGTTTAAGCTCTTTGAAGGTTTCAAAGAAGCTGAAGAAGAAGAAGACATGTTGCAGTGTTTTCTCCAGCAACGTGCAAGCTCAACAAAGGTCAAGGATCAGGTATTTCTCAAAGATAACAATGTTGTTGTTTCTGGTTAAAAGAGCTTGTTCTTTCAGAAAAGGAACGATATTTTGTTTAAGTTCAGAAGTTCAGTTTAAAATCAATGGCTGGACCAAGCACTGGTATGAACATTGGAAATGTTCAGCTTCTACAATTTAATGGAAAGAATTATGATTATTGGGCCATTACCATGAGAGCCCTGTTTGTCTCACAAGACTTATGGGAGTTTGTAGAAGATGGTTTTGTTGAACCAGCTGATGAGCAAGATTTTAATGCCTTAACTCAAGCAGAGAAGGATTTATTGAAGAATAATAGAGAGAAGGACTCTAAAGCCCTCTTCTATTTATATCAGGGAGTAAATGAGAGTGTGTTTCCAAGGATAGCAACAGCTAAGAGATCTAAGGATGCATGGGAAACTCTGAAAGTAGCCTATCAAGGTATGGAGAAAGTTAAGACAGCAAAACTTCAGTTGTTGAGAAGAGATTTTGAAACTTTTTGCATGAAAGAGTCAGATAATGTAGACACATTTTTTACACATGTGATTGGGATTGTAAATTAGATAAGGTCCCATGGAAAAAATCTTGAAGAAAGAAGGATTGTGGAGAAACTTTTGAGGAGCTTACCCTCAAAGTTTGATGTTATTGTTACCACCATAGAAGAGACCAAAGATCTCTCAAAGTTCATAGTGGATGAACTTCATGCCTCACTGATATCTCAGGAACAGAGATTGAGCAGAGATGAACATTCATCTCTTGAGCATGCCTTCAAAACCCAGATGCCTTCAAGAAGAGGAAGAGGTTAATGAAAAGGAAGAGGAAGAGGCAGAAGCCAAAACAAAGGTGGAAGGAACAGCCCTTCACATTCACATGGAAGGAGCAACAGTCAAAATCAGAGCCATGGCTAATGCAACAGCCAGCAAGGTGGACATCAACACCAACATGCTCATGGAAAAAGGTATGACAAAACCAATGTCCAATGTCATTATTGCAAGAAATATGGGCACTATGCCAATGAATGTAGAAAGAGGAAAAATGACATGAAAATAAGCAAAATGCTAATGTAGCAAAAGAGGAAAAGAACCCAAGTAATGTGTTGTTAGCTTGTAATATAGCACATGATAGAGAAGATGATGTCTGGTTCTTAGATTCAAGATGTAGTAATCATATGACTGGAAACAGAGAAATGTTTGCCAATCTAGATGAAGAAATAAAATCAGAAGTGACCACAAGGACTGATACTAAGATCTCTGTTAAAGGAAAAGGCAGTGTTAGTATTCGAGCAAGAAATGGTGAGCAAAAATTTGTTCCTGAAGTGTATTATTTTCCTGGTTTGAAGTGTAATCTTTTGAGCATTGGGCAGCTCATAAACAAAGGTTACAATGTAATTTTCAAAGATGATGTGTGCACAATAAAAGATAATCCTCCAAGTAAGAAAATCATTGTTGAAATTCAAATGACCAGCAATAGACTGTTTCTGCTCAAGCTCAATATTGACTTGAAGGAAAAAGGAAAGAGTATAGCAGTTGTAACACAAGAAGCCTTTCAGAAGGAAGCAAACGATGAAATTGGTTATGGACATCTCAATTTCAGAGGATTAAATTTGCTGCACAGAAAATGAATGGTAAGAGGTTTGCCATTGATAGAGAATCCTGACAGCCTATGTGAAGGTTGCATCTTGGGAAAGCAACACGGAGAAAATTTTGCATCAGGGAAAAGGATAAGGGCAAAAGCACCCTTAGAAATCATCCACTCATATTTATGTGGGCCGATGCAAACAGCATCAGTTTCAGGCAGCAACTACATGCTGACCTTCATAGATGATTTCACAAGAAAAGTGTGGGTTTATTTTCTGAAATATAAGAGTGAAGTTTTTCAGAAATTTTTCCATTTTAAAGCTCTTGTAGAGAAACAGAGTGGGCACTATATTAAAGTTCTCAGAACTGATAGAGGAGGAGAATATATATCAAAGGAATTTCTGCGTTTTTGCAGAGAGAACGGCATACACAAGTAGTTTACCACAAGGTACACACTGCAACAGAATGGAGTTTCTGAAAGAAAGAATCGAACCATAATGGAAATGGTGAGAAGTATGCTAAATGCAAAACATTTTCCGAATGAGTATTGGGCAGAAACAACAAACTGTGTTGTGTACATTTTGAACAGATGCCCTACAAAAGCTGTGATGAACAAAGTTCCAGAAGAAGCGTGGAGTGGAAGAAAACACAGAGTCACCCACATGAGAGTTTTTGGATGTGTGGCATATGCACACATTCCTGACAAGTTGAGAAAAAAGTTGGATAGTAAGGGGGAGAAGTCCATTTTCCTTGGATATTGTGAAGATTCCAAAGGATACAGATTATATAAACCATCCACAAAAAGGTTCGTAATAAGCAGAGATGTGCAATTCAGTGAAAAGGAAGCATGGGATGGAAGCATTGAGAACACAGTCAATGTTAAAAGTTGTTTATCTCATGATGAAGGTGAAGGAGATGTGGTTGAAATTAACAACTCATCCGTTGCACAACCTCCACCACCACAAGGACAGCAAGGGACACCTCAAGCAGCAGCGAGAACACCCTTGAGAAGAAGTGGGAGTGCATCTCCAAGCACACCACATGGAGCAGATTCGAGTGCTTCTTCAAGCACGAATACACCAAGTGAAAGTGGAACAAAATTCAGAAGTATTAGAGAAATCTATGAGCAAGGAGCAGCAAATGGAGGTATGAATTCCCTATTTGCTTTGTATTGTCAAGTTGATGATCCTATTCATTTTGAAGATGCTATTAAAGATAGGAAATGGATAGAAGCTATGGATGATGAAATTAACACCATAGAGAAAAACAAAACACGAGAGTTGGTTGATCTCCCAGAAGGAAAGGAAATCATTGGAGTTAAATGGGTCTATAAGACCAAAAGTAATGTTGAAGGAAAAATAGAAAGACACAAGGCCAGACTTGTTGTCAGGGGATATAAGCAGAAGCATGGGATAGATTATAAAGAAACTTTTGCACCAGTTGCAAGAATGGAGACAGTGAGAGCAGTGTTGTCCATAGTAGCACAAAACAAATGGAAAGTATACCAGATGGATGTAAAATCTGCATTTTTAAATGGAGTTTTAATGGAAGAGGTATATGTGGAACAACCTCTCGGCTATGAGAAGAAAGGCCAAGAGCATAAAGTCTGCAAATTGAATAAAGCTCTTTATGGGCTGAAGCAAGCACCAAGAGTGTGGTATAGTAGAATAGACTCCTATCTACTAGAAAATGGATTTGAAAAGTGTGAGGGAGAACCCACCCTCTACATCAAAGAAAAGGATGGTAAAATGTTGATTGTTGTTTTATATGTTGATGATTTAATTTTTACAGGTAATGATGATTACCTTGTTGAAAATTTTAAAACAGTCATGAAAGATGAATTTGAAATGACTGACATGGGCTTGTTGAGATACTTCTTAGGAATAGAAGTAGAACAAAATGAAAAAGTGATTTTTATTTCTCAAGCAAAGTATGTGAATCAAGTCTTGGAAAGATTTAATATGTAGGAGTGCAAAGCTGCAATTACTCCCACAGTAATGGGATTGAAGTTGAGTAAAGATGACAGCAGTAAGGATTTTGATCCAAGTCTGTACAAAAGCATAGTTGGTAGCCTCATGTATTTGACTGCAACTAGGCCGGATATTATGCATGTTGTTAGTTTAATTTCCAGATTTATGGAGAAGCCAAAAGAAGCACATTGGAAAGCAGCAAAGAGAATTCTGAGGTATGTCAAAGGAACTAAAAGATTTGGTATTTTATATACTACTTCAGAAAATTCAGAACTAGTTAGATACACTGACAGTGATTGGGCTGGAAGTGTAGATGATCGGAAGAGCACTTCTAGTTATGTTTTTCATATGGGTTCAGGAGCCATTTCATGGGCTTCTAAGAAACAGACTATTGTAGCATTATCTACAGCAGAGGCAGAATATGTGGCAGCTACCGCAGCAGCGTGTCAAGAAATTTGGATGAAAAGAATGTTGAGAAGTTTATGTCAAGAACAGGTAAAAGGTACAGTGATTTATTGTGACAATAGCTCAGCTATTGCATTGTCAAAGAATTCAGTATTTCATAAAAGAACAAAACACATAGATACAAAATTTCATTATATCAGAGAATTGGTAAACAATGGAGAAATTGTTTTATAGCAATGTAAAACAGAGGAGCAATATGCAGATATTTTGACAAAGCCATTGGGGCAGAAGACCTTTGAATTTTTAAGAAAATGTTTGGGTATGTTTGATAACCTAGCAGCTGACTTTAAGGGGGAGCGTTGAAAATATTAAAGTCACTTGCTAGCCTTGTGCAGGAAGAAAAGAGTACAAAGGCAGCAACAGTAGAGATTGAGTGCACAACACCGTGTAATAAAGAGGAATGGGAAATTTGTAAGGATGAATTTAATTGTTGATGGGCCGCAGCCAAAAATTGCAGAGAAGAAATTAATTTTGTGTTATGGGCGAAGTCGCTTCTGCAGGAGGAATGAAGACCCTCGTATTTCTGAACTACAGAGGATCAGATTTAATTAAAACAGTCATTTCGAGCTTTCAAAGCCCTCAACAACCAAAATGAGGAAAATCGAATAAAACAGCGGAAGTTCTTTAAGTTTTTGAAAATGGAGGTCAAGTGGTCCCTACCACTTAAGCGCCAAATCGCAGATCACAAGTTTTAAGTCAAGTGTCTTGTTGATGTGGAAGTTTGCGATGTGCGATCATCACGCCATCGCACATCGCATATTACAAAGATCGCCCTCCGCCCATGCCAGAGTTCTGTTGATTTTTTGCGATGCGATCGTTGTGCCATCACACGATCGCAGATCGCACATCCATTGTGTTATCTGCATATGTTACCGCTGTTAAGCCGCGATGCGATCGCGCCATCGCGCCATCGCACTTTTTGTTTGATCCGCCGATCCGCCGATCGCCGATGGCCGACTGCGATGTGGTCCCCACTCGTACGTCACACATTTGATATTTTTTGTTGTTTCGAAAAGGTTTTCCTTTGTAATTTGTTTTTTATTTCTTTGTTGTATGTTTTTTGTTGCCACTGCGCTATATAAAGAGAAAAAGGCCCGAGAGCCTATGTATCATTGAATTGTATTGTTTTCGTTCTTTTGCACAGTAGTGCATGAGAGAAAAGAAGAAAACACAACAGTGTTGGTTTTCAAAGAGTTAGAGTGTATTGTTTTGAGAGAGACAAAAATTTGTTTTGTGGAGCACTGCGTCTGTAGCAGTCTTACTCATATTTTGTGAATCCCTCTGTACTGAGGAAGACTTTTGTAATAGTTTTTACTCTGTTTAATGAAATAGAAAGCATTTCCATGCCATCTCTATCTGCAAGAAAAATTTTGATTTTAACTTTTCTGTGTTTGAAGAGGGGAGTTTATTTTGGAATTATCAATATTCCAAAATAAAATTAATATTAAAAATAATATATTTAATTATTTTATTTTAGCAATATTTAATAAAATTAAATATATAAAATATAAAATATAATTTTTTTTTAGATCGTAATATTAGTGATACTAAAATAAAATATAAAGTAATGATTTAATTCTAATATTATTGTGAGGATTAATTATTTCAATGAGGATAGATCTATCTTAATTTAGTATCTATCAAATAAAGAACGAACAATTTTTTTAAGGTGCAAACTTATCTTATTTTTAAGTGTAAAACTTGAAAAAAAAATTAAACTTCAAAAAATTTAATTCGTTAAGATAAATATACACTGATTTGATATATATATATAAACTTAACCACAAATCTGCTCATTTCATTCCCCTTCAAACTCCATAAACCTATGGGTTATAGGCCCACGCTCTTGCTCTCTCAAGATTGGCTTGCACCAATGGGGCTCACTGATCATTAAATCCCCAAAGGAAAAGATACTTCCTCGAAGACCTGAATAAAACATCCATGCTTCAAGTCGAACTCATAGTCAAGCGTTGCAGCCTTCCCTCTTTATCCACCATCATCCTCGCCTTTCTGGTGATAGTTTTTTTTGGTGACATTCCATATAATGGCCATGATGGCAGCCTCTCTACGAGCTCACCACCCTCTTTTAATTCTCATGGTTGTCTATAAAACACAAGCACAAAAACAAAACAATACACATAAAAGAAAACATATGTTTTTCTCAAAATTATAGAGAAATCTTATTTCAATTTAAAGTGAAGGAGGATGTGTTCAGGATATGTTTTTTAGTTTGAACACTTATCAAGGGTCATAGTGTGCTATAGAGTTTGTTAGGTTGCATTGACTTTTAATAAATTTAAAAAATTTGGTTAGTGTCAAGAGTCTCTTCTCACCAATTTTCTAAAAATTTGAGATTATTCCAATTCTAATAAGTTCATCTATAATAAGTTCTTCATTATCATTTACATATAAGCAAATTTTATTTAACAAAATGGTCTATTACTTTTAAAAAATTTAAAAAATTATATTCGTGCCAAGTGGCTACCCACCCACCAATTTCTTAGAGATTTGAAATTATTCTAATTCTAATAAGTTCCTATATGATAAATTCTTCATTATTATTTGTAACATTCATTTATATATAAGCAAATATTATCTAATAAAATGATCCATTTTACAATAAGATGTGTAAATTTTTAAACTTAACAGTTTTTTAATTATAAATTTAATAACAAACCAACCAAAAAAACAACCAATTAAATTACTCAATTATTTAATTATTTTAATAAACCAACCAAAAGGGAAACCGATTAGATTACTCAATTGTTTAATTATTTTTGTTTTGGAACGTATTAATTTTTAATTTGAATCCAAAAACAAACAAAGAGTTGATTTATCAATTCTTTAAATTTTTCATCTTTTAAACAAACTTCCTTTTTATTTATAATTTTAAACGTATACGAGCCACAATTATTTAACTTTTGAACTTCAGTAAATTTATCAATTATTTAACTATGTTATCTTTGAAAATTATTGCTTTTTAATTATAATTCTAAACGTATACGAAAACAAAAACAATTATTAAACTTTTGAACTTCTGTACTTTTATAATTTTAATCTTATACAAACTCAGAACCAAAAATAATGAGGTAAACCAATAGCGATATTACTTTTATTTAGAAACTTGATCTCCGGGCGTGCTCTTTACTCACGTTATCTTTGACAAAACTTTAGAAGCCAACCGATCAGATTAGGGAGGAATGGCATCTGATTTTGCAGTTCATCCATTCGAATTTTGATATTTTTTTAAGTATATTTTTGTTGATATAAAATTAAAATTTTGAGTTTAGGTAATTTGTATAATTTAAATATTTTATATATCTATTTTATTTAAAAATATATTTTAAACAACTAAACATCATATAATTTATATCAATTTATTTTAATAAAAAATTTAAAATCCAAAATAAGTAGATAGTCAATATTGTTTTTATCTTTTTATTATACAAATATGCCATAAATCAATCTTTTAAATTTTAAAGGCAATGGAATATTGCTAATTTAAAATATAGATTCATCACAGATATGCATATTTAAATAGCATAACATTGAACCTTAGGCTCAAAGTAAATTAAGTCCTTGGCATGAAAACATTTTTAATATCTTTCAACGGATTTGGTTGCTCACGAGCTTCTTGATACACATAGAATATGAGGAGTTTCACTTGAAGTTTTCAATACATCATGTACATCATTTTACTCGCAATTTAATATTTGCTAATTTAAAATATAGATTCATCGCATATATGCATATTTAGAGAGGATAACATTGAACTTTAGGCTCAAAGTAAATTTAAGTCGTTGTCATGATAATATTTTTAATATCTTTCAACGGATTTGGTTGCTCACGAGCTTCTTGACACACATAGAATATGAGGATTTTTACTTAGAAGATTTCAATACATAGAAATTCAAAACATGCAGTGATCGAGATTAGTTCACCCAATCACATAAACTAAACACTCTAGGGCCTGAATATATGAATTTATAATTAATCTAAATTGTTAATCTATTGTTAAACAATGAAAAGCACTTATATTGTGGTTTTATCAAAGGCATTCACTGAACTGAAAACGGAATTAATCGCAATGAAGGAGAGAGATTGAATCCCATCTGGATCCTCGTCATTCAAAGATATGAAAGAAATTCGATGATCACACATTCACCATAATACACTGAGTACAGTTCCTCGCGTGAAATTTTAGGATGTTCATAGTGTTCATCCTACGAGGGGCACTGCCCCGCCTTACAAGGAGAAGGTCCACTTCAATGGTGTAGTAGTTTTAATTGCTATGGCATTTTTTTTATCTTTATTTGGAGTCATGATAGAAGATAATAATCTTACTACAAATTTCAGTCCCCACAAAAAAAAAAAAAAAAGATTTTTAATCAAAAGTTGTATATCTAGTAATATGTGTACTTTTAAAACCTTAATATGGACAGTCTTCACAAAAAAATTAGGTTTTCTAATCAAAAGTTGTATAACTTATAATATGTGTACTTTTAAAACCTTAATATGGAAAGTATTTGAACTGAAAGTTAGAGTAACTTTCTAAAATTTTGTTGATTTTTTTCCTTTTTTTATAAGCAAACTTGTATACTCTGTCACCTATCTAATTTTCTAAGCACAATTTTGAAACTTTTATCTAAGGCACTTTTGTATGTCTTTTATTGTCTGTAAAACAATCATAGTCTAAAATTTTCCAAAAAAGAACAGAAAAAATGCCAAATGGACCTGTTAGAAATTGATTTCAATACCACAGAAAATACTTCACTTCCATGGGGCATATCCCTAGAAAGTATAGTGAACCAAAGTCTAGACCTTTTACCAAAAATACTTAGGTATCTCTCGTGTCCCTTCTCAAAATTTCATGATCTAAAACATCCTTGAGAATAATTATAGTGAAAATTCCATATTGACATGTTTGAAACTAATTTTAGGAACATTAAGGAGCCCTAAATTCCTCATAGTATATATCCAAAAGTATGCAAAACAAAAGTCTAAAATTTTTACCACTAGTACCTAGAAACCTCACCTTTGTTCCCTCAAAATTTCACACCCTAATACACCCCCTAGAAAAATTATAGTGAAAATGCCAAACTTGTGTGAAGTTAATTTCAAGAGCATTTAGGAACCATAACTTCCTCAAATAATATCTGCAAAAGCATACAAAAAGAAAATATAATTTTTTAATCAAATTTTCCCTAATATTTCTCCTTAATATTCTCCAAATTTCACCATCTCAAGCATCCCAAAAAAATTTATAGCAAAAAATGCCAATATGATTTGTTTGAGGCAGACAAACCCTATGTTCATAAGCTCTCGTACCAAATTTTGTGAACCTTGCACCATAAAAATAAAATGAGGCAAAGGTTATAATTATAATAAAATGAGGCTATGTAATTTTCTATTATGGATAAAAGTATACTTTTCTATAGTATGTGTGTGTGAGAGAGAGAGAGGCAAAAGGTATAATTATAATAAAATGAAACCATGTAATTTTCTATCATGGATAAATGTATAGAAATATAAATGTAATCACTCAATATATAGAGATTAATAAGAGGTTTTAGGTTTAATGTGAGGTATATATAGGGGTTAACAATGCTCATTGTCGTAATAAGATTGATTGAATGTATCGAATCCAATAAATGAAAATTCTTAATCTATTAAAATCTATGATGTGTAGAAATGAAGGATGTCAAGAAATTTAAAAGGGACCATAGTGTTGATTTTATTCTAGATGTTATTGTGGACAACTATCTATAACTAGTCAATATGAATTACGATACCTATAAGTTTTATTTTATTCTAATAATTCGAACCAAAACAATAAAAATCCTAATAGAGGGATCAAACTAAAAAATAATGACCATAATTACTTGAAAATACTCCAAGATGGCCAAAAGGATTAATTTAGTCCTTAAATGTTGACCTTGATCAACCTCACACAATGTGTAGGAGGCATGGCATTGGGGATCATAACATGATCGACACTCTCCTCCTAGTCATTAGTTCGAACCTTCGAGGACATGCATGGAAGATGTTGAGATCACTTAATAGTATTGTGAGGATAACATGGACACCACTAAAAAATGCTTATTCTTCTAGTTCATAACACCCTTAACACATTCATATGAATCCAAGAATGAATGTATGATAATAACTTGTGAAAATAGATCATCCAATATAAATACAAAATTTGAATGTTTTTGGATACTTTCTGTCATATATGATCTTCTTCTTCTTTTTCATACATGACTTAGATCATTAGAAAGTATTTCCTTTCTCTATCTGAAGTAGGAAATCGTATCTTGATAAATTCCTTAGGGAATTTCCATTTTGCATAGTTCCCACTGATGTGAAGGGTTTGATGATTAAAAATCCTCAAACAACACATAATGTCATATTAAAATCTTATTCTAGAAAATAATAGCATCAATAGAACGAGAAAACAAAGGGAGACGCTATGCATGTTCTTAAAGATATTTTCCTCAAAGATAATTTCCAAAAAAAATGAATATTGAAATGTC
Organism: Pinus albicaulis; assembly: GCA_034641835.2. NCBI lineage: Eukaryota > Viridiplantae > Streptophyta > Pinopsida > Pinales > Pinaceae > Pinus > Pinus albicaulis. The sequence continues at coordinate 871,843,323 of CM076583.1, read as the reverse complement.
TAATGTGTGAAACTATAAGAATAAGATAATTTTAATCACTTTCATTACCCAAAGTAGTAAGACCTAATTAATAAATTGACACAAAGTTCTACAATAAATGACTTGTGTAAGCAAAAAAAAAAATTATAGGAATGGACAAACTAGGATAAATAAACTCATATTGAAATCTCTTGAAATGATCTTTATCCAAATAGTGAAATGGAAGACAAATTTAGCCAAATCCAAAACTAGATTAAAAACATAAAGCAAGAGAAACAATGAATAATGACCCAAATATAAGGATGGATCGATTTTTTTCTCCAATAGTAATGGTGTGGAATAAATCCACGCGAGTAAAGTTCTACATAGAATTGTTTTAATGCCAATATTTAAATAAATTCAATTAAGCACACCCAATTTTATATAACTTTAGATGAATAAAACCAACTCAAAAAAATAGAGATAAAATATCATCAAATCTTAAAAACTAACAACTAAGCACAATGATAATGATAGTTAGATTTTGGATATCAAGCTCCAAAAGAGAATGAAATGAAAAAAGAAATGAGAATAATCTCCTATGTAAACTTGTCAATTTGGCATATCTCGAGTGGTCTAGAAGTAAGAATGGAATTCTTCCACCCATATTTAGTTTCCACATATAATATGATAAATTTCATAACATCTATATAATATATATGTTCCTCATATAGATTATACAACAACATTATATCTGTAAAGAAAAATATCCTAAGTGGGCATAAAACACAAACAATACTATTATAATGTTAAGTACTAAAAATCTCGATTATAATTATATTTGAAGTTGCAAATGCAACTTTCTTCATTCCATAGTATATGGTAGCATTGTTCTTTCAACATTGATTTTATCTTCCTTTCAAGTATGATGTTTTACTTCATCTATCTAGCAGCATTTTCAATTGCTTTAGTTTTACCAATTTTCAAATGGGCATTCTAAAAATATGATATAGAGTACTTCAATTCATATTCATATTTTATAAAGCATGGTTGTTACACTCAAATTAAAGATATCATTTCACATGGTTATTACACTCAAATTAAAGATAGCATTTCACAATATATTAATCAAATATATAGTGTTGTAATATGGGGCTTTATTCTTGATTCTTTTAATGTTGATCCTTTATTTAGAGAGAAACAATGTCAATTAATTCAACCCATGGTGAGGAGACAAGCTTTTAACTATCGTTACCATGACATTGTTAATGTGCTCATGATTAAGTGTACAATTTTTTTTTGGGTGCATATTAACTAAAAACATATTTACTTGTAGCCTATTAACTTATATCTCCAACCTATCACCTATCCCCCTAACGACTGCCTTAGTTCTCGCGACAAGGATACAATAAACAAAGAGAGGCCACAACACTAAGTAAACATTATCTGATTCTTCCATTTTCGTTCGATGGAGTTATTCCTCTCCCTTTGGCATCTAAAGACCCTCAAATAGAGGCTCCTATAAGATAATGTCACCAACTACTAACACTAGTAAGCACTAAGGCTCATATCACTACTAGGAAAGTGTTTTTAGATCAATAAGAATATATGCAATAAGAAATAAGACATGTACGTGATCATTGTGCTCATCTTACGTTGTGGAGGGTAGTCCTTACCTTAGCTTATGAATCATAGTAGGTGCAATGAGTCTCCCCCAAGCTAGAAGTGTTGGAAAAATACTGAGAGGGGGGGTGGGGGGCTGGGTGAATCAGTATTTAGAGCATACTCAGAACTTTTTACTTTTTCTTTCTCTAAAACCCATATGCTACTTTACTGAACAAAACTCGCGTATACACGCGGATAACCTTCATGAAACTCACGTATATAAAGAGATCTTATTATGCATTTAGTTCTTTACTTAGATCTATGCATCATTCATTCATCAAATATTTAGTTAGCAATAAGCATGTGCAGTAATAACAGAATAAATCATCACACATAAGCAACACACATGAACACCAGGATTTAAGGTGGAAACCCAAGTCGGGATAAAACCACCGCTGTCGTCGTCTCTCTCTTCAATATTTTTATTATAAAGAAAACATCTTACAACCATGTACTGGCGCAAACTCATACCACCACGCAGGCACCCACCTGCAGAAGGCTACAACCTTCTCTCGTTTACCAGCCTGTCCTGGAAGGGAGCTACAACCCCCTGCTCTCGTTTACCAGCCTCACCTGGAAGGGAGCTACTAACCCCTGCTCTCGTTTACCAGCCTCACCTAGAAGGGAGCTACTACCCCCTGCTCTCGTTTACCAGCTACCACTGGAAGGGAGCTACAACCCCCTCACTAAAGGCTTCGACCCTCAGCACCATCATGGACCACGTTTCATCAATTTTCATACTGGATCCAACAACTTCCATACAACACATCTTGTAGGCCAATTTTCATCATATTTTCAGACTGGACCCACTCCACACATTTAAGCTCAACATTCATCAAACTGAAACTTATAACCCCATCAATTCATTCATTGAATCATCAACCAATCAACCAACGACTTGATCTTCAATTAACATAATCAGCAACATATTCATCATTCAAACAACCTAGTTCTGTATGAATATATCATTGACAGATAATAGTAAAACAGAAAAACAGATCAGACATTTCATTCCACTCACTTCAGCAAACCCTAGATTCCATACACGCTTGTAATTCACTTAACCTGTGTATGTACATGCTTTCATGCATATCGACCCACGTATACTTCTGTGCATTCTTTAGAAAACCTTGTCTGCTCATATGCGCTTTTCCTTAAGCAGATCCACGTATACACACGCTTTTACTGAAGCGAACCTACGTATACATCTGTAACATTTCAGGACTGTACAGCTCTTCAGATCACATAAACAACTCAGATTTCATCCTTTACTTCAGAAAGTATTTCGCCTCATCTCAGATCTAAACATTCCATAAACAGATCTAGAAAATACATATACATTTCAGATCTAGAGATCCCTCTTCATCATTTTCTTCATAGGTGCATCATAGATTCAGATCTATCAATCAAGAATAGAGTTCATCCATGCAGATATTCCTTAGAGAGATTTATTCATTCACAATCGTTTCCCATGCACACCTTGCACTATGATCTTCTTCTCCTTAAATAGATTTAGCCTTTGTCAATACCATGAGCCAAAACCACACCACTACTAATGGTATTCCTGGACGGGATCAAATAGATATTCGGGCGCTCAATACAATGGGTCAATACCATGGTAACACCCCTGGATTTATAAATTTAGAGAGCAAATAGCCATACGCGACTTGGTACGTACTTTTCCGCGTGCATACGCTACTTATCCTTAACAAACCCGCGTATGCCTTGTGAAACATCATATTTATCATTTTTCTTTCTTCTGTTACTTCTGAGCTAATCCGTAGATCTGTTTAACACATAGATACATCAAGGACAACTTCATTAGGCAGGTTCCATCAAAGTCAACACATTGTATCACATTGCCAACAATCTTCTCCTTAACTTCATCAAGTAGGTTTCTTGAGGTCTTTTTGATATTGGTTATAAAAAGTCATCAAGTTACGCTGTCATCAACTTTATCAAGTAGGTTGCCATCAAGGACAACACTCTGCATCATATAGTCAACAATATCATTTCATCAAGTAGGTTGCCATCAAGGACAACACTCTGCATCATATAGTCAACAATCTCATTTCATCAAGTAGGTTTCCATCAAGGACAACACATGCCAACAAGAAGCGTAATTATAGCTAGTATATAACCAAACATAAGGATCCTATTTTCAAGTCATTATTGCTAGATATACAAAGGTTATCAAAGTCAAAATAGGAAAATTTCAGAGTGATAAGGTGGCGGTTCAAGAGTTTGAGGATTATTAGTCTTCTACCATTAATAGGTCCTGGTCCAACTGAGGAGTATAATCGAGAAATAGTTATTATTGTCGCTAGTGACTAAGTGTCCGATGTGAAAAGGCCACTGAACTTGGGTCGACTACCAACAGGAACCCATATGCGTTCTTGAGGTCCCCGTATTTACTTACGTTGATCATAAGTAAATACAAGTTCATGCAAGCTTGATGGTCCCTGTCAATATAACATCGTGCAAGTCCAGGTGTGCATCTTGATCAACTGCTCCTGGAGCTGGGTCTCAAAACTATAGCTATGTGGGTAGAAGTTTCTCCGGTTGTTTCATGAATGAACGAGACTAAACTGTTGGGACTCCGTCAAGCAGGTCTTACGCTTGCCTGGCCTGTGGGGGGGGGGGGGGGGGGATAGAAAAAAAAAACTACCCTACCTATTGATCTTCTGGCTTGTTGCTCCTTCCCCTCTACCCACCCCTATTATGGGTCCAACTAAGTTGAACAGCTTCCGCCATACATGGAAGGTCCACCTTGAAACACTGGGGCTTATCGGCCATTCCCATTCAACGACCCCACTTTTGAATTCCTCCTCGGACATATAAGTAGCATAAGCAAAGAAATAAAATAAGATTGTTGCTTGTAACAATCTTCATTCATTTCACTTAGAGTTGGGTGTTATCTTACATGCGCATTTACAAATGACAGGTCGAGTGTCTTTTCAATCAAATCCGTTATTTGGCCCAACATCAGCAAGCAAAAGCTTCCCCAACCAATAGCTAGCAATTGCCTTCATCTTTTGCTCTCATCGAACCATTTCATCGCTTCTGCCACATTGGACCAGAACCATTCCTCATCCCATTCATAGAATCCCATTCCTATAGAATCTCATTTCGTGGGGTTGGTGTTCGAATTTCTGAGAATTCCAGAACAAATTACAAAGAGAATGACACTCTCCTCTAAACACAGAGAATTATAAAAATTTTCTTGTAGACAGAGATGGCATGAAAATTATTTCTTCTATTTCATTTACTGTAAAAAAATATTACAAAATTCTTCCTCTAAGAGAGATTACAAAATGCTAGACTGCTGCAAACGTAGTGCCAAGACAACTTCTCTGTCTCACTAAAATTTGCACAACACAGTGCACTACAAAACACTCTGTTTCACTTCTCTGTTACAAAGAAAAATACGCTGCTCTGTCTTTTTACAAAAAGACTCAGTTCTTTTCATACACTGCTATGTATTAAAAATTACATTACACGTTGTTGTGTGTTACAATACATATCATACCTCTCGAGCTTTTGTATGGCGTAGCATACGAAAATAACAAACAAAAATAAAGCTAAAACTATATGTCACTATGGCCCACCTAACATATGATGTGAATATGTTATACATAACATTTCAAAGGTTTTAACACCTTTATCGTTGCGTTGTGTAAAAACATTAAAACGTTATATCATAACCTTTATAACAAAATACTTTAATAAACAACATAACAAAACTTAAACCTTCGCAAAACCTTTTCCGTCAGACTTCAAAATATATAAACTAAACTGCAATGGAAGAATTCGCATTACAAACTGGGGACTGTGACATCACCAAATGGATGCACGATGGATTATCAAATCCAGCGCATAAAAGCTCATCGCGTCCATCATTTGGTTTTGGGTACGAAGGCTTTTGAATGCGCGATGAACATTTGAATCTGGTTCATAAAACCTCATCACGTCCGGAATTCAACTCTGCGGACGACCAAAAATTAAAACGCGATCAAATAATATTCAGCCGTGTGGTCTGTGGGACCACTGCTCTTTCATTCAAAACGACTCTCGCTGACGTGGTCTGTGGGACCACCAAACTCCCACGTACAGAAAAAAAAACAAACATATTGTTTATAAACAAAACGCTCTGTTTCTCTTTGTATACTCTGTTTTTCAAAATACACAGGACATGCGCCGAACCTTTTGTTTCCAAAATAGAGAACTGTGTACTCTGTTATAAAAAAATGAATTTGACTCCTCAATCAAAATAGCAAGCGGCTGAGTGCAGGGTTTTTCAAAACAAATTTGGAAAGCAGCGATTTTGGGCTGAGCAGTTGAAATTAACATTTCAACACTCCCCGTTAAGTTCAATTGTTGGGTTATCTGTCATACCCAGAAATTTCCTTAAAAACTCAAAACTCTTCTGCCCCAATGGCTTGGTCAGAATGTCTGCAAACTGCTCCTGAGTTCTGCAATGTTCTAAAACAATTTCTCCATTGTTCACCAATTCCCTGATGTAGTGAAACTTTGTATCTATGTGTTTCGTTCTCTTGTGAAACACAAAATTCTTTGATAATGCAATAGCTGAGCTATTGTCACAATAAATAACTGTGCCTTTTACCTGTTCTTGACATAAACTCCTCAGCATTCTTCTCATCCAAACTTCTTGACACATTGCTGCTATAGCTGCCACATACTCTGCCTTTGCTCTAGACAATGCTACAATAAACTTTTTTTTAGAAGCCCATGAAATGGCTCCTGAACCCATGTGAAAAACATAATCATAAGTACTTTTCTGGTCATCTACACTTCCAGCCCAATCACTGTCAATGTATCCAATTAAATCTGAATTTTCTGAAGTAGTATATAAAATACCAAACATTTCAGTTCCTTTAACATACCTCAGACTCCTTTTTACTGTCTGCCAATGTGCTTCTTTTGGCCTCTCCATGAATCTGGAAATCAAACTAACAGCATGCCTTATATCAGGCCTAGTTGCAGTCAAATACATGAGGTTTCCAACTATGCTCTTGTACAAACTAGGATCAAAATCCTTGCTACTGTCCTCTTTGTTGAGTTTTAATCCCATCACTGTGGGAGTTATTGTTGCTTTGCTCTCCTGCATATTAAATATTTCCAACACTTCATTAACATATTTTTCTTTTGAGATAAAAATCCCATTTTCATTTTGTTCTACTTCTATTCCTAAGAAGTATCTCAACAATCCCATATCAGTCATTTCAAATTCATCTTTCATGATTGTTTTAAAATTTTCAATAAGGTAATCATCATTACCTATAAAAATTACATCATCAACATATAACACAACAATGAGCATCTTACCATACTTTTCTTTGATGTATAAGGTTGGTTCTCCCTCACATTTATGGTGCTTGTTTCAGCCCATAAAGAGCTTTCTTCAATCTGCACACTTTGTGCTCTTGGCCTTTCTTTTCATAGCCTAGAGGTTGTTCAATGTAAACCTCTTCCATTAACACTCCATTTAGGAATGTTGACTTCACATCCATTTGGTAAACTTTCCACTTTTTTTGTGCTGCTATGGACATCACTACTTTCACGGTTTCCATTCTTGCAACCGGTGTGAAAGTTTCCTCATAGTCTCTCCCATGCTGCTGCTTATACCCTTTGACAACAAGTCTGGCCTTGTGTCTCTCAATTTTTCCTTTAGCAATACTTTTGGTCTTGTAGACCCATTTAAATCCAATAACTTCTTTACCTTTTTGGGTTTCAACTAAATCCCATGTCTTGTTTCTTTCTATGGCATTAATTTCTTCATCCATAGCTTCTATCCATTTCCTATCTTTAATATCCTCTTCAAAATGAATAGGGTCATCAACATGACAATACAAAGAAAAAAAAGAGTTCATACCTTCATTTGCTGCCTCTTGCTCATAAATCTCATTTAAATTTATGAAATTTGCTCCTCTTTCATTTGGTATACAAGTGCTTGAAGTAGCACTCCAATATCCTCCTTGTGGTGTGTTTGGAGAAGCAATTTCATTTCTTCTCAAGGGTGTCCCTTGATGTCCTCGTGTTGGTGCTACAATTGAGGGATGTGTTTCATCCATCTCTTCATCATCTTCATCATGAGACAAATAGTTTTTAACATTCACTGTTTTCTCAATTCTTCCATCCCAAGCTTCCTCTTCAATGAACTGAACATCTCTGCTCCAAATAAACTTCTTGGTGGATGGGTTGTATAACCTGTAAGCTTTGGATTCCTCACTGTATCCAATAAAAAATCATTTCTCCCCCTTGCTGTCCAACTTCTTCCATAGCTGATGTGGAATGTGTGCATAAGCCACACAACCAAAAACTTTCATGTGGGTGACTCCTTTCTTTGTCCCACTCCATGCTTCCTCCGAAAATTTGTTCATGACTTCTCTTTTAGGGCATCTATTCAAGATATATGATGCACAATGTACAGCTTCAGACCAATAATCATTTGGAAAATGTTTTGCCTTTAACATACTCCTTACCATATCCATGATTGTCCTATTTTTCCTTTCGGAAACTCCATTTTGCTACAGAGTGTACCTTGCTGTAAATTGCTCGTGTATGCCATTTTCTCTGCAAAAACGCAGAAATTATTTATAGATATATTCATCTCCTCTATCAATTCTTAGGACTTTGATATGCAGCCCACTTTGGTTCTCCACAAGTGCTTTGAAATTGCAGAATCTTTCAAACACTTCACTTTTATTTTTAGAAAAGTAAACCCAAGTTTTTCTTGTAAAATAATCTATAAAATTTAACATATAGTGGTTTCTTGCAAGTGATGGTGTTTGCATCGGTCCACATAAATCTGAGTGGACAAATTCCAAGGGTGCCTTTGCCCTTATGCTTTCCCCGGATTGAAAACTTTCTCTGTGTTGTTTACCCAAGATACAACCTTCACAAAGGCTGTCTGGTTTCTCAATCAATGGTAATCCTCTTACCATTCCTTTTCTATGCAACAAACTAAGACCTCCAAAGTTGAGATGTCCAAATCTCAAGTGCCATAACCAATTCTCATCTTTTGTTTCTCTTTGGAAAACCTCTTGTGTCACTGCTTCCATTTCTTCTCCATTTTTCAAATCTTCCCTCATTCTGAGAGGGAAAATTCTATTCCTTGTCATCTTCACTTCAGCAATACATTGTTTGCTTGGTGGTTTATCCATGATGGTGCATACATCATCCTCAAAGAAAACATTGTACCCATTTTGAATAAGTTGTCCAATACTTAAGAGGTTACATTTCATTCTAGGAACATAATAAACATTTGCTATGGATTCATTTTCTCCTTTCCTTGTTAAGACATTTACATCTCCTTTTCCCATAACAGGAACTTTACTATCTATCCCTAATGTGACTTGTGACTTCACATTCTCATCTAACATAGAAAACATGGTTATGTTTCCTGTCATATGGTTACTGCAACCTGAGTCTAGAAACCATAAATCTTCACTCTTTTCCTCAGCCATATTACAAGCTTAAAAAAATTTATCTTGGCTGATATTTTCTCTAGTGAAATTTTCACTGGGTCTATTACCCATATCATGCTGCTTCTTCCTAAATTCATTTGCATAATGCCCATATTTTTTACAATAATGACATTGGAAATTGGATTTATCATACCTTTGTTCATGAGCATGTTTTTTTCCACCTCACTGGCTACTGCTTTGGCCTTGGTTTTGATTTTGATTGCTGCCCCTTCCTTGAGCATATGTTGGGTTGTTTCTTCCACCTCTATTTTTGCTTTTGCCTCTTCCTCTCTTGTTTCCTCTTCCTTGACCTCTTCCTCTTCCAAAGGACATATGGGTCTTGAAGGCATGCTCCAAAGATGATTTTTCATTTCTACCCAATCTTTGTTCATGTGTCATCAGTGATGCATGAAGCTCATCAACTGAAAATTTTGTGAGATCCTTTCTCTCTTCTATGGTGGTAACCATAACATCAAACCTTGAGGGTAGGCTCCTCAATAGTTTCTCCACAATCCTCCTTTCTTCAAGTGTCTCTCCATGAGACATTATCTGTGTGACCATTCCAATCACATGTGTGAAGAATGAGTCTATGTTATCAAACTCCTTCATACAGAGAGTCTCAAAATCTCTCCTCAGCAATTGTAGTTTTGTTGTTTTCACTTTCTCCATGCCTTGATAGGTTGTCTTGAGAGTTTCCCATGCTTCTTTGGATCTCCTAGCTATTGCTATCCTTGGAAACACACTCTTGTGTACTTCTTGATACAAATAAAAGAGGGCTTTAGAGTCCTTCTTCTTATTTCTCTTCAACAATTCCTTTTCTGCCTGATTTAAGGTATTAAACTCATTTTCATCTACTGGCTCCTCAAAACCATCCTCAACAACTTCCCATAAGTCTTGAGAGGTAAACAGGGCTCTCATGGTGATTTCCTAGTAATCATAGTTTTTCCCATTAAATTGTGGGAGTTGAGCATTACCAATACCCATGCTAGTGCTGGCTCCTGCCATGCTTGCACTCTAAACTATGATTCAAACACTTGACTGTGTATTTAAAAATAAACTGACTGTCTTCAAACAGTAACACAAAAATATGTATTGAGAATACCTTGGATTCTTTTTTACTAAGCCTTCACTCTGTTGGAGAAGTTACTGCAACAAGAAATCCTTCCTTCAGCTTCTTTGACACCTTCAAAGAGCCTGGACTAGCTCTGATACCATGTTGGAATTTCTGAGAATTCCAAAACAAATTACAGAGAGAATGATACTCTCCTCTAAACACAGAGAATTATAAAAATTTGCTTGCAAACAGATATGGCATGAAAATTATTTCTTCTATTTCATTTACTGTAAAAAAATATTACAAAATTCTTCCTCTAAGAGGGATTACAAAATGCTAGACTACTGCAAATGCGGTGCCAAGACAACTTCTCTGTCTCACTAAAATTTGCACAATACAGTGCACTACAAAAGACTCTGTTTCACTTCTCTGTTACAAAGCAAAATACGTTGCTCTGTCTTTTTACAAAAAGACTCGGTTCTTTTCATACACTGTTGTGTATTAAAAATTACATTACACGCTGCTGTGTGTTACAATACATATCATACCTCTCGGGATTTTGTATGGCACAACATAAAAAAATAACAGACAAAAATAAAGCTAAAACTATATGTCGCTATGGCCCACCTAACATATGATGAGAATATGTTATACATTACATTTCAAAGGTTTTAACAACTTTATCGTTGCATTGTGTAAAAACATTAAAACATTATATCATAACCTTTATAACAAAAGACTTTAATAAAAAACATAACAAAACTTAAACCTTCGCGAAACCTTTTCCGTCGGAGTTCAAAATCTATAAACCAAACTGCAAAGGAAGAATTCGCGTTACAAACTGGGGACCATGATGCCACCAAATGGACACGCGATGGATTATCAAATCTGGCGCATAAAATCTCATTGTGTCCGTCATTTGGTTCTGGGTATGGAGGCTTTTGAATGCGTTGTGATCCTTTTTAAAAAAATATATAAGACGATAAGATACAATGCAATCTTCAAGTCCAAAAAATATTAAGATCCAGGACCCCTCTCTAAATGCATGAGGGGTTTAAATACTACTTAACTAACTCTAGAAATTGATTTACAAAAATTAAGGATTCGGTTCAATGGCTAGTCCTTTTCCTAGGCTAAAATACGGTGAAATTAAAACTAAATCTATCTATACGTGAATTTGATCTTTGGGAGCATCTATTGCAGTTTTGAGGAAGGCGGTTGGGAAAAGTTCGTCCAATCAGCTTGTCTGAGAAGACAGAGTCGGCAAGCGTAGGAGCAATCTTCTTTGTAGCATTGATGATACAATTGAGTGCACTGTGCTGACTATGTGGCTTCACCAAGTACATCCAGTATGAGTCCCAATTCAATCTTGTCAGCCCTTGGATGGATTTTTCTCTTTCTTCTGCCTTTTGCCTCCATTCTGTTTGCAGTTGATTTACCTGTGGGAGATATCCTGGAACAGTTTCTGGGATCAAATTAGCTTTGTGTAAATTGTCATTTACACAATCAGTGAGAGTGTTTGCCGTTGTAGCCGCCTCCTCTGCTGCCTTTTCTGCCCTTCTGATTTGTGCATCCCAGTTATTAAACATTATTTCTTTATGGTTTTCATTAATGATGGGTGCACCAGCTTTTCTGCCTTCTTCTGTCTTTTGCCATGCCAGATAATCATTGATCTTTTCATTAATCAAATCATAATCATTTCGTAAATCTACGACATGATTTGTGATTTTATCGCTCTCTTGGCATAAAGAATTCCATTGCAAGATTTTTTGGCAGAAAACTTCCTCTTGTTGCAGTAGTTGATTGTTCAAAGAGATTGTTTCTGAAATGAATTCTGGAAGCTTAGGATCATCTTTATGCTGATCTTGGATAATCTATATTTGTTTGTCTTTATCAGCCAAGCTTTTTTGATGCCCTATTTGCATTTCTTGAAGTTGTTGTTGTAACTCTTCAAGTTTCAATTGTGCTTCCTTATTGGCCTGTACCTGTTGCAATTGCTGTTGCAGAGCTTTTACCTGTTCTTCTTTTTCATTCAACAAAAGTTGTATCTCAACTGCTTTATCAATTGTTGCAGAAGCATAAGCTCCTATTATTTGAGATAACTTAGTGAGATTATGAGTAGGCTCTGTGGCGGGATCTTTCCACAAAACATCTACTTGTTCTGCTTCAGTAGCAATTGCACTTTCTATTTTTCTCTTTTTCCTCTGTCTCTTCACTACTGCTTTGTATTTTGGGCTGTAGAATACATCCAAAGGAGGAATGTCCTCTACATTAAGTACAATTTCAGAGGAGGGTGTGATTGGTATGTGCTCTGTCACTGCGACTGTGCTGCTTGTTCCTGTATTCAAAACTTTGGTTGTCTGGACAGGGGTCTGTACATTCTGTCCTTCTACATTAATCAATTGGTTAAAGGTTTCCCATTCTTTGTCTAACTCAATGGTGACTGGTTGTTGCTGTAAATTGGTTGGAGGAGGATTTGTCTGTTGAGAAGTCAAAATTTGCTGTTGAGTAAGTTCTTTAGATTGTGCAGAATCTTTAATGGATTCTTCCATTTTATCTTCCTTTTCTTTAGACTTATTGGAGTGTTCAGAATCTCTGTCAGATTTTGATTTAGATTTACTTGTACTTGAACTGCCGTTAAGACTAACACTAGGAGTTTGTTCCCTTGTGGGCTCTAAGCGTAGATTATCCAAAGGAATAGGAATTAGTCTCCTTTCTCTGTAAAGCTTGAATTCCTGAAATTCCTCTGGAGATAGCTGAGCTTGAGCTGAATTCAAAACTTCTTTGAATGAATTTCTTGCTTGGAACATATCATCAAAAAGATCCTGTTCCCCGGAAAATTCCCTTACTTTGATTGCATTGGTAAAATTCTTAACAATATCATTTGGGTCAAATAACCTTCTCGAGAATTTGAACAGCTGTAGGCATGTAACGTTGCCTATCTCTTGAAATGCATGACCAATATCAAACAGTGAAAATGTTCCACATTTTACGGGAAATTGTGGCCAAATGCCCTTTTTCTTCTCTTTTAAATCTTTTGTTATACCTCCCTGGCCACAGTTCTGATAAGCAATTTCCCGAGCTACAAGTCTATCTGGAACATATAGGGGTAACACATGGGGAGAAGCATAACTTCCAAAAACCCTAATATAGGTGAACAATTCTTCTCCAAACCATCTCGCGACGGGGAGAATATCAACCTCTGTTTCTGAGGATAACCTTGGGGCATCCTTATTATACAATGTTTTGTACAATGGCGGCATTATTCCATGACAAATTTGGTAAAAATGGGGGACAAAATTAGACTCCTATAGTTCTTTATGGTACACATGAATGGGCAAAGGATCGTGGATAGTCCATTTCCAGCCCATCACAGGGAATTTAGAGACATAGCAGATGGCGTCCATGACATAAGCAGATAAATAAAAAGGCGGATAAACCCGCTAGGAAACATTTCGTTTAGACCGGTAATGAAAAATAGCAGTGGTGAGATTATCATATAGGATTTTGGCCCAATCTACAATTGTAGAATTAACAACCGCATTCAACAAAGGAAGCCATTCGGGTAAGATCATATTTATGTCAGGCTTTCCAAAAAGCCTGCATAACATGGCAGCAGTAAAACAATAAGGAGAGGTAAGTTAACCCGTGCTGTACATACCTTGTTTGTTTTTCTTCAATGGTTCACTTCTTTTGGTCCACTCCTTTGTGCATTCTGCCAAATTTGAGTGTTCTTTGGCAAAATATTCCATAAATTGCTTGTTGAAAGTCGCCTGAGGTTCTGGCAGCTTATACATTAATCTCAGATCTTCTATGGTGAATGACCCGATTAGCTCTTCAGATGGAGTTCTGAATTGTCTGTCTGAAATATCTGTGCTATCCAGCACCCATCTCACCATGTCTGTATATGGGAGAATCCTTGGCCTTGCTTCTATTCTATGCAGAAATGAGCAAGCCAAGTCTCTAAGGGTTGCTTCAGACGTATTCTTTGAACCTGCTGTAGCTGCAACTTTTATCACCACAGGGTTTTCTTCTTCTAACAGATTATACATTCCTTCCCAAGTGGATATACCTGCATCCTTGTTACAGGCAGTGTCTGCGTATAGCGAAGCCATTTCTTTGTTTTCAGAATTTGAGCTCTTCTCCTTCTTACCCATAGTGTTTAGCGGAAGATTTGTATAGTCGTTTGCTCCTTCATGCCTGCATTTTACGAATAAATAAGAGTAATGATATAAGAAAGGTGACGAGACTGTTTTGAATGTGAAAGCGGATGAAATATAATATTTTAATTGTGAAACAACTTTCAATCTAAACACAATCTCATTTCACATTAATAATCAATCCAATCATTTAATATAATCATTAAAGCGCATAACGGATTTGACATATGGGAAGATTGCCTTGGGATAGCGCGCCTACATGAATCTGCGACATTGCAATCTGCGATTTGTTGCGCAATATCGCAATATCGCAATGTCGCAATATCGCAAAATGAAATCATCACAGTCATAAAAATAGCGCAAAAGCGGAAATTGCGCAATAGCGCAAAAGCGCATATCGCAAAATCGCAAAATCGCATTATCGCAAAAGCGCATATCGCAAAATCGCAAAAGCGCATAATTGAAAAGAGCGCAAAAGATATTCATTAATCATTTCTGTTTTCTGCGCTATGCGATCTACGACCAATGCGTTTTATAAAAGATATATACCATTTTGTTATGGATGCGCTATCTTGTTTAAAGAGCAATTTTATTATAATCTATCATAAACTTAAGTGTTTCTTAATATTCTTTCAAAGGGATTTGTATAGGTTTATGATAAAAAAATTTATTTTTAAAAGGCAAACAAATCCTAATTGATTTTTTGGATTTTTAACTAAGGGTCCTCATTTATTTAGTATTATTACTAATATTAAATAAAAGGGGGGTTGTTGTTGGTCACAACAATTGGCGATTCACTGAAAGAAACAGTTATCTCTGAAAAAATAAAATGAACATTCTATCTTTAGTAAGTAAAGGTTTTTAAAGATAATAAAAACTATCTTATGATAATTCAAATAAAATGTAACTATGAAAAAGAAATAAAAATCATTTCATAATTTCTTTCTAATTCCTTAAGAAATAAAAACATTTTGGGTTATCTCAAGCTTTGATTGGTGTTAATAATGAAGTAAGTGGATCTCTCCAAGTTTTGGTTTTATAATATACTCTATTGCCATAGGTATTGCCTCTGCTTCCAGCAAACGTTCATAGTCTCGACAGGGTTACCTTTAAACCATTAACCATTCATTGTCCCATCCAACTAAAATTATGACTTTTTTAAAAGATAAATTCATAAGACCTATTATCTCATGTTTTTGTCTTTTATTTATTTTTTATTTTAAGAGCCATTGTTCTGGTTTGGCAGCCAGTTAATAACAATGCCATTCACTAGTTATAATTAAACTGAACAAGTTGGCTCGTGATGAGACCCCTTGTCTTATATTTATAAGCCATTACCCTGTTTTGATATGCAGTATTGGTAATGTTAGTTTTTATTACTCCTTATGAACATGGTAAGTCGGCTCGTAATGAGACCTCTTATCTCTTAAAATTTTCGTATAATTTCTTAGAATTACATTCTAAAAAATCACAACTTAAATGGATGGGGTGAAATAGTTTTATCCTTAAGAATCAATGGATGACAATTTTTAGAGTTTTTGAATTCCAAAACTTTGAAAAAATCTATACTTTGATAGATAACCTTTCTCTGCTTAATAAACTTTATAATGCTTTACATTTTCTTCAAGTTTTCAAAAGATCATGTAAATGATTGAAATAATCTTTTCAAAGTTTAACATCTTATTTTAAACTATTCAAAAACTGTAATCATTACTTTAAAAATTCTTATTTACACAAAATAAATATTTATAATATTTTACCGAAGAAATTTTCTCAAATAGTAAACAGTCAATGAGAGACTCATAAACAACCTTTATTTGCAAAAAACAAAAACAATCAAAAACTTTGCAGAAAGAAATATGTACAGTTTAAGAAGGGGTTACCTCCTTATGAAAAGAATTTCTTCAAGATAAGCCCATTTACAGGAAGAGATTCTCTCTTACCTGTTAGATCTTGGAGTATGAATGTATTTGAGCTTATCTTCTCAACGATATGAAATGGTCCAAGCCACATTTTCTGAAATTTGGTATGTTTACCCTTTTCTTCGTGTGCTTTATCCCATTTCAAAACGAGATCACCAATTGATAAAAATTTTGAGCCGGTAGAACTTGCATCAAAAGAAGATTTTACAAGTTGTTGATGTTTTTCATGAGTAATTTTTGCTTTATCCCTATCTTCTTCTAGTTTAAGGATTTGATCATATCTCAATTGAATGGATGATGAAGGATTTTCTTCAATAAACTGCACTAGGGCTAATGATGGAAGAGTTAAGTTTGATGGTATCACAACTTCTTTTCCATAAACCAGATTGAAAGGTGAAGTCCCTATTGAAGCTTTTTCAGTGATACGATCAGCCCATAACGCAAAGATTAAAGATTTGTGCCAATTCTTTTGATTTTGATCAACGGTCCTTTTAATGATTTTGATAAGGTTTTTATTAGTGGATTCGGCCAAACCATTACCTTGTGGATAATAATTTGCTGAATATTTTAATTTAAAACCTCTTTTGACTGCAAATTCAATTAAACTATTTCCAGAGAAGTAAGATGCATTATCAAAAACAAGAGCTTGAGGTACACCAAACCTGGTTATGATGAATTGATCTATGAAATCAATAATTGCATCAGAATTGGCTACCTTCAAGGGGATTGCCTCTACCCACTTTGTAAAGTAATCAGTTGCAGTAAGGATGTACTTGTGCTGTTTGGAAGAATGAGGTATTATCTCACCAATAATGTCAAGCCCCCATTGTTCGAATGGTTGCTCAATAGTTACTGGTTGCAAAGGAAACGCTGGCTTCCTTTGTCTTCCACTTGCAGTTTGACAAATTTGGCACTTTCTTACATAATCATGCGTATCTTTAAAAAGGGTAGGCCAGTAATAACCAGCACGAATTATTTTGTGAGCTGTGGTATCACCTCCAAAATGACCTCCTGCTGGTCCATCATGCAACTCCTGCAAAACCTTTTCGGCTTCAGTCTTTTCAAGACATCTTAATAAAATTGAATCATAATTTTTTCTAAATAACACATTATCAATGATCTCATATTTAATAGCCTTTAACCTTAAAGCGCGTTTACTCTTATAGATGAGATTAGAAGGAGCATACCCATTTTTCAAGTAATAGATAAGATCAGCATACTGAGATCCAGAATCTGTAACATTTATCTGGCTTACTTGAATATCTTGATTTGAATCTTGATTTTCTGGTATGTTATGAGCTCCTGCCAATAATCTGCAAAAACCTTGTCCTCTAACAATCTTAGCTGGTTTAATATCAATATCATATTCTTGCAAAGTTGTTACCTAGTTAGCTCTCTTTTCTCCTACTTCTTTTTGAATTAATAATTGTCTCACTGCAGAGAATGAGACAATGATTTTTGTATGTGTTTTCAAGAGAAAAGGTCTGAAATGTTTGATTGATTTAAACACAGCAAAGGCTTGTTTTTCAACATCGGAATAATTAAGCTCAGCTCCTTGCAGATTTGAGCTAAAGAAAGAAATTGGTGCTTCGATTTCTTGATCATTGAGTTGTGTTAAAACGGTTGCATAGGATGTTTCAGTGGCCAGAGTATACAAAGTAAAATCTTTAGAAAAATCGGGGGTATTCAATGCTGGTGCATTAATGATTGCTCGTTTGATTGAATCAAAAGCTTCTTTTTCTTTATGCCTCCATTTGAATATTGAATTCTTCTTGATCATATTTTGCATAGGTAAAACAATTAAAGAAAAATCAGGAACAAATCTTTTAACAAAATTGATCTGTTCAAGAAATGATTGCATGGATTTTTTGTTATGTGGTAAAGAAATATCAGAAATTTCTTTCACTCTATCTGGATCAATATATATACCATCTTTTGACACAACAAATCCTAGGAGTTTTCCTTCATCTAAAGCAAAGAAAGATTTCTTCGGATTTAAGGAAATACCAAACCTTCTACATCTTTCAAATATTTGTTTTAAGTCATGTAGATGATTGGCTCTCTTTTTTGAAAATACTGTTATGTCATCAAGATAAACAACAACTGATTTATTGATCAGACCTTTGAATGCCATGTCCATGGCTCTTTGAAAAGTTGCTCCTGCATTTATTAGACCAAAAGGCATTTTCTGATAAGCATAAGTTCCCCATTTTGTTCTGAAAGTTGTTTTCAATCTGTCATCTGGGTGAACTAAAACTTGATTATAGCCTGAAAATCCATCAAGAAAAGACATAAGTTCAGAACCAGCTACCTTTTGAAGTATTTGTTCCATGGTTGGCAATGGGAAATTGTCTTTTAAACATGCCTTGTTTAAATTTCTGAAATCAATACAGATTCTTATATCACCATTCTTCTTCCTTACAGGTACCATATTGGAAACCCAATTAGAGTGCCTGACTGGAAAAATAATTTTGGCTTTCAAAAGTTTATTGAGTTCTGATTTAATTTGATTTTCGAGATTTGGATGGATCTTTCTCAACTTCTGTTGAACAGGTTTAATATCAGGAAGCATTGGAATCGTGTGTTGAATAACCGAAGTATCATACGTTTTTAGATCATCATAATTCCAAGCAAAAACGTTTTTATACTTGTTCAGCAATTTAATGAATGCATTCCTTTCCTCTGGTGTTAAATTGAGTCCTAAGTTAACGTTTTGAGGTTTAGAATCAGAACCAAGATTTACTAATTCAAACTTCAAAGTGGAACTTTGAAGTTTTGAATTAACAACTTTCTTAAATCTGTCTCTAATGTCATATAAATCCTCTAATTTAACAACAGATTTTGGAATGGGGTTTTCATTACCCTTTGAAGCAATTTGTAAATCATGATCATCTTCGTCAATAATTTGTTCATCATATGATTTCTCTGAAGTCATAAAATTTAGAATATCTTGATCATGATAGAAAACTCTCCAGTTTGTAACATTATCTGGGACAGATGGACGAAAAATCAATTCTACAGAAAACCTATCAGGACTGCAATCTTCAGCGGGTAGGAGTCTAGATGCAACATTAGCTAACAAGTCAGCTGATGTATTCTGATTCCTAGGAATAGGAGAAATATTGAATGCTAAAAAATGAGTGGTGAGGTCTTGTACTAGGGTTTGATAGTGTTTAAGATGTCCTAAAAGGCAATGAATAGTATTCCTAACTTGTTTAATGACAATTTCGGAATCACCAAAGACTTTCAAGTATTTAACATCTAACCCTATAGCTTTATAAAGTCCTTGAACCAAGGCTTCATATTCTGCGGTATTGTTAGTACACTCAAATTCTAATCTACATGATAGCATGGTTTTCTCCCCATCTGGATCAATTAAGATGCATCCAGCTCCAGCTCCATCACTAGACTTCGATCCATCAAAATATAACGACCAAAATAAAGATTTATCTATTGGCTTATCTACAATTACATCAGAAATATTTACAATTCTGGAAGAATCAGACTGTGAAAAATTTTCTATCTGAGAAACAAAAGTATTTACAGAAAAAGGTGACTGAGGAGCTTTGAAATTTCCTAGAAATGATTCAGCAGAATAACCTCCAAGAATATTATTGTTGAATGCCACAGGTTCATTAGGTTGTTCAAATTCAGTGACAGTGTGCGTCATATGTTTTTCTCGTTCAATTTTGATTTGATTTGGTTTCCCTTTGTAGGGAAGCCACATGTGTGAATAATCAATTGAGATATAACGGTTAAGTTTCGCAGACCAGTCCCTGCTCAAGATTAATCCATAGAATTCAGGAATATCAGCAATCAAAATATCAATTCTTTGGACAATCCTAGGATCGGAGGCTAATCTGATAGTAACTGAATTGATTTCTCCTACCACTTGGAATTTAGAGCGATCCAACTAAACGATATGAACTGCTGATTTCTGTGGTTCGATATTCAATTTAGCACAGACAGAAGTAGGCATTATATTGGAGGAAGCTCCAGAATCAATCAAACAATTGTGCAGATTTTTTATTGTACATCTCATAAGTCAAAAGAAAAGGAGGAGTTTGAGAATTTGACTTTTCCCCAATGAGCACAGTATCAGTAGCATCTACCTTATCTGGTGGCTTACCAGTTCCTCTTGCTACTTTTGCAACTACACCGCTTGGTAAAGGAGCAATTGGTCTAGCATTTAATTCTTTCAATAGAAACTTTTGCTGGTGTTTCAATTTGCTGAGTTCATGTAAGGAAATGTTGGCTTTGATCTTTTTCATGTCTTCGACAATATTGTATTCCATAGGATCTGACACTACTAAAGTTTTCGTTGTTGATGTGAGAGGATTAGAAGAGGATCGCTGATTTTGAGTAGGTAATGGAGAAGTTTTCTTCACAATGGGTTTGTCTTTGGTACTTGGAATTGTAATTTTCTTTTTAGGAACTGTTTGCACTGGTTCTGCTGTAGATTTACTCCTAGTACTTACAGGCATAGCTTCTTCACTATCAGAATTAGGGAGAATAAAATCCCACATTCCATTTAATTCAGCTATTTCTTCATTTTCGTCTTCTTGATCTGATACTATAGATGTATCTTCTTCTTCTTCTTCTTCTGACTTTGCATTAGAGATTGCATTAGGAGGTTTAGATTCAACTTGGTTTCTTCTGAAATTTCGGAATGGTTTCTTGGTAGAAGTTTCAGCCACTTGTTTTTTAATTTCAACCATTTCATTTGACATGGTTTTAAGAACTTTCTGTAAACCTTCCATGTCATATGGATCTTTGGCCTTTTTCTTTGAATCATCTCTAAAGCTGACCTTCTTTGATTTCCTTTCTTCAAGAGCATTTTTCTTTTCCAGAGAAGTGATACGTTTTTCTACTGCAATAGCTTCTTTCATATTCTCAGCTAATGTAGGCTTTGCAGCTCTGTCCACGAAAATTGCTATGTTTGAGGGTAAGGCAGTTATATACCATTCAATTCTGACTTGTTCACTGGGTTGTGAATCTGTATGAATTTTGTTCAAGAGTTTTTTGAATCTGGCATTGAATTCTTTTATAGGTTCCTTGGGTTCTATCTTCAAATTTGAGAGATCATTGAGTAAAGTTGCAATTGATCGGTCATCTCCAAATTTGGTTAGAAAATGATCTGCAAAAATGTCCCAACTCGTTATGGATCCTGATGGTAATGAAAAGTACCATGATCTTGCTACTCCCTGAAGAGTATATGGGAATAATCTAACTACAACATCTTCGTGTATGACTCCATTCAAATTAATAGCCAGCATAAAGTTATTGATATGTTCTTCAGCTTGAATGTTAAGATCTAGGCTAAACTTTGGAAGCCATTTTCCAGGATTGTCTGGTAAATCATGTAAAGGTGCAGCCATGTTGACTGCTCCTGGAGTAGACCATGGTCTTTGTGCCATTATTGGGACGACTATTGGAGGAATAGTAGAAACTGGTGGTATTTGAATAGAAGTGGTTGGAATAGATGATGTTGAGATTGATGAGGATTGAGGAGAAGATGTTTGTGGAGATGATATGGAAACAACTGTACTTTGTTGAGTTGGGATTTCGGAAACAGATATTTGAATATTAGAGGTTGAACTTACTGATTCCGATTGAGTTTTTCTTGTCTTGACTCTACTAGGTAAAGGGAATTCTTTCAGAGAAATACCAAGTTTTTCACTTTGAAGCCTAGTAAGAGGTTTGGAAGAAACAAATTTTGAAGTTACACTACCTTCAGATATTTCAGACTCTTCTAGAGATAATGAGAATCCTTTCAATTTATGAATTAAATCTTGAACTTCGGGAGACTCGGGATGTTGATTGTCTGAATGTTTTGAGATTTTGGTAGTGGGTGTCTGAATATTTTCTGCAATTTCTTCTCTAGGATTTTGAATTTCAGAAGAAATTGAAGAAGTTAATGAGGGTGTTTTTCTCTCAGAATGGCTTATGGATAAAGATTTACTTGCCATTCATAGCTCAGGCCCTCCTTCTAGCGCCAAAAATGTTGAAGCCTAGAAAATCTCTGCTTCAAACATCGGGGAAAACCACCCGGTCGGGACCTTAAGACAGCTCCTTTTCCGTTTGGTATGGTAGCTCCGACTGGATTTAAAGGATCAATTTCCTTGTAACTAAATGGATTGGATTGGATGGGTGGAAATGAGACTAAATTAACTGAAATAAAACTATCTAATTTAAGCTAAATACTGATAAAGAAATTCTAATACTAACCCGGGTAATTATATGTGAATACAACTTAAGATTGTTCCAATTCAACAATAACCATGAAAATGTATTATTAATTAAATTGAAATGTGCATAAAAAAATAAAAATAACTCTGTTTAAGAAATTAAACAGAGTTGTATTAGCATATTGCATTCATCATTGTATACCATCTACATGTAATTATGAAAAATAACATTTCAATTATACTCAGAAATGATATATAAAAGGAAGTGTTGTGAAAACAAATATACATATAAATGATAGCAATTTTAAAACGAATATCATAAGACAAAAGAAATCAACAGTAAACAGATAGAAATACCTTGTTCATCTTGATGACTTTCAAATGCAATCTGATACTCTATCCAGTAACTATGATGCAAAATCAAATTCCAAGGTACAGAAATGCAACACTTCAAAGATAATTTCGCATGAAAATCACCAGATGTGATCCTTTTTAAAAAATATATAAGACAATGGAGTACAGAAATGCAATCTCCAAGTCCAAAAATATTAAGATCCAAGACCCCTCTCTAAATGCATGAGAGGGGTTTAAATACTACTTAGCTAAATCTAAAAATAGTTTATTACAAAAATTAAGGATTCGGTTCAATGACCGTCCTTTTCTTAGGCTAAAATACAGTGAAATTAAAACTAAATCTATCTATCTATGAACTTGATCTTTAATCTTGCAGGCATCTAGCATAGTTTTGAGAAGATGCGGTTGACCGACTTCAGAATTCAACTGTCCTGAGAAGACAGAGTCGGCAAGCGTAGGAGCAATCTTCTTTGTAGCATTGATGATACAATTGAGTGCACTGTGCTGACTATGTGGCTTCACCAAGTACATCCAGTATGAGTCCCAATTCAATCTTGTCAGCCCTTGGATGGATTTTTCTCTTTCTTCTGCCTTTTGCCTCCATTCTGTTTGCAGTTGATTTACCTGTGGGAGATATCCTGGAACAGTTTCTGGGATCAAATTAGCTTTGTGTAAATTGTCATTTACACAATCAGTGAGAGTGTTTGCCGTTGTAGCCGCCTCCTCTGCTGCCTTTTCTGCCCTTCTGATTTGTGCATCCCAGTTATTAAACATTATTTCTTTATGGTTTTCATTAATGATGGGTGCACCAGCTTTTCTGCCTTCTTCTGTCTTTTGCCATGCCAGATAATCATTGATCTTTTCATTAATCAAATCATAATCATTTCGTAAATCTACGACATGATTTGTGATTTTATCGCTCTCTTGGCATAAAGAATTCCATTGCAAGATTTTTTGGCAGAAAACTTCCTCTTGTTGCAGTAGTTGATTGTTCAAAGAGATTGTTTCTGAAATGAATTCTGGAAGCTTAGGATCATCTTTATGCTGATCTTGGATAATCTATATTTGTTTGTCTTTATCAGCCAAGCTTTTTTGATGCCCTATTTGCATTTCTTGAAGTTGTTGTTGTAACTCTTCAAGTTTCAATTGTGCTTCCTTATTGGCCTGTACCTGTTGCAATTGCTGTTGCAGAGCTTTTACCTGTTCTTCTTTTTCATTCAACAAAAGTTGTATCTCAACTGCTTTATCAATTGTTGCAGAAGCATAAGCTCCTATTATTTGAGATAACTTAGTGAGATTATGAGTAGGCTCTGTGGCGGGATCTTTCCACAAAACATCTACTTGTTCTGCTTCAGTAGCAATTGCACTTTCTATTTTTCTCTTTTTCCTCTGTCTCTTCACTACTGCTTTGTATTTTGGGCTGTAGAATACATCC